>OU015490.1:27709159-28021659 GCA_907164885.2 Dolomedes plantarius
CCTATTTTGGGGGTATGTATATCTTGAAGTTGCACTCTAAATAATTTCCTTCAAACACAGTTCTTGCATGACAACAATGTTTCTTCAAGCATTTGCACATATATATATTTTCTTTAAAACGTAAGTAATGCGTACTACTAGTACAACGTATATGACATTTATACAATTCAATATATTCACTTGTATAACAACTCATTCAAGAAAAATACACTTCGCAATACTCACAGATACTTTGAAAGTCGACCAGCAGTGCTGCCACGTAAACTTTGGGCCTAACAAGAACTCGCGAAGGTTTGAAGCAACCTAACAATGCCTCGAGCGGCTGCTCGCAAAACTCAACTACTGTTAAACCAGACTCTAAGCCTAGCTCCAACCCGATACTTTGTTTCGTAAGCCCTACTCCTCCTTTCACTTCCTCTCACTTCCTTCGACAACACTTCGTCCACACTTCCTAGCTCCTTCCTCAACACTTCGTTTCTTTAATCAAGCTGCTTGGCATTTATACCAACCGCGTATGCCGTAATTAGCATATCTTAAGCGGCTTCTTTAACTTTATTCACCTAAAAGTTCGATAATTGTGAATCGAATCTTATGTAAACCTTACAAATTTACAACAGTGACATGTAAGAAGTGGAAAAAATCCTATGCCAGTATTTTACACTTTTCTATCAATTTGATAGAGACTTTTTAGGTGGTCGAAATAGTCGAAAAAACTCATATTCTTATTGTAAATGGGGACTGCTTGAGCGCACGGTATTTGGTTTATATCCTCGTTTCTATCTTTTCTTTTGATGGTCACAATGTCTGCTGTTTTTTTTTTCCAACATGGAAACAACACGTTTGTCTTTCCACTTGAGGCAAACAATATCATCACCACTCACTGTCCAATCCGTGTCCCCTCGACGCAAATTCTTGTCGACCGTCAGAATTTTTAGAAGATCTCTTTCTGTTCATCATAACATTGCCACAAGCAAATACGCTTTGGGTTGAAAAGAAAAGACAAAACCTTTGTGATCAAGGAATAAACAGGAAATCCAACGTAAACAAAGCACAAATAGCAGTAAGGTGCAATTTTGCATACGGCCGTTTCAAAGCTACAACGGAGCTTCTTCATCAGTGCAAAGAACTTAGTGGCAGCTCTAAAAGCCGAAAACTAAGCATTAGTGCAAAGAACTCCGTGGCAGCTCTAAAAGCCGAAAACTAAACATTAGTGCAAAGAACTTAGTGGCAGCTCTAAAAGCCGAAAACTAAGCATTAGTGCAAAGAACTCCGTGGCAGCTCTAAAAGCCGAAAACTAAACATTAGTGCAAAGAACTTAGTGGCAGCTCTAAAAGCCGAAAACTAAGCATTGGCTTAGTTTTCGGCTTTTAGAGCTTCCACTAAGTTCTTTGCACTGATGAAGAAGCTCCTTTGTAGCTTTGAAACGGCCGTATGTAAAATTGAACCTTACTGCTATTTGTGCTTTATTTACGTTGGATTTCCTGTTTATACGCTTTGGGTTTCCAAGAACGAGAGCAAATTATATGATGTGAAAAAGCTATCAAAAAAATTTGATAATTTTTTTCCAGATAGCTCCCTGCATAAGGATATTACGACTCTTTCGCCTAATCCTTTATCAACGTTCCCGCCTGCTTTTCCACAATACAGTTCAAATTGACATACGAAGCCACTCTCGTAGCACTGCATCCAAACTTTCTAGCCTCGTTTTATTGGCTTCTTAGGCATATGCTGTTTCATCGAACTTCTATCTTTGAATTTTATCATAGACTCATCTACAGCCTTATTTTTATTTGGCTTGAGGACAGGAAGAAACACTTCAGACAAACGCGTTAGCAATAGTCGAACTTTGCACAGATTGTCAAAAGTGCCGTCCTCTCTTTTGCGCTGAAGGCTGTTATCATTGAGATGTAGAGGGGAGAGCAGCCAACTAAATCTTTTTTACAGACATAAATTGTGGAATGTAGCTTTCGGAAAGGGGAGTAGAAGTCAACCAGGAATCCCGGTAACTTGGTAGTCTTTTGATGTCCATCAAAATATTTACGCCTAAAAACACAAACATTTCTTGAACTGTAACATGAGTGAACCGTTTTCCCTTTGTGCTGCATACAAATTTGTTTAGAACTCAATTGAGTCTACGAAACTACGAGCGAAGA
This sequence comes from Dolomedes plantarius, assembly GCA_907164885.2. Classification (NCBI taxonomy): domain Eukaryota; kingdom Metazoa; phylum Arthropoda; class Arachnida; order Araneae; family Dolomedidae; genus Dolomedes; species Dolomedes plantarius. Next base: position 27,711,313 of record OU015490.1, read on the forward strand.
AGCACAAAAATATATTTATAGGGGAAAAATCATCCATATTCTTCATCTCCATAGATCAGTGGTCCCCAACCCCCGGGCCGCGGACCGGTAACGGTCCGTGGATCAAATGGCTCTGGGCCGCCCAAGGGACATTAAATCATTTCCATTTTATTTACTATGGTGTATTTCTCTCGGGTTTGTGTGACTTTGTAGGGTTTGTGCTAATTTATACCTTTGTAACAGAAGAAATCTTATAACTATTTTAAATTAGTTTATTGTTTATTAAGGGGACAAGGGACCTTCAACTTCGTTTCCTTAAATTTTCAATATTTTACTTTACATACCACATAAGTGTATTTAATATTTTTTTACTACATTGAAGTCACTTAGAATAAGTATTTTCTGGAAGAATGAGACTTGTTTATCAAAAATTTCTTCAAAAATTCTAGAATTTTTCAAAATTTTCCCTTTCGCATTAATTTTTTTCTGATTTCTTCCAAATTTATCAGGGATAGTTAATTGAAGTGTTTGTAATAAAACTATGCATAGTTCTTTGAAACCACAAATATTTTTCAAATTTATAGACCATGAAATAGAGTTAAAACATGCAAAAACATAAAAAAAATAGTAAGCAGAATTAAAAAAAAAAATTATTTAAGACTATAGATTCATAGAGAAAAAAATTCAGTGTACAATTATGTTTATACATATATGATAAACTTATATAAAAAAATTTAAGGTTTTTAAAGTATATGGAATGCGTATGGAGCATTTTGGAAAATGTTAGCATTTTTGAAAAGAAATTTGAAAACTAGGCATTTTTCTGCCAAAAAAAAAATCCTTATTTTAAATTCTAAGACTCTTCAATACAGTAGAAAAGAATATAAATTTTTCTCATTCTGTATATATGGTTGAAAATTGAAAATTAAAAAAAATCAGGGTTGAAGATCCCTTAAGCATTTCAAGATTATGAATTAAAATTGCAGTCATAAAATTGAAAATAAATGCGCTTTCCTGAAATAAAGAAAAAAACGAAACAAATAAATAAATAAAACGAGTTTTTTTATTGAACAATAAGTAAACATAACGTCATTTATACATCAAAATTATAATAACATCAATTATTAAATCAAAACAATCAAAAATAAAAGCAATCAACGTCCTTCCTCAGCGGGCCGTGGTAAAATTATCAAACGTTGACCGGTCCGCGGTGATAGTCAGGTTGGGGAACACTGCCCTAGATGGTTTTGCATATTCCACAAATTCTGGAATGTTCGCTGCCACAGATATTTTATTCCATTCTAGAATCACAGGTTGGGATGGACCAAGAGATAAAATGTCCTGATCACTATCATCACTCTCAGATTTGTCATCCGATTCATTTGAATTGTTCAAAATATTCCAAAGATCTGTTACAAAGATCTCTGCTTCACCCCTATAACAAGGGCCCTGCGAATGTGAGAGACTGGAAAAGGCGCACAAGTACGTATTGAATTACTGCTTAGCAACAGAGAGAAAGAAGAGTACCAAAGAATTTACATAGTTTTAAGGGGAAAATGGAATACAAGAACATTTACCTTTAAACATAATAATTTAAAATTTTAACTACTCACCAACCAGCCAACAGTACATATCAGCCACCTTACAATTTATTATTATTATTATTTTTTATTTTTTTTTTATTTCTTTTTTTAACTTAAGCGTCACTGCGCACACCATAACGAGTACTTCTTACATTAAATAACAAATTTAAACACATAACCACTGCGAGGAGTGTTGAACAAGACCAATACAATTCCTTAATTGTAGCACAACAATAGACATAACTTCCAACTATTACATATTACAAGCAAATATTCAAATATCCCTAAATGGGAAGTTTGAGGGTTCTAAGATTAAATTCTTCATCATTATCATTATTATCAGATTCCTAAATATAAGAATCATCATCAGATGGAAGATTCTTAAAAATTCCAAGTGCCTCAGAAATAGTAAGATTTTTTTCTAGACATCCTGACGCAGTACAAAGTCAAAGAAAAGTACAGATTTCTCTTAGGTAGTCACCCACGTGCTTGCGCGCGCTGCACCGGAAAAAATTCCGGGCTGGAATTACTCTAGCCATGGAGTATATTTTATCGGACTGAATACAGGTGTCTTATTGTTGAGGAAGATGAGTCGCCGCAAACCTAAACCAAACTTTCAGGAGCCAAAATCAAACTAGCATCAACTTTGAAAAAGTGATTTAGTAGTGCTGCCATCTAGTGACAGCAAACGCTACATTCACGATGGTCCGTATTTGGACCACCATTATTGAAATTACTAAAAAAAGGTAAGAAATAATGCATATAAATTAAACTTATCTATTTAAAATAAATAAGTATTAATGGTACAGTGAAATTCCAGAACTTCCATGCTTCTGTATACTCACAACTTAGAAAAACTGGAAAAATCTTCACACTACAAATTTTTGGCTTGCAACAAAAAATTTTCCTCTCTGAAAATATAGACCCGTAGAGTGCTGCCATTTGTTGTTTCTCAAGTACACTAATATGTACAAAGTTTACAGGAATTTACAGACAAATTCATCGAATGATTTACTTGTAATAAAATAATAAAAATAGGTGGTCCAAAAATCTGAAAGGGTTTTTATAGTCTCCGTGTTAGAACTGTCTGGTTTTATTCGGCCGTTGCTAATTTCATAACCGAGGAAGTTAATTTGAGATCTGGAAAAGTTACATTTTAACAATTTTAAATTTAGGTTGTCTTGGCGGCAAATATTGAAGATAGTTTTGAGGTGAGTTAAATGTTCGGCATAGGAATCAGGGTAAATTATAATATTAACGAATAGTTGGTAGCAAAGTTAATTTTATGTTTGTTTAGGATTCTCCAGAGGACTCTGGCGAATAGGGCTGTAGCCAAGTGTATTCTTGTAGCCAAATGGTAGCAGCACTAACCATTCGTAAAGTCACTGATTGGTTACAAAGGCTAATTTTTCCGTATCTGATGGGTGGAGGGGTATGTGACAATAGCCAGAGGCTAAGTATAGCGTGGAGAAATATTTGGCATGGACAAGTTTGTCAAAAATACAGTCTATCCTGGTCAAAGGTTCCGAATCGGTTTTAGTTATGGCATTGACTTTTCTGTAGTCAATACAGAGGCTCGTTTTACCCTCCCCCTTTTTATAGGCCAAAGTTACTGGAGAAGAGTAGGGAGTACATGATTCTTTAATAAGTTTAGCTTCCAGTAACTCTTGTACTTGCTTTTGGATTTCCGCATTGTCTTTAAGAGAGGCATAGTGAGATCAAAGTGAGACAGGAAGTTCCGAGGTGAGAACTACACGCTGAGGTTCCCCTCTGACTCTACCTACATCATACCGATTTTGTGAAAATGCATCCTTGAAGCTTTTTTAGCACCTCTTCCAACTGTTGGTCCTCTTCAGTAGTATCATGATTAAAATCTGTATCATCATACGCTGGGAGGGTTTGAGAAACAAGGTAACGCTGTTCCTGCAGGGACTAAATTCATTGAATGTGTCCGGAAGAAGGCCCAAGTGTCTTCGTGCAGCTACTATCACTCGTTAAAGTTAAGGTGTGATTCAAGGAATTTTTATGAGAAATTCGGCTGGAAATATTTTTCTCATAGGTAAGATGGCTCCATCCTAAATCAGAGTATTTGAATAGAAGTCCATTGAAATATGAAATTTTTGTAAATCTGGGGTTCCCAGTATTGCATATGGCAAGTACGACCTAACTACATATAATGTGCTATTTTGCCCGAACATATAATATACTATCTAGTAGGATACATGAATATTTTCAGAAATCTGGACCTGTCCTTGGGTTTGAGTTACAGTAAGAAGCCAGCCTTGAATAGACGTCATATCCAAAGCTGTAGGGAAATTTTCAGGAATATGGGAAATGGCGCTTCCACTGTCCAACAAAAACGGTATTTGGATATCATTTTGACCTAGTTGTGGGTACTTTTGTTTTATACGCGTGAGTTACCCGGGCACGATAAACAGTCATAAAGTATTTGTGTGTATTCCTTGATCAGGGGAATACACATGGGTGGTTTGGGGTTACGTCTTACTGACGAGGTTTGTCCAGTTTTGGTTCATAGCTGTCGCTGCCGCTGCCTTTGACATCGTACTTATGAAGTAAAGTATGATGCCTTCGATGGCAGTTTCTACAGCTCATTTTGGAAGTACATTTACTCGAAAAATCACGAACACGCAAACAATTAGCACATAACGTATTCCTTTGTATGGTACTCCATCTACTTTCTAAAGGCATATTCAGTAATTTCCTACAGGTGTGAGTGGCACGGGAATCATGGTATACCCCGCATTTGCAACTGTCTTGGGTTTGATAAATTTTTGGTCTATCAGTGGAACCTATTGAATCAATTCTGCTGTTCTCCTCTGTTTTGTTTGGGTTTTCTAAAGTAAGCAGGCTTTTGGCTTGAGTCTCTAAAAATTCTGGGAAGTCTTTCAGACTAAGCATCTCATTATGGGTAAGTTCCCATCGCTCTTTGAGACTATCATTAAGTTTTTGAATTACTGTGTAGATGATAATATTATCAACTAAAGCGTTTTGTGTCAATTTCAAAGAGTCTAAAATGTGAAGTGCTTCATTACATGTATCTGTTATGTCAAAAACAGGTTTAGAGGAACATTTTTTCATATTTTTTGTAGATTGTATAACTTGCGAATTCGTGTCATCAAATCTTTTGTGTTATCATAGAGAGCGCAAAGGATGTCCCATGTAATTTTATAACTGGCTTCCTAAAGGGGAAATCCTTAAAACCAATTTATGGTTAGGGCCTCTCGCACTAGCTAGGAGATACTGCAATTTAGAAACGGGTCCTTAATCCGAATTTTGGTCGATGGTGGTGATAAAAATTTCTTTAAAAGAGAGCCATTGGTCAGCTTCTCCATGTATCGATAGGACATTTCAGTATCCTGAATGCTGTGGATTAAAGAAGGTTATGAAAATAATAAAAATATATATATAGTGAGCATATTTGTATTGCTTTATCTCTGTTTCACAAATAGCTATTGATAACTGTTTTGATACATTTTTTTTTTAATGTAAGTACCAATTGTAAGGTTGGTGAAACCTTAAGACTGCTGTGTACACACCCTATTGGATTCGCTCACCTCAATGTTAACCTATGGAGAAAATGTGTCCAAGTATTGCCTATTTGGATTCAAAGTTGTTTTTAAAATTATACTCCTTAATAGAGAAAGAAATTTGACACCTTGGGGCATTTTTCCTTTTTAGAAAAAATGCAAATAATATTTAAAAATTTAAATTATTCGGGGGGAAATCTGGTTTAGTGTGTTTTAAACACTCCTCAGTTCCTATGGTGTAAATAATTTATAAAATGAATCCTGTTGCAAGGTGCAGGAAAGTTAAGGCTATCTGAAAATACCATTTTTATTGGATTATCAGCATTGATGTAGCTGTAAATAGTAGACACATTTTTTCCGTAGGTTAACAATAAGGTGAGGAAATCCAATAGGGTTAGTACACAGTAGCCTCAATGAATTTTTTGTAAGTTTTCATTTCCTTTAAACAAAATTTTTTCATTGAGAAAATGGACAAAAGTCTGATAATTTTTCCAAAAGACGAAATTCTAATATAAAATTGCAAATTTTGTTTTCGTTCACATCTAGAAAAAAAAAATTAAATTTGAAATTCTAATTTATTAATCTCTAATGTTTTCTACTGAATAAAAAAAATCAATGCCTTATAAATTTTCGAGCTATTCTTATGTTAAACTGTTCAAAATGCTCAATCAAATTCCTTATCATAATGAATTTGAGCTTTTGAAGCTCTTTGAGAGCTTTTGAGAGCTTTTAAGAGATTTTCTGATTTAAAACGTTTCAAAAACACAACTCAAGGATAAATGGAAAATAAAAGCTATCTATGGAACGTGTATTGAATTTAAATTTTACGACGTTTAACAAAGGAAGAAGAAATAACGACTTTAATCAATACACCATTGTGCGTATTTAAAGATCTGGAACCAAGTTTTAAAAAAAATATTTATTGATTATAATCTTTATAATGCTAAAACTTTTATTTTGTTGGAATGTAAATTCAACACAGCAAAATTTCACATTAGTACGAATACTGTAGTTCTTAAATCAGTAGAAACAGAGTAACTTGAGATTCCTTATAACGTGTGAGTTTTCGAATTATAAGTATGGCTGTAGTTACAATTAAGTACCATCTGGCGACTTTTTACGTTTGCTTTAATCTTTGGCGAATACCCGTTGAACAGATGCCACCTATTCATCATCCTGTAAACAAATGAAAAATTCATTGGTTGGCAGATTTTTCGAGTAATCATACCTCAAAAGCATGAGTAGAAGCCAATTGGAGATGTAAATAGCCTTTATTGGATATCATACTACATTTATCATTAAATATAGCCGAAAGGTGGGATCAATACAAATTTGATTGCTGCCCTTTTTCGGCTGAGTGAGGAATCTCTTATTCAATGCAAACTACCTAATTTTCGGATACTATCAAACTATCTAATTGAGTGCCAACTTGGCAATGTTACTCTAAGTTGAGGATAAAGAAGCGGAAATGCTAAGCACTTTCTAAAGACAACCAAAAAAATTTACCAAAACATGCCATCCAAAACATATTTTGCTTAGTTCAGACAAGTTACTCCTCAAAATGAAGAGCAATTTTAATTTTTTATCCTATTTTTTAATTTTGAATTACCCGAATTTTAAAAAAAATGCTTATTTCCCAGTACAATCGAACTCCGTTATAGCGAACCCGGTATATAACGAATTCCCGGATATAACGAACGAAAACTTTGGTTCTGCCGTTTTCCTATATTGTATTTAACGCTAATTTATCCTTTCATAGCGAACCGTCGAAATCTTAAAAATCGGCTATAAAGAACATTTTTTTCAGTCGACAACTGAATTCTTTTTTTCATTTTTAAACTTTTTAAGAATGTTGAAGAAGCAAAGAATGTTGAAGAAAAAGATGATGAAGTTTTACCTATCGCGATGTGGATAGAAAAGCACGAAATTTCGTCATTCTCAGATTGTGGCGTGAAATTGTTCGGAACGTGTGATTATGAAGTCATTACATGTGAAAATTCGACTGATGAAGATATTGCGGAAGAAATTAAAATGAATCATTCTGAAATCGAAAATTCTGCTTCTGATGCTGATGAAGAGAAGCACATAAATGACGAAATCTCCACCATCTCAGATGCTAAAGCAGCGATGAGTGTAAGTAATACGTTTTTGTACATACAAACAGTGGAAGAAAGAATGTCGGAGTCATTTGATGCATTGGACAAAGAAATTCATAAAATGTTTTTGAAATCGGCATCACGTCAGCAGAAGATTACCGATTATTTCTGTATCAAAGTAGTGAGCAAAAATTAAAGAAAATCAATTTATTTCCATTTGTCTTCATTTTTAGTTAATTTAATTAGCATTGTGTCAGTTTAATGTAATCGATTTAAGTCAATTTAATTCATTAATGATCATTTTTAATAGATTTTATCATTCTTTCAATACATAATTATTCAATACACATAGCAACTAATGAGTCATACATTTTGTGAACTCTAACAGTTTTTTAATGGTTTCTAAATTTTCCAAACATGGCATTTTTCAGTGCTGTGTTTTCTGCAGTGAGTTACGGACAATACGTTAATTTTGAAAAACAAGATCGGAAAGCTCTCAGAAGGTATAACACATAGTTTTATGACAGCTTGATTAGGAGGTGCTGTAATCGCCAAATTTTAATCGCACGAGCGGCATTTAATAAAAGTTTATTTTTGCGTTCACGGATGGCAATACAAAGAGGTTGTTTAAAGATGTGAAATGTCTACGTGAGCTAGAAAGGCAGAGTTTTATTATTACCATGTTTTTACTAACTCGCTTTTCTTCTTTGTGCGTGTGTTTGTCCAATACAAATCTTGCAATCGATTTTAAACTAACTTCCCGACTAGCTAGACATTTGAAACTGTTAGAATAGCTCAGACCGCGATGACAATGCATTATTTTAATACTTTTATCCATCTTTAAGCAGGTTTGAATTCATTTTCAGTTATTTTCAATTAATTTTGTTTTGTAGACAAGTGCAGTCATCCATCCGCCGGGACGGGAACGAAAAGTTGAACGCAAGTTAACTTCCAATTAACTTCATTTTCTTTCAAGCGGATGGGAAAATTCATCAAAAAAATTTTTAAAAACTATTTATTAATACGTAGAATTGTCAAGTTTATATGATTCAACAGAAAATTTAAAAACATGGTATATAAAAAAGTTCTTTTAGTCTTGTGATTCTATGCAATAGAGTTATTCTGTTGAGTAAAAATGTGTTGTGGTAATAAAACGAATGTTGTTTAAGAAAGTAAAGTCCGGACATAGCGAAAGGGTATTTCGCTAATAGTGCCTAGACATTCTATTCAGAAGATCTGTGTTTTTGCACGATGGCTTGCGACTCCAGAGGTGTACAAAATATGGCAAATGGAAACTAGAAAACAAATGGATTAAGATACTTTACCTTGGCTCAGAACAGGTACAGCTTTCCCAAGTAGAATAAGGTAAGTTAAAGAAACACTCTTTGAACACGGCTCTACAATGTGTGCCACGTATGAGGCACGACACTTGTGATCCGGGAGGAAAATTGCATATACATGAGTTCTGCGACAGAAGATGCAGTATATAAAAAGTGATTAACCAACATCTGGTGGGATGAGAACGAAGCCCAAAGACATAGCAAAACAAAACTGTCTGGAAAAAAAGCAAGTATTAATGCGCAATTCAGTTCCCTATAATAACAATCGGAAAAAACAGACAATGTGCTAAAGAGTGCTTCCGTGCAGAAAACAATATTACCAGTAAAAGGAACTTCCTGATAGTAAAAGAGCTATAATCGTTTAAACCACTAGCAACTAAAATAGAGGATAATAAAAGCTTTGAAATGCATTGTAAACCATTTAATTGTGTCGCACAGCACGCACGGTATAAACGCTAAATACACTAAGAAGATTGCGTGCGATTAGTTTATTTAAGAGAACGGTGGACGTCAAAACTTTTTTTTGCAGTATTACAAATCTGGGCATCTATTATTGAATAGTTAATTTTTGAGATTTTTTTCTGAATTCCATCTCGAATTTCATCAAAATTTTGCCTTTTAATCAGTAATAAATCAAATTTAATTAACTTAATGAAGTTGAATTGCAATATGGATACATACCCAGTTTCTTTGTAAACAGTATCAGGATTCTTCTTTATCAATTTCAGGATTTTTTGTACAAAAATTAAGTCTCATGGAGCTGTTAAAAAATCTAAAAACCTTGAAAAAACTGTTTTGAGAAAAACAGATTTAAAAGTTTATTACTACACTTACCTTTATTACTTACTTCACAGAAGCTTCATAAATCATATTTTTACTCGGAAAAAAAAATTGGGGGTACTATTATCCTATGGAAATATTTTTTTACAATAACACAATCAATATTACAATAAAAATATTTGCTCAAATAAAGGTCCACATTCCCCATGCGAAAGACGCCAGGAAAAATTAAAACATGAATTGGAGTCACGCGATGTAGTATACAATTTAGGGGGATGTTGGATGAATACGTATTGATTCGGCAGGGGAAGGCTACTATATAAACCGAAATTTGCCACTGGAGTACACCAGAGAAATTTCCGTGAAAACAGATCGACTCAAGCCCTTCAGGATGAAATTCTTGGTAAGTCACCAGTTTGAACTAACTACTTTTAAGAACTATTTAAAACCTATTAAGTCTGCCCTATAAAGCCTAAGTCCGATGGAGAATCTGCAAAGAATGTCCACCGTTGAATATATTATACGGTGGCAGACAATGCAACAAGTCTGGCTGAATTATGTCAGTCGCATTTTCCGACAATCCTTCACATGTCAGTTTTAGACGGGTAATTCTTTGAATTTTCCTCTCGTCGTCTTTAGCTTTGAGGTAGCTCCACAACTATTTACTTAAATTATTCGAGAAATTTACTTGCTTTTCTTTGCATTGTCACCATCAAAATAACCGTAAACTTCAAAGGATACTCAAACTGCGGCCAACCGAGATTTTATATGCGGCTCTAAACACTCACATTCGTTACCTAGCTGATGCTTTTGTATAAAAAAAAAGATTCTGGAAATTAGTGCCTGAAAAACACAAAACTGCGTCCTACTTCTGCTCACGTTCTTTGCACCAATGCATCTTTGTGAATAATCAAATTGCAAAAAAGAAATAACCCAAGAATGTATAAAGAAATCGACTTACTGATTCTCACCTTGATGACATATTGAGAGTAGCATGTGGCAACTGTAAACCTGGTTTGTCTCAACGTTATATGTTTGTCGCAACGTTAAAAAAATCCCATTCGTTTTTAAATAAACCATTTAATAATTTAGGTTTCATTGAGCCTCGAAATAGTATTTATATGTTCTGATATGTTTTTAACAATTACTCTATGATTTCAAGAATGCAGTCATTAGGCGGGGGAATCTGTTGACGGGTCTTGAAACTGCATGACTGCTGTTTCTGCAAGAAGCTATTGCGGACGAATTTTTGAACTTTTTACACCACAACTAGATTTAGGCGTTCAAAATTGCTCAATATATAGAAAGCTAATCATAGTCTTAAAATTTTATTCTTTTTTTTCTCTGGGGGGGAGCAAGGGCCCTTTGCCGTAACATTTTCTACACCCCTAAATAACTATCTCTTCCATATGGGATTTTTCCACTGAGAGCTGTAGTTATCACTTAAATATGGATACTGCCCCTTGACTGCAAGTAGTCTATTCAGCAAAAAAACAATTTATTATTTCTAGCGATAGATATCAAAAATTTAATAACATTTAAAAATTGCTACTGAATAATTAAAAAGTTTTATGAATATGAGCTCATTTTTTAAGCGTTCACCTTTATATGCAAAACACAGAAAAAAAACTTCATGGCTTTACGTAATTCCCCATAGCTCATGATAAGTGTGGACGACCAGCGGCAGAAGGTGTCCAAAGCAGTCATTAGAAGGGGGTATCTGATGACACGTCTTGAAACTGCCTGAATGGCATTTTCGCATGGAGCTATTGCGAAATGTTTTTCGAAATTTTTTTAACACAACTTGATTTGGGTAAATAACAAAATATTTTTTTCACAGTCAAAATTATAAACACAGATGAAGTGAGCCTTTATTTGCACTTTTACCAAGCTTTTGTTAAAAATTATACCAATTGTTTAAATTATACCAGTACTATTTAGCTGCAGGTGTTAAAGATTTTTTGAGAATTTTTTACTTATATTTGTCTCAATCTTAAGTTATAAAAAATATAACGGATTATTCACACGGTGCAATTATTATTTAGTAGATAAATCAATTGTTTCAATTGAATACACAAGCTAAAAATAACTACAAGATAAAAAGAACTTTTTATATACCATGCTTTTAAATTTTCTGTTGAATAATAATCTTGACAATTCTATGTATTAATAAATACTTTTTAAACTTTTTTTGATGACTTATCCCATCAACTTGAAAGAAAATGAATTGGAAGTTAACTTGCGTTTCACTTTTCGTTCCCGTCCCGGACGATAGATGGCTGCACCAGTCTACAAAACAAAATTAACTGAAAATGAATTCAATTATGTTTAAAGATGGCTAAAAGTATCAAAATAATGCATTGTCATCGTGTTCTGAGCTATTCTAAAAGTTTCAAATGTCTAGCGAGTCGGGAAGTTAGTTTAAAATCCATTGCAAGATTTGTACTGGACAAACACACAAACAAACAAACAAGAAAACGAGTTAATAAAAAGTATTTGGCGTCAAATCTCAGTTGGCGAACAGAAAGCAATTTCACGCCATCATTACAACGCCATTTCGCCAAACCAAAAATGACCACGTGACTGTCACCGAAACGGTAACTCCGCAATGCAGGAATGTGTCAATCTCTCACTTCCGCAGTGTACTGCGGATATGGTAAGAACTTTCACTGAGAGTTTCCCGCACAGAGATTTTTACAATTTATTTTCTGCCTCTGAATATATATCTTTGAATGCTATGCATCCTTGCTTCGAAAATATTTTTATTTTTATTTTTTTTCACAAGTCAATTTATTTTTTCCAGCGATAGATATGAAAAATTTAATAACCTATAAAAATTGCTACTGAATAACTAAAATATTTAATAAGTATGAACTCATGTTTTAAGTGTTCATCTTTATATGCAAAACACAAACAAAAAAAAACTTCATAGCTTAACATAATTGAACATAGCTCAACATAAGTATGGACGACCAGCTATATCAACTGATGGGCCTCTTAAGTTGTTACACGACGGATAAAACTTGAAATTTTGAAATTTTGCATTATATTCATTTCATTTTCCGTATCAAATGATTTAACTACTTATTTTTAAGTTATTTTGGTATGCGAAGTAAATTAGGTATTGTACAGAGAGATCCAAAAGTCGATATAGCCACGAAATACTTAAGAACTCGACATCTAATGACTGTACAATCATGTAATTTACGATGCATGGAGTTTATTAAATTCACAACACATCCAGTTTACAATAAATGTCCCGCACTCCTGTTTGCATACACGTATTTGTCGACACGTATTCTAGCAAACACGTTACACCATCTGGAATGTCGTTTATTTCATGGCGAATGTTTTCAAAATATACAGCGACCTATTTCATTTCGCGTAAGATTTTGCTGAAATGTTTGAACCAAACAATAACTTTTTTGTTTTAAAATGAACAAGAAGAAACCGTATGTGGTTAAACCTTGTCATATAGATAGGCCCTACGATATGCAATTTTAAAAAAACGAAAAAATTATATTGTTTACGTACTTGCCCCTCGAAAAATAAAGAGACAGAATGGAAGCATATAAATTTACAGATGCAACACACGTAATGTAAAAATTTCGACGAAAAGAAGCCAATACTTTTTACAGCCAAAGATGCGCACAGTAGTTTACTTTGGTGGACAAAATTTCTAAAACAAGAAAGAAACCCGAGTAAAAAAATTTATTGCTCCATTACGGAGTACAATCGAAAGAAAAATCTTTCAATTTAAGTCGGTCAAACAATAGAAAAAAAAGTCTTCATAGGTTAACATTCGGCTGAGAGAATCCGATAGAGCTTCCACCCACAGGCCTAGAAATTTTTCTTTTCGTTTCTGAAAATTTAAAAAAGAAGTCTATAGCCCATTTTACTACATAACTTTTTTTCCTTAAATATTTGTTATCTCATCAATTTTAGTTCGTATGATATTAATTCATTTTCAATTATGCCACACTGATTTCCTTGAAGAATTGTTTTTTGAACAACTTTGTAATTGACTTTTTCCCCTATCTCGTACTGTTTTTGAGATAAAAACGCTAATTCCAAAAATTGCCGACAGATGGCGTTGTAAGTTGTCTCATCGAGTAGTGCATAGCCTTTTTACTGTACCTAGACACCAACTTGATGGCCTAAGCTGTCACTGTTTAGAAGTTAAGGGGGGGGGTGTAAAGGATATAGGTGGGAACCCTGTATATATTTTGCGTTAAGCCCCGCCTCTTTAGCCTGCTTTATAAATTTTGTTACCCCGACAGTTCCTTTGTTTTATTTCGACTTTTTTCACCTTATCACATTGAGTTTTGCAAGTTGAGTGAATGTCTGTTAAACGAATTTATATAACGATCCTTTCATGTAAGATGGTGGGAATCCAACAAAACACAGTATCGACTGAATTTTGTAAGATCCTGATGTATGTATTTATTTGCAGGCGTTGTTGACTATTTGCCTTCTCACCTGTTACCTTGTCGAGTGCGCTCCCCAATTCCCTGGAATGGGATCTTTACCTGGATTGGGAGGAGGTGGTTTTCCAGGAATGGGACAAGGTGGTCTTCCAGGAATGGATATGATTCAGAAAGCAGGTCAAGATATGATGGATCAAATGGGTAAAGTGGCCCAAGGAATGATGGGTCAAGGAAGATAGACACAATGGGAATCTCGACAGCAAGCGGTGGAACTCGGAATGGCAACCAGTCGATTGAATTGAATAAAATATTAAAATAAATACCCGTTTCATTTTGTTATTTTCCCCTATAAAGTTGATGAAGGTTTAAGACAATGAATATTTTTTATTTGTATATTATGACAGTATTAACCACTTAATATGTGGGATTTTCTTTTCAAAATATGGTTAAAAAAATTGTTTTTTTTTTAATCTGCGCTTTCATCTTTGTATACAAGTGTATTTTTAATTAAAGTAGCAAAGCTACTTTAATTCAAAATACACTTGTATTTTGAATGTAGATTAACAAATTGTCGTACATTACGTGTTAAACACCACGAAGAAAAATATTCCTATATTTTTTCTTTTTGCACCATCACAGAAATGCAAAATGAGAATGCTACTATCAAAGGTATATTAGAATAGTATTTAGCTGAGAAAATATTTGCTGCACAAGTATAAATTACTACATAAGGGCAATTTACTACACAAGTATAAACAGCTGCAGAAGTGCAAAATGCCTTCCTTGCAGTCCACCCACAAAATAACAAGCAAATGTCGCGAGAAAAGACAACAAAAATAAAATTCCTTAAAGAGTAATACTACGTATTCAACATTTAGCTATCTAATTCTGTACAGGCGAATAAGGAATGAGAAATATATAACATCAATAATATCAAGCTGCTCACATTTAAAAGTAACAAGAACCTGATAGCACATAAAACAAAACACACAAAATGACAGATTTATATAAACAGAATTTCATGTGACGTGTTTTGCTACCAAGTAGCTGAAATAAAAATTTTATCAATGAAAGTTCGGGCAACGAAAGATAGCGCTAGAAATTTAAAACATGCCGGATACAACTTGACTACAGCAAAATTTCACCGTACCAAATTCAAACCTAGATTGTGAACTCCGCTGAGTGTATTCCTTAACGTAAGCTTTCGCTTAATGTTTTCCTTGTCACAAATTTTGTATGTCTCCGACAAATGAAGCATATGATCTTCAAAAGTTTGGGAGAAAATAATAATATCGTCGAAGTAATTATGAGAAAAAATTTATCTGGTATTTACATAAAATTTGTCTTTTAGCCCTTTGGAATATCATCTGAGGTCCTGGCTCAACATTTTCAATGAAGTTTATAATTTTGAAACCATGCCCTTTTATAATAAATTTTTATTCCTTTTTGTTAATTTTTACCCTTTTTTTGACAGTTACTATGTACAGTAAATACAATGAAACTTCTCTAGCCTGCCAGCCCTTAAAGCGGCCACATTTTTCGAAAATATTACTGACCACCATAGGGATATCCACCCCTATTCGATGGCCACCCCTCAACACAGCCACATTTTTTTTTGGAAAAATGACTGGCCACCATAGAGAAGATTAATTGTATATTCTCAGAATCTACAGTAGATTATACATAAAGATTGTACATAATTTTTCTTATACACCAAATTCACGCCTAGATTGTAAACTAGGCTTAGTGTTTCCCTTAATGTTAGCATTAGCTTAATGTTACCCTTTTCACATATTTTTGACACCTCCGCCATATGAGGCATATGATCTTCAAAAGTTTGGGAAAAGATAACGATATCATTAAAGTAATTAGGAGCAATATTTATCTGCTATTCGTTTAAAATTTGCCTTTTAGCCCTTTGGAAAATTCTAGAGGAATTCACCCATCAAAATAGCTGGAAAAGAGGCTCTGTGATTTTTATCCACAAAGCGGGTTCTCATTCCGCTAATCCTACTAAATATTGCCCTATTAGTTTACTGTCAGGGCTTTCCAAGGTCTACGAATTTTTTCTCCACCGGTGTCTGTATGAGTTCTGCAACGATAATGATATCACCAGACCCCCAAAAATTGGGTTTCAGGTCTAAGGATAGTAAATGTAAAAGGATAATAATAATAAAAGGAATTAAATTCCCCTGCTAAGTAGGAGAAACAACGCGCTCCCAATTGCAAGGATCTTGCAGCATGGCGTGTAAATTTGTAGGATTGAAAGAGGAATTTTAAAAAACAAAAACTTACAAGTCCGAAAAGAAAAAGAAATTAGAAACCAAATTCAGTGCTATATCCAGGGAGCAGAAACGTAATGCTTTAAGAACATAACTTTAAATAACTTGAATACGCTTAAGATGCGTAACTGCAACGGTTGCCCAAACTGAAAATAAATGCGTCATAAAAGGGCGTATGGAAGATTTGTACAGAAGCAACTCTGTACGAGGTGACAGGCAGCAAGATAGGAAAGTGGAGAGGGTGACAATTACAGCCTTCGCTCTGAGAAAAATATTTCAACATGAAGGCTCCAATTAAATCTGGAATCTAAAATAACTCAAAGATATTTATAAGAATTTTCCCAGTGAATAGGTTTATCGTCAAGGAAAAATTTATTGACGAGAAGGATAGTAGAGCGGTTCAGACAGAAATATAGAGTAAGTATGCCGAATATGAGATCCCTTTTGATTTTAAGTATATAACTAGGAAAGTAAGTGAGGGATTATAGTATCAACTTGATATACTTTTAATGCATATATTTTACTACATATAACAATGACAGAAAATGGAAATAACCTTGAATTTTCTTGTATCAAATTATAAACACAAGTGTTCCATTTTGAGGTCTGAAGAAAGTAGTCCTAATATGACACACCCCCCCTCTTCTACAACTCTAAATATGAATTAGAATTAATGAAAAGTTCGTAAAAACAAAACTGTATACAATAATTAGATAACAGTTACCAATATACAGTAATAGGTGAAAAAGAAAAGTGACATTTTAAACAAGTTAGTTGGTTTACACTACAGGTTTTATAATTACCATGTTTTTATAAACTCGCTTTCTTGTCTGTTTGTGTGTTTGTCCCGTACAAATCTTGCAATTTTATATTAACTAACTTTCCGATTAGCTAGACATTTGAAACTTTTAGAATAGCTCAGACCGCGATGACAATGCATTATTTTAATACTTTTAGCCATCTTTAAGCAGAATTAAATTTTTTTTCAATTATTTTCAGTTAATTTTCTTGCGTAGACTGGTGCAGCCATCTATTCACCGGGACAGAAACGAAAAGTTAAACGCAAGTTAGCTTCCACTTAACTACATTTTCTTTCAAGTTAATGGAAAAATTCTTCAAAAAAATTTTAAAAAGTATTTATTAATACATAGAATTGTCAAGTTTATATGATTCAACAGAAAATTTAAAAACAAGGTATATAAAAAGTTCTTTTTATCTTGTAATTATGTGTAATAGAATTATCCTGTTAAATAAAAATGTGATGTAGTAATAAAACGAATGTTGTTTAAGAAAATAAAGTTCGGACATAGCGAAAGGGGCTTTCGCTGATAGTGCCTAGACATTCTATTCAGAAGATCTGTGTTTTTGCACGATGGCTTGCGACTCCAGAGGTGTATAAAATATGGCAAATTGAAACTAGAAAACAAATGGATTAAGATACTTTACCTTAGCGCAGAACAGGTACAGCTTTCTCAAATAGAATAAGGTAAGTTAAGGAAACACTCTTTCAACACAGCTCTACAATGTGTGCCACGTATGAGTCACGACCCCGGGAGGGAAATTACATATGCATGTGTCCTGCGACAGAAGACGCAGAATATAAAAATTGATTAACCAACATGAGGTGGGGTGAGAATGAAGCCCAAGTATATAGCAAAACAAAAGTGTCTGGAAAAAAAGCAAGTATTAATGCGCAATTCAGTTCCCTATAATAACAATCGGAAAAAACAGACAATGTGCTAAAGAGTGCTTCCGTGCAGAAAACAATATTACCAGGAAAAGGAACTTCCTGATAGTAAAAGAGCTATAATCGTTTAAACCACTAGCAACTAAAATAGAGGATAATAAAAGCTTTGAAATGCATTGTAAACCATTTAATTGTGTCGCACAGCACGCATGGTATAAACGCTAAATACACTAAGAAGATTGCGTGCGATTAGTTTATTTAAGACAGTGGTCGGCAAACTCATTTGTCAACAGAGCCAAATGTCAAAAGTACAACGACTGAAATATCTTTTGAGAGCCAAATTTTTAAAACTAAAACTGTATAGGTAGGGGCATTGTTATTAATTTAATTAGGATACTCCAAAGCTGGCCTTTGCTAAAAAGTCCTCAATCTGAATAAGGTACGTTCGCTGAAGTCGACCCCTTCCAACTCTTCCATCAACACTCGTATTGTATGCTTATTTCGTCTAGCTCCTTTCGTTCATTCTCTCTGTATGTCCAAACCATCTCAACATACCTTTCTCAACTCTTGACACTACATCTTCTATCACTCCACAGCGCTCCCTAACATTAACTTAATAAACTGTACTTAAAGTTTTTTTAAGTCTTAATTAAACTATACGTACGTTGAATAAAACTTGATATCATACTTAATATCGATATTATTTATTGATAAAATTAAATTGTAAAGCATCCATAAAATTAAATCAGGACAATGACAGACAAACACTAATATGAACAATGGCTTCGCATCTCCTTGGAAAGTTTGGGTAAGTCAAGTTTGTATGTTGTTTTTTATTTTAGGCACGATTCGAGGTTCTCATCAATAAGATGACTTCTCAATTTACTCTTGATAAGGTTCATTCTTGAAAATGATTGTTCTTATGAATATGTAGACTCGAATAAGAAAGCAAACACTAGTTTTTCCAGCTGATTATATGAGTCAGCAATACTATTCTAAATGTTAAAAATCATATCTTCCTTCTCCAGATTTTTCAAAGCAGACCACTTGTGCTGTGACACATTTGTTTATCTCCAATATTTCTATATCAGTACAAAGACGTTCAAATTTCGAACTCCACATTTCTTTGTTTTTCAAATCCAGTAACTGCATTTCAAAGTTTCTAATGTCAGTATTAAAGGGTTTGGTTTGGTCTTGGAGTGCTACGTCATTTTTTGCTACACGAGGGCTAATTAGACCGGGACATACTGCTTAAAGCCGATTCCGAACGGCTACAAACATCCATGCCGATTGTGGGACTCGAACTCACAGACTCTGGTACCGAAGGCCAGCATCCTAGCCACTCGGCCATCTCCCGGTTCAATATTAAAGAGAGAAAAATTTAATTCTGTTACAGTAGCATTAAGAGGTTTTTTAACAGAAGCTAACGTCGCTTTGCTGTTTCTGACTTCCTGAAACCTGTCCAGAAAAGCTTCTCTAATATTTAAAAGTGTTGTTTTGAAATAGAAAATGTCAGTATCAGAATTATTTTCTTGGCAATGTTTCAACAGGCTTGGAAAGTGAATCTAAGTTTCTCTATCAAAATCTTGAGTAAAAAGAGATAATTTGTTTTTGAATGAAATAATTTCTAACATCGAAAACAATGTACATCCTTTCCCCTCTGGTTTACGATTAAGCTGATTTAGATGAGGCGTAACGTCTCCCATGAAATAAAATTTCTGGATCCACTGATCGTTCGTTAGTTCTGGATAATAAACACCCTTCTCAAGGAGAAAAGCTTTAATTTCTGTTTTTTAAGAAAGCGAAACTTTTCAAAACGTTTCCTCTTGAAAACCAACGTACCTTGTTATGCAGAAGATCTGCGTACTCACTCTCCATTTCAACTAAAAATTCTTTAAATTGGCGATGATTAAGAGCTTCAGCTATATTGGAGTTGATAATCTTAATCACCAATTTCATAACCTTGCAAATTTCTTCTGAAAATGTCTGCGCACAAAGCGCATCTAGATAAATGATGCAATGGTAATGAACTCGTTGTAAGTACCTCGTGATTTTTCTCTCAAAATAGCAACAAACCGATTTCTTACGCCGGTCATACTTTTCTCCCCATCTGTTGAAATTGAGACAATTTTATCGAGTAGAATATAAATTTTTTCAATGCACTCAATTACAGCATTTGCTATATTCTCTCCACGTGTTTGACCTTTGAGTGACAATAATTATAAATGTTCTTCTTTAGAACCTGTAGATGAAATAAATCGTACAAAAAGTGAAACTAGCGCTGTATCATTTATGTCACAAGCTCGTCAGCTGCTATTGATAAAGCTAAAACCAATTTAAGATCTTCGACTTGCTGGTTGGTTATATTCAAAGACCATTTTGACAAGTCTATTGTTTTCTACCGGGAGACGCTCTCGGAAGTAATACATTGTAAAACACGATGCAAAGATACGACTTGACGATACGCGTTGACATTTAATCTTTCTGGAAATGTTTTGACATTAAGTCGCTTCAGAGCTCTCGCCTAAAGATAAAGACACATAAGCACCAAGTATGTAAAAATATAAATAAGAAAACCAGTCATCATGAAGTTTCAATCGCATTGTACGTGCGCACCCGCACGTGGTATTTTGTGGAAGAGCCACACTCAAGGGGCCAAAGAGCCACATGTGGCTCGCGAGCCACGATTTGCCGACCACTGATTTAAGAGAACGGTGGACGTCAAAATGTTTTTTTTTCTGTATTACAAATCTGGGCATCTATTATTTAATCCCTTGAATGGTTAATTTTTGAGATTTTTTTCTGAATTCCATCTCGATTTTCATCAAAATTTTGCCTTTTAATAAGTAATAAATCAAATTTAATTAACTTAATGAAGTTGAATTGTAAAATGGATACATACCCAGTTTCTTTGTAAGCAGCATCAGGATTCTTCTTTATCAATTTAAGGATTTTTGAACAAAAATTAAGTCGCATGGAGCAGTTAAAAAAATCAAACAACCTTGAAAAATCTGTTTTGAGAAAAAAAGATTTAAAAGTTTATTTCTACACTTGCCTTTATTACTTACTTCACAGAAGCTTCATAAATGATTTTTTTACTCTAAAAAAACTATTTTGGTACTATTATCCTACCGAAATATTTTTTACAATAACACGATCAATATTACAATAAAAAATATTTGCTCAAATAAAGTTCCACATTCCCAATGCAAAAGACGCCAGGAAAAATTAAAACATGAATTGGTGTCACGCGATGTAGTATACAATTTAGGGGGATGTTGGATGAATACGTATTGATTCGGCAGGGGAAGGCTACTATATAAACCGAAATTTGCCGCTGGAGTACATCAGAGAAACTTCCGTGAAAACAGATCGACTCAAGCCCTTCAGGATGAAATTCTTGGTAAGTCAACAGTTTGAACTAACTACTTTCAAGAACTATTTAAAACCTATTAAGTGTGCATTATAAAGCCTAAGTCCGATGGAGAATCTGCAAAGAATGTCCACCGTTGAATATATTATACGGTGGCAGACAATGCAACAAGTCTGACTGACTTATGTTAGTCGCATTGTCCTACAATCTTTCACATGTCAGGTTTAGACGGGTAATTCTTTGAATTTTCCTCTCGTCGTCTTTAGCTTTGAGGTAGGTCCACAACTATTTACTTAAATTATTCGAGAAATTTACCTGCTTTTCTTTGCATTGTCACCATCAAAATAACCGGAAACTCAATGGATATTCAAACTGCGGCCCACCAAGAATTAATATGCAGCTCTTATCCCTCACATTCGTTATCTAGCAGATGCTTTTGTATTAAAAAAAAAGATTCTGGAAATTAGTGCATGAAAACACAAAACTTCGTCTACCAGCTCACGTTTTTTGCACCAAGGGATCTTTGTGAATAGTCAAATTCCAAAAAAGAAATAACCCAAGAATGTATAAAGTAATCGACTTACTGATTCTCACCTTGAAGACATATTGTGAGTAGCATGTGGCAACTGTAAGCCTGGTTTGTCTAACAATGTCAAATGTTTGTCTCAACATTAAAAAAAAATCACACTCGTTTTTAAATAAACGATTTAATAATTTAGGTTTCATTCAGCCACGAAATAGTATTTATATGTTCTTATATGTTTTTAACAATGACTCTGTGATTTCAAGAATGCAGTCATTAGGCGGGGGTATCTGTTGACACGTCATGAAACTGCGTGAATGATATTTTTGCATGGAGCTATTGCGAACGATTTTTCGAACTTTTTACACCACAACTTGATTTGGGCGTTCAAAATTGCTGAATATATAGAAAGCTAATCATAGTCTTAAAATTTTATTCTTTTTTTTTCTCTGGGGGGAGCAAGGGCCCTTTGCCGTAACATTTTGTACACCCCTTAAAAACTATCTCTTCCATATGGGATTTTTCCACTGAGAGATGCCCTTATCTCACATAAATATGGATACTGCCCCTTGACTGCAAGTAGTCTATTCAGCAAAAAAACAATTTATTATTTCTAGTGATAGATATGAAAAATTTAATAACTTATAAAAATTGATACTGAATAATTAAAAATTTTGATGAATATGAGCTCATTTTTTAAGCGTTCACCTTTATATGCAAAACACAGAAAAAAAACTTCATGGCTTTACATAATCCCCCATAGTTCATCATAAGTATCGACGAAGGGATCGGCAGATGGGGTCCAAAGCAGTCATTAGAAGGTAATCTGATGATACGTCTTGAAACTGCCTAAATGGCATTTTTGCATGGAGCTATTGCGAACGGTTTTTCGAAATTTTTTACAACACAACTTGATTTGGGTAAATAAAAAAATATTTTTTTCACAGTCAAATTTATAAACACAGATGAAGTGAGCCTTTTTTTGCACTTTTATGAAGCTTTTGTTAAAATTATACCAAATGTTTAAAAATTATACCAGTACTACTTAGCTTCAGGTGTTAAAGATTTTTTGAGAATTTTTTACTTATATTTGTCTCAATCTTAAGTTATAAAAAATATAACGGATTATTCACACGGTGTAATTATTATTTAGTAGATTAATCAATTGTTTCAATTGAATACACAAGCTAAAAATAATTACAAGATAAAAAGAACTTTTTATATACCATGTTTTTAAATTTTCTGTTGAATCATATAATCTTTACAATTCTATGTATTGATAATTACTTTTTAAAATTTTTTTGATGACTTATCCCATCAACTTGAAGAAATCGTATGTGGAAAAAGAAACCGTATGTGGTTAAACCTTATCAAATTGAGAGGCCCTACGATTTGCAATTTTAAAAAAACACGAAAAAATTATATTGTTTACGTACTTGCCCCTCGAAAAATAAATTGACAGAATGGAAGCATATAAATTTACAGATGCAACACACGTAAGGTAAAAATTTCCTCGAAAAGAAGCCAATACTTTTTTACAGCCAAAGATGCGCAAAGTAGTTTCCTTTGGTGGGCAAAATTTCTAAAACAAGAAAGAAACCCGAGTAAAAAAATTTATTGCTCCATTACGGAGTACAATCAAAAGAAAAATCTTTCAATTTAAGTCGGTCAAACAATAGAAAAAAAGTCTCCATAGGTTAACATTCGGCTGAGAGAATCCGATAGAGCTGCCACCCAGCGGCCTAGAAATTTTTCTTTTCGTTTCTGAAGATTTAAAAAAGAAGTCTATAGCCCATTTTACTACATAATTTTTTTTCCTTAAATATTTGTTATCTCATCAATTTTAGTTCGTATGATATTAATTCATTTTCAATTGTGCCATACTGATTTTCTTGAAGAATCGATTTTTGAACAACTTTGTAATTCACTTTTTTCCCGTATCTCGTACCGTTTTTGAGATAAAAACGCTAATTCCAAAAATTGCCGACAGATGGCTTTGTAAGTTGTCTCATCGAGTAGCGCATAGCCTTTTTACTGTATCTAGACACCAACTTGATGGCCTAAGCTGTCACTGTTTAGAAGTTAAGGGGGTGTGTAACGGATATAGGTGGGAACCCTGTATATATTTTGCGTTAAGCCCCGCCTCTTTAGCCTGCTTTATAAATTTTGTTACCCCGACAGTTCCTTTGTTCTATTTCAACTTTTTTCACCTTATCACATTGACATTTTGCAAGTTGAGTGAATCTCTGTTGAACGAATTTATATATCTATCCTTTCATTTAAGATGGTGAGAATCCAACAAAACAGAGTATCGACTGAATTTTGTAAGATCCTGATGTATGTATTTATTTGCAGGTGTTGCTGACTATTTGCCTCCTCACCTGTTACCTCGTCGAGTGCGCTCCCCAATTCCCTGGAATGGGATCTTTACCTGGATTGGGAGGAGGTGGTTTTCCAGGAATGGGACAAGGTGGTCTTCCAGGAATGGATATGATTCAGAAAGCAGGTCAAAATATGATGGATCAAATGGGTAAAGTGGCTCAAGGAATGATGGGTCAAGGAAGATAGACACAATGGGAATCTCGACAGCAAGCGGTGGAACTCGGAATGGCAACCAGTCGATTGAATTGAATAAAATACTAAAATAAATACCCGTTTCATTTTGTTATTTTCCCCAATAAAGTTGATGAAGGTTTAAGACCCTGAATATTTTTTATTTGTATATTATGACAGTATTAACCACTTAATGTGTGGGATTTTCTTTTCAAAATATGGTTAAAAAAGGTTTTTTTTAAATCTGCGCTTTCATCTTTGTATCCAAATGTTATTTTAAATTAAAGTAGCAAAGCTACTTTCTATACAGATATTAACAAATTGTCGTACATTACGTGTTAAACACCACGGAGCAAAAATATTCCTGTATGTTTTCTGTTTTACACCATCACAGAAATGCAAAATAAAAATGCTACTATCAATAATATATTAGAATAGAATTTAGCTGAGAAAATATTTACTGCACAAGTATAAATTACTACATAAGGGTAATTTACTTCACAAGTATAAACTGCTGCAGAAGTGCAAAATGCCTTCCTTGCAGTCCAGCCACAAAATAACAAGCAAATGTCGCGAGAAAAGACAACGAAAATAAAATTCCTTAAAGAGTAATACTACGTATTCATCATTTAGCTATCTAATTCTGTACAGGCGAACAAGGAATGAGAAATATATAACATCAATAATATCAACCAGCTCACATTTAAAAGTAACAAGAACCTGATAGCACATAAAACAAAACACACAAAATGAGATTTATATAAACAGAAGTTCATGTGACGTGTTTTGCTACCAAGTAGCTGAAATAAAATTTTATAAATGAAAGTTCGGGCAACGAAAGATAGCGCTAGAAATTTAAAACATGCCGAACAGAACTATGCGACCGCAAAATTTCACCGTACCAAATTCATACCTAGATTGCAAACTCCGCTGAGTGTATTCCTTAACGTTACACTCAGCCGAGCTATAGCTTAATGTTTTCCTTGTCACAAATTTTGTATGTCTCCGACAAATGAGGCATATGATCTTCAAAAGTTTGGGAGGAGATAATAATATCGTCGAAGTAATTATGAAAAAACATTTATCTGGTATTTATATAAAATTTGCCTTTTAGCCCTTTGGAATATCATCTGAGGTCCTGGCTCACCATTTTCAATGAAGTTTATAATTTTGAAACCATGCCGTTTTATAATAAATTTTTATTCATTTTTTAAAATTTTTACCTTTTTGTGACAGTTACTATGTAAAATAAATACAATGAAACTTCTCTAGCCGGCCAGCCCTTAAAACGGCCACATTTTTCGAAACCATTAGTGACCACCACAGGGAAATTCACCCCTATTCGATGGCTGCCCCTCAACACGGACACATTTTTTTCGAAACCATGACTGGCCACCATAGAGAAGATTAATTGTATATTCTCAGAATCTACAGTATAGATTATACATAATTTTTCTTATACACCAAATTCACGCCTAGATTGTAAACTAGGCTTAGTGTTTCCCTTAATGTTAGCATTAGCTTAGTGTTACCCTTTTCACATATTTTTGATACCTCCGCCAAATGAGGCATATGATCTAGAAAAGATTGGGAGAAGATAACGATATCATAAAAGTAATTAGGAGCAATATTTATCTGCCATTCGTTTAAAATTTGCCTTTTAGCCCTTTGGAAAATTCTAGAGGAATTCACCCATCGAAATAGCTGGAAAAGAGGCTCTGTGGTTCTTATCCACAAAGCGGGTTCTCATTCCGCTAATCCTACTAAATATTGCCCTATTAGTTTACTGTCGGGGCTTTCCTAGTTCTATGAATTTTTCTCCGCCGGCGTCTGTGTGAGTTCTGCAACGATAATGATATCACCAGACCCCCCAAAATTGGGTTTCAGGTCTAAGGATAGGAAATGTAAAAGGATAATAATAATAAAATGAATTAAAATCCCCAGCTAAGGAGGAGAAACAACGCGCTCCCAATTGCACAGATTTTGCAGCATGGCGTGTAAATTGGGAGGATTGAAAAAGGAATTTTAAAAAACAAAAACTTACAGGACCGAAGAGAAAAAGAAATTAGAAACCAAATTCAGTGCTATATCCAGGGAGCAGAGACGTAATGCTTTAAGAACATAACTTTGAATAACTTGAATACGCTTAAAATGCGTAATTGCAACGGTTGCCCAAACAGCAAATCCATGCGTCATAATGGGGCGTATGGAAGATTTGTACAGAAGCAACTCTGTACGAGGTGACAGGCAGTAAGACAGGAAAGTGGAGAGGGTACCAATTTCAGCCTTCGCTCCGAGAACAATATTTCGACATGAAGGCTCCAATTAAATCTGGAATCTAAAATAACTCAAAGATATTTATAAGAATTTTCCCAGAGAATAGGTTTATTGTCAAGGAAAAATTTATTAACGAGGAGGATAGTAGAGAGGTTCAGACAGAAATATAGAGTAGGTATGTGGAATATGAGATCTCTTTTGATTTTCGTATATAACTAGGAAAGTAAGTGAGGGATTTTAGTACCAACTTGATATCCTTTTAATGCATATATTTTTCTACATATAACAATGACAGAAAATGGAAATAACCTTGCAATTTTCTTGTATCAAATTATAAACACAAGTGTTCCATTTTTGGGTCTGAAGAAAGTAGTCCTAATATGAGACCCCACCCCCTCTTCTACAACTCTAAATATGAATTAGAATTAATGAAAAGTTCGTAAAAACAAAACTGTACACAATAATTAGATAACAGTTACCTATATACAGTAATAGGTGAAAAAGAAAAGTGGCATTTTAAAAAAATTAGTTGGTTTACACTACAGGTTTTGTTGTTACCATGATTTATCAACTAGCTTTCTTGTCTGTTTGTTTGTTTGTGCCGCACAAATCTTGCAATCGATTTTTAACTAACTTTCCGACTAGCTAGACATTTGAAACTTTTAGAATAGCTCAGACCTTGATGACAATGCATTTTCTTAATACTTTTAGCCATCTTTAAGCAGAATTCAATTTCTTTTCAATTATTTTCAGTTAATTTTGTTGTGTAGACTGGTGCAGCCATCTATTCGCCGGGACAGAAACGAAAAATTAAACGCGAGTTAAATTCCAATTAACTTCATTTTCTTACAAGTTGATGGGAAAATTCATCAAAAAAATTTTAAAAAAGTATTTATTAATACATAGAATTGTCAAGTTTATATGATTCAACAGAAAATTTAAAAGCATGGTATATAAAAAGTACTTTATATCTTGTAATTATATGTAATAGAGTTATCCTGTTGAATAAAAATGTGATGTAGTAATAAAACGAATGTTGTTTAAGAAAGTAAAGTCCGGACATAGCGAAAGGGGATTTCGCTAATAGTGCCTAGACATTCTATTCAGAAGATCTGTGTTTTTGCACGATGGCTTGCGACTCCAGAGGTGTACAAAATATGGCAAATGGAAACTAGAAAACAAATTGATTAAGATACTTTACCTTAGCGCAGAACAGGTACAGCTTTCTCAAATAGAATAAGGTAAGTTAAGGAAACACTCTTTCAACACAGCTATACAATGTGTGCCACGTATGAGGCACGACACTTGTGATCAGGGAGGAAAATTACATATGCATGTGTTCTGCGACAGAAGACGCAGAATGTAAAAATTGATTAACCAACATCAGGTGGGGTGACAATGAAGTCCAAAGATATAGCAAAACAAAAGTGTCTGGAAAAAAAGCAAGTATTAATGAGGAATTCAGTTCCCTATAATAATAATCGGAAAAAACAGACAATGTGCTAAAGACTGCTTCCGTGCAGAAAACAATATTACCAGGAAAAGGAACTTCCTGATAGTAAAAGTGTTATAATCGTTTAAACCACTAGCCACTAAAATAGAGGATAATAAAAGCTTTGAAATGCATTGTAAACCATTTAATTGTGTCGCACAGCACGCACGGTATAAACGCTAAATACACTAAGAAGATTGCGTGCGATTAGTTTATTTAAGAGAACGGTGGACGTCAAAAATTTTCTTTCTGTATTACGAATCTGGGCATCTATTATTTAATCCCTTAAATAGTTAATTTTTGAGATTTTTTTCTAAATTCCATCTCGATTCTCATAAAAATTTTGCCTTTTAATACGTAATAAATCAAATTTAATTAACTTAATGAAGTTGAATTCCCCAGTTTCTTTGTAAACAGTATCAAGATCCTTCTTTATAAATTTCAGGATTTTTGAACAAAAATTTTGTCGCCTTGAGCAGTTAAAAAAATAAAAAAACCTTGAAAAATCTGTTTTGAGAAAAAAAGATTTAAAAGTTTATTACTACACTTGCCTTTATTACTTACTTCACAAAAGCTTCATAAATGATTTTTTTACTCTAAAAAAACTATTTTGGTACTATTATCCTACTGAAATATTTTTTACAATAACATAATCAACATTACAATAAAAATATTTGCTCAAATAAAGGTCCACATTCCCCATGCAAAAGACGATAGGAAAAATTAAAACATGAATTGGAGTCACGCGATGTAGTATACAATTTAGGGGGATGTTGGATGAATACGTATTGATTCGGCAGGGCAAGGCTACTATATAAACCGAAATTTGCCGCTGGAGTACACCAGAGAAATTTCCGTGAAAACAGATCGACTCAAGCCCTTCAGGATGAAATTCTTGGTAAGTGAACAGTTTGAACTAACTGCTTTCAAGAACTATTAAAATCTATTAAGTGTGCCCTATAAAGCCTGAGTCCGATGGAGAATCTCCTAAGAATGTCCACCGTTGAATAGAATATACGGTCATAGACAATGCATTACGTCTGGCTTAATTATTTTAGTCGCTTTATCCGGCAATCCTTCACACGCCAGTTTTTGACGGGTAATACTTTGAATTTTCCTGTCGTCGTCTTTTGCTTTGAGGTAGCTCCACAAGTATGTACTTGAATTATTCGAGAAATTTACCTGCTTTTTTTCGCATTGTCCCCATCAAAAAAACCGGAAACTCAATGGATAGTCAAACTGCGGCCCACCAAGAATTAATATGCTCACATTCGTTATCTAGCAAATGCTTTTGTATTAAAAAAAAAGATTCTGGAAATTAGTACCTGAAAAACACAAAACTGCGTCCACCTTCTGCTCACGTTCTTTGCACCAACGCATCTTTGTGAATAATCAAATTCCAAAAAAGAAATACCCCAAGAATGTACAAAGGAATCGACTTACTGATTCTCACCTTGATGACATATTGAGAGTAGCATGTGGCAACTGTAAATCTGGTTTGTCTAACAATGTCAAATGTTTGTCTCAACGTTAAAAAATATTCACACTCGTTTTTAAATAAACGATTTAATAATTTAGGTTTCATTGAGCCACGAAATAGTATTTATATGTTCTGATATGTTTTTAACAATGACTCTATGATTTCAAGAATGCAGTCATTAGGCGGGTGTATCTGTTGACACGTCTTGAAACTGCCTGAATGGTATTTTTGCATGGAGCTATTGCGGACGATTTTTCGAACTTTTTACACCACAACTTGATTTGGGCGTTCAGAATTGCTGAATATATAGAAAGCTAATCATAGTCTTATAGTTTTATGCTTTTTTTTTCTCTCTGGAGGGTGCAAGGGCCCTTTGCCGTAACATTTTGTACACCCCTTAAAAACTATCTCTTCCATAAATAAACAGTATAAAATAAACAGTATAATAAACAGTATAAAATACGTGATACGAATTGCAGAGAAATACATGGAATAGAAAAACCTTAATACTTCGCTATAATGTAGAGTTTAAAAAAAACTCGATACGAATTTCTTAAGCAAATTCAGCCCTGTCTGTCAGGAGCAGAGAAAGAGAATACGCCTAGAAAATAAGCCAAGGAAGTAAAATAGTTAGGCCATTCGACTGCCTTGCTGAATTTATTTGACGTTCCATTCGAGCCTTTTCTACAGTTAATTGTAGTTAAACATCAAGGTATATCTGTTCCCTAACTGTTGAAAGCAAAAATATACATCTAGGGGATTGCAAGTTGCCCTGGACCTATGTTTCGCACTTATGGGCTACTAGGCAAGGCATAACCTATGATTACCCTACAGGGAAAAGCAATAAAAAATGCGGAATTTTAGTAAATTTTTGCTGTACAGGGTTCCCACCTATATCCGTTACACCACACTTAACTTCTAAACGGTGACAGCTTAGGCCATAAAGTTGGTGCCTAGGTATAGTGAAGAGGCTATGCCCTACTCGATGAGACAACTTATAACGCCAACTATCGGCAAATATTGAAATGCGCGTTTTTATCTCAAAAACGGTACGAGAGAGGGCAAAAATCAATTACAAATGTTGTTCAGCATCATCGATTTAGTAAGAAAAGACACCTTGCTCACATTAACACTCAAATCAGAATCTAAGAAATGAACATTTGTTTGGTCGTGATTTTCAACACTATGGCGTCGTGAAACGCGAGCGAAGCTCGAAAAGACCCCGAAAAATTTTAGATGTGTATTGTGGCTAATGCATAAGTTGAGTGAATCTCTGTTGAACAAATTTATATAACGATCCTTTCATGTAAGATGGTGGGAATCCAATAAAACAGAGTATCGACTGAATTTTGTAAGATCCTGATGTATGTATTTATTTGCAGCTGTTGTTGACTATTTGCCTTCTCACCTGTTACCTCGTCGAGTGCGCTCCCCAATTCCCTGGAATGGGATCTTTACCTGGATTGGGAGGAGGTGGTTTTCCAGGAATGGGACAAGGTGGTCTTCCAGGAATGGATATGATTCAGAAAGCAGGTCAAAATATGATGGATCAAATGGGTAAAGTGGCTCAAGGAATGATGGGTCAAGGAAGATAGACACAATGGGAATCTCGACAGCAAGCGGTGGAACTCGGAATGGCAACCAGTCGATTGAATTGAATAAAATACTAAAATAAATACCCGTTTCATTTTGTTATTTTCCCCAATAAAGTTGATGAAGGTTTAAGACCCTGAATATTTTTTATTTGTATATTATGACAGTATTAACCACTTAATGTGTGGGATTTTCTTTTCAAAATATGGTTAAAAAAGGTTTTTTTTAAATCTGCGCTTTCATCTTTGTATCCAAGTGTTATTTTAAATTAAAGTAGCAAAGCTACTTTCTATACAGATATTAACAAATTGTCGTACATTACGTGTTAAACACCACGGAGCAAAAATATTCCTGTATGTTTTCTGTTTTACACCATCACAGAAATGCAAAATAAAAATGCTACTATCAATAATATATTAGAATAGAATTTAGCTGAGAAAATATTTACTGCACAAGTATAAATTACTACATAAGGGTAATTTACTTCACAAGTATAAACTGCTGCAGAAGTGCAAAATGCCTTCCTTGCAGTCCAGCCACAAAATAACAAGCAAATGTCGCGAGAAAAGACAACGAAAATAAAATTCCTTAAAGAGTAATACTACGTATTCATCATTTAGCTATCTAATTCTGTACAGGCGAACAAGGAATGAGAAATATATAACATCAATAATATCAACCAGCTCACATTTAAAAGTAACAAGAACCTGATAGCACATAAAACAAAACACACAAAATGAGATTTATATAAACAGAATTTCATGTGACGTGTTTTGCTACCAAGTAGCTGAAATAAAATTTTATAAATGAAAGTTCGGGCAACGAAAGATAGCGCTAGAAATTTAAAACATGCCGAACAGAACTTTGCGACCGCAAAATTTCACCGTACCAAATTCATACCTAGATTGCAAACTCCGCTGAGTGTATTCCTTAACGTTACACTCAGCCGAGCTATAGCTTAATGTTTTCCTTGTCACAAATTTTGTATGTCTCCGACAAATGAGGCATATGATCTTCAAAAGTTTGGGAGGAGATAATAATATCGTCGAAGTAATTATGAAAAAACATTTATCTGGTATTTATATAAAATTTGCCTTTTAGCCCTTTGGAATATCATCTGAGGTCCTGGCTCACCATTTTCAATGAAGTTTATAATTTTGAAACCATGCCGTTTTATAATAAATTTTTATTCATTTTTTAAAATTTTTACCTTTTTGTGACAGTTACTATGTAAAATAAATACAATGAAACTTCTCTAGCCGGCCAGCCCTTAAAACGGCCACATTTTTCGAAACCATTAGTGACCACCACAGGGAAATTCACCCCTATTCGATGGCTGCCCCTCAACACGGACACATTTTTTTCGAAACCATGACTGGCCACCATAGAGAAGATTAATTGTATATTCTCAGAATCTACAGTATAGATTATACATAATTTTTCTTATACACCAAATTCACGCCTAGATTGTAAACTAGGCTTAGTGTTTCCCTTAATGTTAGCATTAGCTTAGTGTTACCCTTTTCACATATTTTTGATACCTCCGCCAAATGAGGCATATGATCTAGAAAAGATTGGGAGAAGATAACGATATCATAAAAGTAATTAGGAGCAATATTTATCTGCCATTCGTTTAAAATTTGCCTTTTAGCCCTTTGGAAAATTCTAGAGGAATTCACCCATCGAAATAGCTGGAAAAGAGGCTCTGTGGTTCTTATCCACAAAGCGGGTTCTCATTCCGCTAATCCTACTAAATATTGCCCTATTAGTTTACTGTCGGGGCTTTCCTAGTTCTATGAATTTTTCTCCGCCGGCGTCTGTGTGAGTTCTGCAACGATAATGATATCACCAGACCCCCCAAAATTGGGTTTCAGGTCTAAGGATAGGAAATGTAAAAGGATAATAATAATAAAATGAATTAAAATCCCCAGCTAAGGAGGAGAAACAACGCGCTCCCAATTGCACAGATTTTGCAGCATGGCGTGTAAATTGGGAGGATTGAAAAAGGAATTTTAAAAAACAAAAACTTACAGGACCGAAGAGAAAAAGAAATTAGAAACCAAATTCAGTGCTATATCCAGGGAGCAGAGACGTAATGCTTTAAGAACATAACTTTGAATAACTTGAATACGCTTAAAATGCGTAATTGCAACGGTTGCCCAAACAGCAAATCCATGCGTCATAATGGGGCGTATGGAAGATTTGTACAGAAGCAACTCTGTACGAGGTGACAGGCAGTAAGACAGGAAAGTGGAGAGGGTACCAATTTCAGCCTTCGCTCCGAGAACAATATTTCGACATGAAGGCTCCAATTAAATCTGGAATCTAAAATAACTCAAAGATATTTATAAGAATTTTCCCAGAGAATAGGTTTATTGTCAAGGAAAAATTTATTAACGAGGAGGATAGTAGAGAGGTTCAGACAGAAATATAGAGTAGGTATGTGGAATATGAGATCTCTTTTGATTTTCGTATATAACTAGGAAAGTAAGTGAGGGATTTTAGTACCAACTTGATATCCTTTTAATGCATATATTTTTCTACATATAACAATGACAGAAAATGGAAATAACCTTGCAATTTTCTTGTATCAAATTATAAACACAAGTGTTCCATTTTTGGGTCTGAAGAAAGTAGTCCTAATATGAGACCCCACCCCCTCTTCTACAACTCTAAATATGAATTAGAATTAATGAAAAGTTCGTAAAAACAAAACTGTACACAATAATTAGATAACAGTTACCTATATACAGTAATAGGTGAAAAAGAAAAGTGGCATTTTAAAAAAATTAGTTGGTTTACACTACAGGTTTTGTTGTTACCATGATTTATCAACTAGCTTTCTTGTCTGTTTGTTTGTTTGTGCCGCACAAATCTTGCAATCGATTTTTAACTAACTTTCCGACTAGCTAGACATTTGAAACTTTTAGAATAGCTCAGACCTTGATGACAATGCATTTTCTTAATACTTTTAGCCATCTTTAAGCAGAATTCAATTTCTTTTCAATTATTTTCAGTTAATTTTGTTGTGTAGACTGGTGCAGCCATCTATTCGCCGGGACAGAAACGAAAAATTAAACGCGAGTTAAATTCCAATTAACTTCATTTTCTTACAAGTTGATGGGAAAATTCATCAAAAAAATTTTAAAAAAGTATTTATTAATACATAGAATTGTCAAGTTTATATGATTCAACAGAAAATTTAAAAGCATGGTATATAAAAAGTACTTTATATCTTGTAATTATATGTAATAGAGTTATCCTGTTGAATAAAAATGTGATGTAGTAATAAAACGAATGTTGTTTAAGAAAGTAAAGTCCGGACATAGCGAAAGGGGATTTCGCTAATAGTGCCTAGACATTCTATTCAGAAGATCTGTGTTTTTGCACGATGGCTTGCGACTCCAGAGGTGTACAAAATATGGCAAATGGAAACTAGAAAACAAATTGATTAAGATACTTTACCTTAGCGCAGAACAGGTACAGCTTTCTCAAATAGAATAAGGTAAGTTAAGGAAACACTCTTTCAACACAGCTATACAATGTGTGCCACGTATGAGGCACGACACTTGTGATCAGGGAGGAAAATTACATATGCATGTGTTCTGCGACAGAAGACGCAGAATGTAAAAATTGATTAACCAACATCAGGTGGGGTGACAATGAAGTCCAAAGATATAGCAAAACAAAAGTGTCTGGAAAAAAAGCAAGTATTAATGAGGAATTCAGTTCCCTATAATAATAATCGGAAAAAACAGACAATGTGCTAAAGACTGCTTCCGTGCAGAAAACAATATTACCAGGAAAAGGAACTTCCTGATAGTAAAAGTGTTATAATCGTTTAAACCACTAGCCACTAAAATAGAGGATAATAAAAGCTTTGAAATGCATTGTAAACCATTTAATTGTGTCGCACAGCACGCACGGTATAAACGCTAAATACACTAAGAAGATTGCGTGCGATTAGTTTATTTAAGAGAACGGTGGACGTCAAAAATTTTCTTTCTGTATTACGAATCTGGGCATCTATTATTTAATCCCTTAAATAGTTAATTTTTGAGATTTTTTTCTAAATTCCATCTCGATTCTCATAAAAATTTTGCCTTTTAATACGTAATAAATCAAATTTAATTAACTTAATGAAGTTGAATTCCCCAGTTTCTTTGTAAACAGTATCAAGATCCTTCTTTATAAATTTCAGGATTTTTGAACAAAAATTTTGTCGCCTTGAGCAGTTAAAAAAATAAAAAAACCTTGAAAAATCTGTTTTGAGAAAAAAAGATTTAAAAGTTTATTACTACACTTGCCTTTATTACTTACTTCACAAAAGCTTCATAAATGATTTTTTTACTCTAAAAAAACTATTTTGGTACTATTATCCTACTGAAATATTTTTTACAATAACATAATCAACATTACAATAAAAATATTTGCTCAAATAAAGGTCCACATTCCCCATGCAAAAGACGATAGGAAAAATTAAAACATGAATTGGAGTCACGCGATGTAGTATACAATTTAGGGGGATGTTGGATGAATACGTATTGATTCGGCAGGGCAAGGCTACTATATAAACCGAAATTTGCCGCTGGAGTACACCAGAGAAATTTCCGTGAAAACAGATCGACTCAAGCCCTTCAGGATGAAATTCTTGGTAAGTGAACAGTTTGAACTAACTGCTTTCAAGAACTATTTAAAATCTATTAAGTGTGCCCTATAAAGCCTGAGTCCGATGGAGAATCTCCTAAGAATGTCCACCGTTGAATAGAATATACGGTCATAGACAATGCATTACGTCTGGCTTAATTATTTTAGTCGCTTTATCCGGCAATCCTTCACACGCCAGTTTTTGACGGGTAATACTTTGAATTTTCCTGTCGTCGTCTTTTGCTTTGAGGTAGCTCCACAAGTATGTACTTGAATTATTCGAGAAATTTACCTGCTTTTTTTCGCATTGTCCCCATCAAAAAAACCGGAAACTCAATGGATAGTCAAACTGCGGCCCACCAAGAATTAATATGCTCACATTCGTTATCTAGCAAATGCTTTTGTATTAAAAAAAAAGATTCTGGAAATTAGTACCTGAAAAACACAAAACTGCGTCCACCTTCTGCTCACGTTCTTTGCACCAACGCATCTTTGTGAATAATCAAATTCCAAAAAAGAAATACCCCAAGAATGTACAAAGGAATCGACTTACTGATTCTCACCTTGATGACATATTGAGAGTAGCATGTGGCAACTGTAAATCTGGTTTGTCTAACAATGTCAAATGTTTGTCTCAACGTTAAAAAATATTCACACTCGTTTTTAAATAAACGATTTAATAATTTAGGTTTCATTGAGCCACGAAATAGTATTTATATGTTCTGATATGTTTTTAACAATGACTCTATGATTTCAAGAATGCAGTCATTAGGCGGGTGTATCTGTTGACACGTCTTGAAACTGCCTGAATGGTATTTTTGCATGGAGCTATTGCGGACGATTTTTCGAACTTTTTACACCACAACTTGATTTGGGCGTTCAGAATTGCTGAATATATAGAAAGCTAATCATAGTCTTATAGTTTTATGCTTTTTTTTTCTCTCTGGAGGGTGCAAGGGCCCTTTGCCGTAACATTTTGTACACCCCTTAAAAACTATCTCTTCCATAAATAAACAGTATAAAATAAACAGTATAATAAACAGTATAAAATACGTGATACGAATTGCAGAGAAATACATGGAATAGAAAAACCTTAATACTTCGCTATAATGTAGAGTTTAAAAAAAACTCGATACGAATTTCTTAAGCAAATTCAGCCCTGTCTGTCAGGAGCAGAGAAAGAGAATACGCCTAGAAAATAAGCCAAGGAAGTAAAATAGTTAGGCCATTCGACTGCCTTGCTGAATTTATTTGACGTTCCATTCGAGCCTTTTCTACAGTTAATTGTAGTTAAACATCAAGGTATATCTGTTCCCTAACTGTTGAAAGCAAAAATATACATCTAGGGGATTGCAAGTTGCCCTGGACCTATGTTTCGCACTTATGGGCTACTAGGCAAGGCATAACCTATGATTACCCTACAGGGAAAAGCAATAAAAAATGCGGAATTTTAGTAAATTTTTGCTGTACAGGGTTCCCACCTATATCCGTTACACCACACTTAACTTCTAAACGGTGACAGCTTAGGCCATAAAGTTGGTGCCTAGGTATAGTGAAGAGGCTATGCCCTACTCGATGAGACAACTTATAACGCCAACTATCGGCAAATATTGAAATGCGCGTTTTTATCTCAAAAACGGTACGAGAGAGGGCAAAAATCAATTACAAATGTTGTTCAGCATCATCGATTTAGTAAGAAAAGACACCTTGCTCACATTAACACTCAAATCAGAATCTAAGAAATGAACATTTGTTTGGTCGTGATTTTCAACACTATGGCGTCGTGAAACGCGAGCGAAGCTCGAAAAGACCCCGAAAAATTTTAGATGTGTATTGTGGCTAATGCATAAGTTGAGTGAATCTCTGTTGAACAAATTTATATAACGATCCTTTCATGTAAGATGGTGGGAATCCAATAAAACAGAGTATCGACTGAATTTTGTAAGATCCTGATGTATGTATTTATTTGCAGCTGTTGTTGACTATTTGCCTTCTCACCTGTTACCTCGTCGAGTGCGCTCCCCAATTCCCTGGAATGGGATCTTTACCTGGATTGGGAGGAGGTGGTTTTCCAGGAATGGGACAAGGTGGTCTTCCAGGAATGGATATGATTCAGAAAGCAGGTCAAAATATGATGGATCAAATGGGTAAAGTGGCTCAAGGAATGATGGGTCAAGGAAGATAGACACAATGGGAATCTCGACAGCAAGCGGTGGAACTCGGAATGGCAACCAGTCGATTGAATTGAATAAAATACTAAAATAAATACCCGTTTCATTTTGTTATTTTCCCCAATAAAGTTGATGAAGGTTTCAGACCCTGAATATTTTTTATTTGTATATTATGACAGTATTAACCACTTAATGTGTGGGATTTTCTTTTCAAAATATGGTTAAAAAAGGTTTTTTTTAAATCTGCGCTTTCATCTTTGTATCCAAATGTTATTTTAAATTAAAGTAGCAAAGCTACTTTCTATACAGATATTAACAAATTGTCGTACATTACGTGTTAAACACCACGGAGCAAAAATATTCCTGTATGTTTTCTGTTTTACACCATCACAGAAATGCAAAATAAAAATGCTACTATCAATAATATATTAGAATAGAATTTAGCTGAGAAAATATTTACTGCACAAGTATAAATTACTACATAAGGGTAATTTACTTCACAAGTATAAACTGCTGCAGAAGTGCAAAATGCCTTCCTTGCAGTCCAGCCACAAAATAACAAGCAAATGTCGCGAGAAAAGACAACGAAAATAAAATTCCTTAAAGAGTAATACTACGTATTCATCATTTAGCTATCTAATTCTGTACAGGCGAACAAGGAATGAGAAATATATAACATCAATAATATCAACCAGCTCACATTTAAAAGTAACAAGAACCTGATAGCACATAAAACAAAACACACAAAATGAGATTTATATAAACAGAAGTTCATGTGACGTGTTTTGCTACCAAGTAGCTGAAATAAAATTTTATAAATGAAAGTTCGGGCAACGAAAGATAGCGCTAGAAATTTAAAACATGCCGAACAGAACTATGCGACCGCAAAATTTCACCGTACCAAATTCATACCTAGATTGCAAACTCCGCTGAGTGTATTCCTTAACGTTACACTCAGCCGAGCTATAGCTTAATGTTTTCCTTGTCACAAATTTTGTATGTCTCCGACAAATGAGGCATATGATCTTCAAAAGTTTGGGAGGAGATAATAATATCGTCGAAGTAATTATGAAAAAACATTTATCTGGTATTTATATAAAATTTGCCTTTTAGCCCTTTGGAATATCATCTGAGGTCCTGGCTCACCATTTTCAATGAAGTTTATAATTTTGAAACCATGCCGTTTTATAATAAATTTTTATTCATTTTTTAAAATTTTTACCTTTTTGTGACAGTTACTATGTAAAATAAATACAATGAAACTTCTCTAGCCGGCCAGCCCTTAAAACGGCCACATTTTTCGAAACCATTAGTGACCACCACAGGGAAATTCACCCCTATTCGATGGCTGCCCCTCAACACGGACACATTTTTTTCGAAACCATGACTGGCCACCATAGAGAAGATTAATTGTATATTCTCAGAATCTACAGTATAGATTATACATAATTTTTCTTATACACCAAATTCACGCCTAGATTGTAAACTAGGCTTAGTGTTTCCCTTAATGTTAGCATTAGCTTAGTGTTACCCTTTTCACATATTTTTGATACCTCCGCCAAATGAGGCATATGATCTAGAAAAGATTGGGAGAAGATAACGATATCATAAAAGTAATTAGGAGCAATATTTATCTGCCATTCGTTTAAAATTTGCCTTTTAGCCCTTTGGAAAATTCTAGAGGAATTCACCCATCGAAATAGCTGGAAAAGAGGCTCTGTGGTTCTTATCCACAAAGCGGGTTCTCATTCCGCTAATCCTACTAAATATTGCCCTATTAGTTTACTGTCGGGGCTTTCCTAGTTCTATGAATTTTTCTCCGCCGGCGTCTGTGTGAGTTCTGCAACGATAATGATATCACCAGACCCCCCAAAATTGGGTTTCAGGTCTAAGGATAGGAAATGTAAAAGGATAATAATAATAAAATGAATTAAAATCCCCAGCTAAGGAGGAGAAACAACGCGCTCCCAATTGCACAGATTTTGCAGCATGGCGTGTAAATTGGGAGGATTGAAAAAGGAATTTTAAAAAACAAAAACTTACAGGACCGAAGAGAAAAAGAAATTAGAAACCAAATTCAGTGCTATATCCAGGGAGCAGAGACGTAATGCTTTAAGAACATAACTTTGAATAACTTGAATACGCTTAAGATGCGTAATTGCAACGGTTGCCCAAACAGCAAATCCATGCGTCATAATGGGGCGTATGGAAGATTTGTACAGAAGCAACTCTGTACGAGGTGACAGGCAGCAAGATAGGAAGGTGGAGAGGGTGACAATTTGAGCCTTCGCTCTGAGAACAATATTTCGACATGAAGGCTCCAATTTAATCTGGAATCTAAAATAGCTCCAAGATATTTATAAGAATTTTCCCAGAGAATAGGTTTATTGTCAAGGAAAAATTTATTAACGAGGAGGATAGTAGAGAGGTTCAGACAGAAATATAGAGTAGGTATGTGGAATATGAGATCTCTTTTGATTTTCGTATATAACTAGGAAAGTAAGTGAGGGATTTTAGTACCAACTTGATATCCTTTTAATGCATATATTTTTCTACATATAACAATGACAGAAAATGGAAATAACCTTGCAATTTTCTTGTATCAAATTATAAACACAAGTGTTCCATTTTTGGGTCTGAAGAAAGTAGTCCTAATATGAGACCCCACCCCCTCTTCTACAACTCTAAATATGAATTAGAATTAATGAAAAGTTCGTAAAAACAAAACTGTACACAATAATTAGATAACAGTTACCTATATACAGTAATAGGTGAAAAAGAAAAGTGGCATTTTAAAAAAATTAGTTGGTTTACACTACAGGTTTTGTTGTTACCATGATTTATCAACTAGCTTTCTTGTCTGTTTGTTTGTTTGTGCCGCACAAATCTTGCAATCGATTTTTAACTAACTTTCCGACTAGCTAGACATTTGAAACTTTTAGAATAGCTCAGACCTTGATGACAATGCATTTTCTTAATACTTTTAGCCATCTTTAAGCAGAATTCAATTTCTTTTCAATTATTTTCAGTTAATTTTGTTGTGTAGACTGGTGCAGCCATCTATTCGCCGGGACAGAAACGAAAAATTAAACGCGAGTTAAATTCCAATTAACTTCATTTTCTTACAAGTTGATGGGAAAATTCATCAAAAAAATTTTAAAAAAGTATTTATTAATACATAGAATTGTCAAGTTTATATGATTCAACAGAAAATTTAAAAGCATGGTATATAAAAAGTACTTTATATCTTGTAATTATATGTAATAGAGTTATCCTGTTGAATAAAAATGTGATGTAGTAATAAAACGAATGTTGTTTAAGAAAGTAAAGTCCGGACATAGCGAAAGGGGATTTCGCTAATAGTGCCTAGACATTCTATTCAGAAGATCTGTGTTTTTGCACGATGGCTTGCGACTCCAGAGGTGTACAAAATATGGCAAATGGAAACTAGAAAACAAATTGATTAAGATACTTTACCTTAGCGCAGAACAGGTACAGCTTTCTCAAATAGAATAAGGTAAGTTAAGGAAACACTCTTTCAACACAGCTATACAATGTGTGCCACGTATGAGGCACGACACTTGTGATCAGGGAGGAAAATTACATATGCATGTGTTCTGCGACAGAAGACGCAGAATGTAAAAATTGATTAACCAACATCAGGTGGGGTGACAATGAAGTCCAAAGATATAGCAAAACAAAAGTGTCTGGAAAAAAAGCAAGTATTAATGAGGAATTCAGTTCCCTATAATAATAATCGGAAAAAACAGACAATGTGCTAAAGACTGCTTCCGTGCAGAAAACAATATTACCAGGAAAAGGAACTTCCTGATAGTAAAAGTGTTATAATCGTTTAAACCACTAGCCACTAAAATAGAGGATAATAAAAGCTTTGAAATGCATTGTAAACCATTTAATTGTGTCGCACAGCACGCACGGTATAAACGCTAAATACACTAAGAAGATTGCGTGCGATTAGTTTATTTAAGAGAACGGTGGACGTCAAAAATTTTCTTTCTGTATTACGAATCTGGGCATCTATTATTTAATCCCTTAAATAGTTAATTTTTGAGATTTTTTTCTAAATTCCATCTCGATTCTCATAAAAATTTTGCCTTTTAATACGTAATAAATCAAATTTAATTAACTTAATGAAGTTGAATTCCCCAGTTTCTTTGTAAACAGTATCAAGATCCTTCTTTATAAATTTCAGGATTTTTGAACAAAAATTTTGTCGCCTTGAGCAGTTAAAAAAATAAAAAAACCTTGAAAAATCTGTTTTGAGAAAAAAAGATTTAAAAGTTTATTACTACACTTGCCTTTATTACTTACTTCACAAAAGCTTCATAAATGATTTTTTTACTCTAAAAAAACTATTTTGGTACTATTATCCTACTGAAATATTTTTTACAATAACATAATCAACATTACAATAAAAATATTTGCTCAAATAAAGGTCCACATTCCCCATGCAAAAGACGATAGGAAAAATTAAAACATGAATTGGAGTCACGCGATGTAGTATACAATTTAGGGGGATGTTGGATGAATACGTATTGATTCGGCAGGGCAAGGCTACTATATAAACCGAAATTTGCCGCTGGAGTACACCAGAGAAATTTCCGTGAAAACAGATCGACTCAAGCCCTTCAGGATGAAATTCTTGGTAAGTGAACAGTTTGAACTAACTGCTTTCAAGAACTATTTAAAATCTATTAAGTGTGCCCTATAAAGCCTGAGTCCGATGGAGAATCTCCTAAGAATGTCCACCGTTGAATAGAATATACGGTCATAGACAATGCATTACGTCTGGCTTAATTATTTTAGTCGCTTTATCCGGCAATCCTTCACACGCCAGTTTTTGACGGGTAATACTTTGAATTTTCCTGTCGTCGTCTTTTGCTTTGAGGTAGCTCCACAAGTATGTACTTGAATTATTCGAGAAATTTACCTGCTTTTTTTCGCATTGTCCCCATCAAAAAAACCGGAAACTCAATGGATAGTCAAACTGCGGCCCACCAAGAATTAATATGCTCACATTCGTTATCTAGCAAATGCTTTTGTATATAAAAAAAAAGATTCTGGCAATTAGTGCCTGAAAAACACAAAACTGTGTCCACCTTCTGCTCACGTTCTTTGCACCAACGCATCTTTGTGAATAATCAAATTCCAAAAAAGAAATAACCCAAGAATGTATAAAGAAATCGACTTACTGATTCTAACCTTGATGACATATTGAGAGTAGAGTGTGGCAACTGTAAACCTGGATTGTCTAACAATGTCATATGTTTGTCTCAACGTTAAACAAAATCACACTCGTTTTTAAATAAACGATTTAGTAATTTTGGTTTTATTGAGCCACGAAATAGTATTTATATGCTCTGATATGTTTTT
This sequence comes from Dolomedes plantarius, assembly GCA_907164885.2. Taxonomy (NCBI): domain Eukaryota; kingdom Metazoa; phylum Arthropoda; class Arachnida; order Araneae; family Dolomedidae; genus Dolomedes; species Dolomedes plantarius. The sequence goes on from OU015490.1 coordinate 27,754,538, forward strand.
ACCAATGACTCTATGATTTCAAGAATGCAGTCATTAGGCGGGGGGGGTATCTGTTGATACGTCTTGAAACTGCCTGAATGGTATTTTTGCATGGAGCTATTGCGGACGATTTTTCGAACTTTTTACACCACAACTTGATTTCGGCGTTCAAAATTGCTGAATATGTAGAAAGCTAATCATAGTCTTAAAATTTTATTCTTTTTTTTTCTCTAGAGGGTGCAATGGCACTTTGCCGTATAATTTTGTACACCCCTTAAAAACTATTTCTTCCATATGGGATTTTTCCACTGAGAGCTGCCCTTATAACATAAATATGGATACTGCCCCTTGACTGCAAGTAGTCTAAAAACCCGAGTAAAAAAAAAATTAATGCTCCATTACGGATTACAATTAAAAGAAAAATCTTTCAATTTAAGTCGGTTAAACATTAGAAAAAAATTCTCCATAGGTTAACATTTGGCTGAGCGAATCCGATAGATCTGCCAGCCAGCGGCCTAGAAATTGTTTCTTTTCGTTTCTGAAGATTTTTTTAAAAAAATGTACAGCCCATTTTACTGCATAAAGTTTTAGCCTCAAATATTTTTATCTCATCAATTTTAGCTCGTATGATATGAATTCAGTTTCAATTATGCCACACTGATTTACTTGAAAAATTGATTTTTCGTCAAACTAATAACATTTTTTATTGAATATTTTGAACCACAACTAGTCAAAACTCTCAGGGGGTACAGAAAGTCCTTAATGCTTCACAATAAGGAAGGGTAAATTAAAAAAAACAACTTTACTCGAATTTCTGAGTAAAACAGTGAACAGAAAAACCTTGCCATTTCTCCTTAAATAACCGTTCAGGTAGTTAGTAGTACAGTCGGACCTCTATTTAACGAAGTCGCTATATCCCGAAAAAAAATTCGCTATATAGAAAATTCGTTAAATAGAGATTCATCTTTTAAAATAGTTTAACCTACTTTATACACTAAAATTTGCCTTCAGTTTTACTATTTACTACTTCCATTTTTCAAGTTTAATACTTTAATTTCCTTTAATGGCTCTTCAATATGCCTTCACAAATTAAAAAGCCTTTCTCAGTTATGAAAGACCCAGAGATCAGTACATTTTTATCTCGCATTGTGTGTATCCACTTCAAAACTGCCTCATCCACATCTTCATAGATACGTGTTTTTAAAGATTTTGAACAAGAATTCGAGGAATCATAATCTTGTATCTAATCACGATTTTTTCTTATCGTTGGTAAGCTGTTTGGAGAAATACCAAATTTTAAAGCAATATCCTTTATCTTAATGCGTTTATCCAATTCATGAAGAATTAAATTTTTTTCTTTGATGCTCAAGTACTTTCGCTTTGACATTTTCCAGCTACAAGAACCGAAATAACCAGAACAACTCTGATCAACAATCTAGAAAACGGGAGACTAGTTTAAGGACATGTTTTAACCCTTTCAAGGTCATTGAACACCATAAAATGTGTTAAAAGAAAGAATAAGTTTGAAACGTTCAGAAATATTTTGAGAAATATGGAGAAAAAATTATTGGATGACAAGAAAAAGTTCGTTAAATAGAGAATGCACTTCGTTATTTAGAGGTTAATTTTCGAAGAAATTTGCAAAATGCTCTTGGTTCCAAGGGAAAAGTTCGCTAAATAAAGAAATTCGCAAAATAGAGGTTCGTTAAATGGAGGTTCGACTGTATTTTCTTTTCCTACGTCAGGCATTGGCAGCATCAGTTGCCAACAGTTAAAAGTCATAAAAGAAAGCGTATTGCGTTTCGTCAAATGTAAAAAGTTCATAACTTTGTCCGAAGGGCTCAAAACACAGTCAGGAGTATTAACCATACCAGTACAGTTCAGATGTTCACAAAGGATGTCATGACCTGCCGCAAGTCTAAAATTTGCAATGTAGACAGAGCGAGTCAGGTCCATTTGGATGGGCGACAAGAGCAGGGTATTCCATGTCTTACCAATCGAGTCTTGTTCATAGTCTGAGAAATCTTTCTCTTGTCTTCTTCACCTCAGAACTAAATTGGCGGAAGGACAAGGGGAAATTTGGCTGTTTTAATTTGCAGTCATTTTCAGCAAGGAGGTCTCCTTTTTCGTTTCCAGGTATATTACAATGGCTGGGAATCCACTGAAGAACGATTTTCCAACCACAAACAATTGCATTAGACAGACAGACCTTAGTCTGTCTAATGCAATTGTTCAACCTTAGTGGTTTAACTCCTTACTTATTCGTCAATTCGGATTTCAAGGGAAAATATGGAATAGTAAAAGGTTAATACTTCGTTATAATTGACATTAAAAAAATGCAGATTCAAAATTCAGAGAAATACAGAGAATAAAAAATATCTTAATATTTCACTAAAATTAACAGCAGAATAAGCTCGATTCGAAATTCAAGGGAAAACAAGGAAGGGGGGGGGGGGAAATCTTATTATTTCAATATAATTTACAGAAAAAACTCTTTTTGAATTGAGAAAAACATGGTATAGAAAAAGGCTTGAAATTTTTCTATAATTAACAACAGAGGAAAAGTTGGATTCGAGTTTCAAGATAGGAAATAGAAAAAGATTAATACTTCTCTGAGACTGACATAAAACTTAAACCGATTAGAATTCCAGAGAAAAATAGCAAATATAAAAACCTTAATAATTCGTTATAAAAACAGTATAAAAAACGTGATACGAATTTCAGAGAAATACATGGAATAGAAAAAACTTAACACTTCGGTATAATGTAGAGTTTAAAAAAAACTCGATACGAATTTCTTAAGCAAATTCAACCCTCTCTTTCAGGAGCAGGGCAAGAGAATGCGCCTAGAAAATAAGCCATGGAAGTAAAATAGTTAGGCCATTCTCCTTCCATTCTGCTTTTACTTTAGAAGTTCCATTCGAGACTTTTCTACAGTTAATTGTAGTTAAACATTAAGGTATATCTGTTCCCAAACTGTTGAAAGCAAAAATATACATCTACGGCGTGCAAGTTGCCCTGGACCTATGTTTCGCACTTATGGGCTACTAGGCAAGGCATAACCTATGATTACCCTAGAGGGAAAGGCAAAAAATAATGCGGAATTTTAGTAAATATTTGCTGTACAGGGTTCCCACCTATATCCGTTACACCACACTTAACTTCTAAACGGTGACAGCTTAGGCCATAAAGTTGGTGTCTAGGTATAGTGAAGAGGCTATGCGCTACTCGATGAGACAACTTATAACGCCAACTATCGGCAAATTTTGAAATGCGCGTTTTTATCTCAAAAACGGTACGAGAGAGTGCAAAAATCAATTACAAATGTTGTTCAGCATCATCGATTTAGTAAGAAAAGACACCTTGCTCACATTAACACTCAAATCAGAATGTAAGAAATGAACATTTGTTTGGTCGTCATTTTGAACACTATGGCGTCGTGAAGCAAATCTAGGTGACGTGACGCGAGCGATGCTCGAAAAGACTCCGAAAAAGCTCAGATGTGTATTGTGGCTAATGCATAAGTTGAGTGAATCTCTGTTCAACGAATTTATATAACGATCCTTACATGTAAGATGGTGGGAATCCAACAAAACAGAGTATCGACTGAATTTTGTAAGATCCTGATGTATGTATTTATTTGCAGGTGTTGTTGACTATTTGCCTTCTCACCTGTTACCTCGTCGAGTGCGCTCCCCAATTCCCTGGAATGGGATCTTTACCTGGATTGGGAGGAGGTGGTTTTCCAGGAATGGGACAAGGTGGTCTTCCAGGAATGGATATGATTCAGAGAGCAGGTCAAGATATGATGGATCAAATGGGTAAAGTGGCTCAAGGAATGATGGGTCAAGGAAGATAGACAGAATGGGAATCTCGACAGCAAGCGGTGGAACTCGGCATGGCAACCAGTCGATTGAATTGAATAAAATACTAAAACAAATACCCGTTTCATTTTGTTATTTGCCCCATTAAAGTTGATGAAGGTTTAAGACACTGAATATTTTTTATTTGTACATTATGACAGTATTAACCACTTAATGTGTGGGATTTTCTTTCCAAAATGTGGTTAAAAAAGTTTTTTTTTAAATCTGCGCTTTCATCTTTGTATCCAAGTGTTATTTTAAATTAAAGTAGCAAAGCTACTTTCTATACAGATATTAACAAATTGTCGTACATTACGTGTTAAACACCACGGGGCAAAAATATTCCTGTATGTCTTCTGTTTTACACCATCACAGAAATGCGAAATAAAAATGCTACTATCAATAATATATTAGAATAGAATTTAGCTGAGAAAATCTTTACTGCACAAGTATAAATTACTACATAAGGGTAATTTACTTCACAAGTATAAACTGCTGCAGAAGTGCAAAATGCCTTCCTTGCAGTCCAGCCACAAAATAACAAGCAAATGTCGCGAGAAAAGACAACGAAAATAAAATTCCTTAAAGAGTAATACTACGTATTCATCATTTAGCTATCTAATTCTGTACAGGCGAACAAGGAATGAGAAATATATAACATCAATAATATCAACCAGCTCACATTTAAAAGTAACAAGAACCTGATAGCACATAAAACAAAACACACAAAATGAGATTTATATAAACAGAATTTCATGTGACGTGTTTTGCTACCAAGTAGCTGAAATAAAATTTTATAAATGAAAGTTCGGGCAACGAAAGATAGCGCTAGAAATTTAAAACATGCCGAACAGTACTTTGCGACAGCAAAATTTCACCGTACCAAATTCATACCTCGATTGCAAACTCCGCAGAGTGTATTCCTTAACGTTAGCTTTAGCTTAATGTTTTCTTTGTCACAAATTTTGTATGTCTCCGACAAACGAGGCATATGATCTCCAAAAGTTTGGGAGAAGATAATAATATCGTCGAAGTAATTATGAGAAAACATTTATCTGGTATTTATATAAAATTTGCCTTTTAGCCCTTTGGAATATCATCTGAGGTCCTGGCTCACCATTTTCAATGAAGTTTATAATTTTGAAACCATGACCTTTTATAATAAATTTTTATTCATTTTTTAAAATTTTTACCTTTTTGTGACAGCTACTGTGTACAGTAAATACAATGAAACTTCTTTAGCCTACCAGCCCTTCAAACATTTTTCGAAACCATTACTAACCACCATAGGGAAATCCACACCTATTGTATGGCCACCCCTAAACACGGCCACATTTTTTTTCGGAAAAATGACTGGCCACTATAGAGATATTAATTGTATATTCTCAGAATCTACAGTAGATTATACATATAGATTATACATAATTTTTCTTATTCCCACCTAGATTGTAAACTAGGCTTAGTGTTTCCCTTAATGTTAGAATTAGCTTAATGTTAACCTTTTCACAGATTTTGGATACCTCCGCCAAATGAGGCATATGATCATCAAAAGTTTGGGAGAAGATAACGATATCATTAAAGTAATTAGGAGCAATATTTATCTGCCATTTGTTTAAAATTTGCCTTTTAGCCCTTTGGAAAATTCTATAGGAATTCAACCATCGAAATAGCTGGAAAAGAGGCGCTGTGAATCTTATCCACAAAACGGGTTCGGATGCCACTAATCCTACTAAATATTGTCCTATTCGTTTACTTTCGGGGCTTTCCTAGTTCTACGAAATTATACTCATTCGGTGTCTGTATGAGTTCTGCAACGATAATGATATTACCAGACCCCAAAAATTGGGTTTCAGGTCTAAGGATAGGAAATGTATCAGGTCTAAAGATAGGAAAGTGAAGAGGGTGACAATTTTAGCCTTCGCTCTGAGAACAATATTTCGACATGAAGGCTTCAATTTAATCTGGAATCTAAAATAACTCAAAGATATTTATAAGAATTTTTTGCAGGGAATAGGTTTATCGTTAAAGAAAAATTTATTGACGAGGAGGATAATTGAGCGTTTCAAATGGAAATATACGGCGGTACATTTCGAAGTGTTGACTTTGATTCGCGAACAACGCAGCCAATGTTCATACAATAAAATTTAAGACAGTTTGGAGATTTCTAAATACTTGAACGTGTTTGTCTGTGACGTGAGATGATGGCCGTATCGTCCACATAAAACCAAAGATCAATACTGGGATCAGTAGGCATATCGTGAATATAAAAGTAATAACATATCACGTGTCAATATCAGATCCATTTTTCCAGGGAATTCTCCGTAGAAGCTGGAGCGCATTTTTCCCATGTTTTTATTAACTTGCTTTCTTGTGTATTTTCCCTTACAAATCTTGCGATCGATTTTTAACTAACTTCCCGACTAGCTAGACATTTGAAACGTTTGGAATAGCTGAGAACACGATGACAATGCATTCTTTTGATACTTTTAGCCATCTTTAAGCATCATTGAATTCATTTTCAGTTAATTTTGTTTTGTAGACTGGTGCAGCCATCTATCGACCGGAACGAGAACGAAAAGTTAAACGGAAGTTAACTTCCAATTAACTTTCCATTTTCTTTCAAGTTGATGGGATAATTCATCAAAACAAATTTTTAAAAAGTATTTATTAATACATAGAATTGTCAAGTTTATTTGATTCAACAGAAAATTTAAAAGCATGGTGTATAAAAAGTTCTTTTTATCTTGAAATTATTACACCTTCATGCTGCATATTGTGAGGAACTTCCAATTGACCAGGCCGGAATGAAGCGATGAGCTGAAAGAATCTCCGAATTTGACGAACAGAAGTGAAGTGAGGAACAGTAAGTTTTTTCTCCGAACGAACTGAATTGAAGCAGTGGCGTAACGAGGGGGGAGGGGCAAGGAGGTCTATCAAGCCCCTGGCGCCTCTCGCAGAGGGGCGCCAAATGGTCCTTTAAACTAATTATATATATTTTATTACTATATAATTTCCGGGGTGGCGCCAAACATGTATAGTGCCCAAGGCGCCAGTTATGCTCGCTATGCCACTGAAGTGGATTGAAAAGAAGTCAGGAGGTGTCGAGGAGTTGACAAGGGACAGTCAAGTGAAGTTCCCGCCGAGTGTGCGTGACCCCGTCTAAGGGCTGTCCACGTGTTTTTTAATGTGCAAGTGATTTCTCGTCCTAGTGATTTTTCGTGCTGGTGAATATTCGTCCAAGAGATGACCTACCTTCACGATTTACTATTGTGATATACGTCTGCACTGTTGAAGTGTTGTCCCTCGTCTTTTCAATGTGAATAACTTTTCTTTCTTCGTGATGAATAGCTGTGTTATTTCGTCTCAATATAACTAATATTTCACATTTCTGTTTCTTTCTACCGTATACAATCCTAAACATTTGAACCGGTTTGAGTGCAACACATTACATCACAGTTCTCTGGGTCAATGGTGCTGAAACTATGGGACGCTAAAATAATTAGAGGGGTCTCGGATAGTTTGAAGTCTATTTTTACCATACTGAATTATTTAATTTAAAAAAATTTGGTTTAAATGCTAACAACTTTGAAATCATACTTTTTTTTAATTTTAATTTTGTCAATTTTTACTTAAATGAAATACAAATGCATATTTTATTTAAATATGAAGTTTTATTTACATGAGATTTGCCTTAAACAAGTACAGATGATAAACAAGACATTTTTGTTTACTGTTATTATGCAAAGTAAATGCATACCAAAACCTACAGTTCATTTATTTTTAAAATAGTTTGTCAAAGTTTGCTTATTTCTTTGTTCTACTTTTGCTAACATTTTCCTTTTTTTTCTTAAAAATTGCTACTGCCAAAAAATTTTCTTAGGGTTCGCGTAATTTTTTCATCTTAACCTTTAGCTCACGGGCTAAAGGTTTAGCCACTATGTGCATTATATATATATATATATATATATACAGTGGAATCTCGATCTATCGTTTTTCAAGGGACTGATTGAAATGAACGATAAATGCGGGAAAACGATAGATGCGGAAACATAACAAAGCAATATGATCTTTGGGACTGGATAAAATGAACGACACATACGAGAAAAACGATGGATCCGAAAACGATCGATCGAGATTCCACTGTGTATATATATAAATATATTAATTTTTGGTCCCGTATTCATGGGATACACGCTATTCCACTCCGTAAGGAAAAGGTTAAGAAACTGGATCGTGGTCGAAAAAAGTTTCGACCCACTGGTCTAGGCCCCTGCAGAAAAGAGAAGAAAAGAAAATTCCGATTATAATAACTGCATGGAAGCTTGATCGACAACGAACTGGATTCTTAAATGTAACGTTTAGGGTTTTATTCAACGTCGCAGAGAACCTCATATTTTCCTACGGCCCGACAAAGTTTCTACAGCAGTGGTTCCCAAGCCGTAGAATTCTGCGGACCACTAAGCCAGAAATTTAAGCATGTACGGACCACCAGCATCTCGCAACGATTTGAGGGGGGGTGACCTTCCGGGGGGTATGAAGGTATAGAATATCCCCCAGGCAAAAATAATACTGAATTAACGTACTCACATTCTAAAGTATCATATTCTAATAATAAAATAATTATTTTAAACTTTTAAGAAATTTTAATTCAACACCTGATAGTCATCGGATATTTTCGGCCCATCTAGTTCAATGAACATTGCTTTCTAAATCCTCATTTATTTAGAAACTTTTTCATATGTGGTATCGGACCACTCCGGAGGCTCTCGCGGACCACCGGTTGGGAACAACTGCTCTACAGGTAGGTTTATTTCTATTGCTTGTGGTTTGCTAAATGTTCCACAAATATCGTTTCTCCCCAGGTATTTTCGGCACTAAGGGCCAGTTCACATAGCGTCAGCGTCAGAATTGAAATTTTCAACCAATCATACACCAATTATTGACCCATTTAAAACCCGTTGAAGGGCGCCTTTTGCACAGTGCAAACGCCTAAATCTAGTCATTTTCATTCAATGTATTCCAGTTAAATGAGAATAAAAATGGTTAGTAGTGCCATCTGTTACCAGTTTAAAGAAGTGAAATCAGTTTGCAACCTTTAATTGGAAAATTTTTCATGATTCTTTAGGTTGAAAAAAATCTGCACCGTGCAAACGGTGGAGCTTGTTACCCTTGAAAGGGTTAACCAATCAGCACCAAGGAAATTTTTAACGTTGACGCTGACGGATTCTATGTGAACCGGACCATTGTCCTCTTTCTTTCTACCTCGTTGAGTGTGCGCCGGAGTTACCGTATCCGGGATTAGAAATCGGATTCGGCGTGGGAGGACTGGATCATCGGATGGCTGGAGGAGGAATCCATCGTATGGAGGACCGAGGACTACGAAGGGAGGAGTGAATGATTGATCCAGAAGAACGAAGAGAGGAACATGTGGAAGATCGAATGTTGGGAAGACGAATGTGGTAAAAGCTATGGAACTTACGCAAATAAAAATAATACCGTTAACAGTTTCAGGGACAACAACCTCCACAGTCTGCACTGTGCAGATTTTTTTTCGATTTTTTTTAACAACCTAAATTTCCAATCAAAGGTTGCAAAATGTTTTTACTTCTTGAAACTGGTAACAGATGGCAGTACTAACAATTTTTCTTCTCATTTAACTGGACTACATTGAATGCAAGTGAAAAAAGATTAGATATAGGCGTTTACACTGTGCAAACGACGCCCCTGAAAGTGTTAATAGAATTCCTATTAATAAGTATGTCTAGGCTGATCGTAAGTACTCAAAAATAAGTGTGACTTTAGAAATAAAATTAATGATAATAAGATCTTTTTACGGAGTATTATCCCAATATTGAAACTATATGTGATGAAGCTTATGTTTCTGAGATGTGTAATAATGATTCTGAGAATTTTGATTTGATTAAAATTATGCCAAAATTTGTAGATTTCTGATAATTTTGATAATTGTGCTAAGACTATATGCACAGCAATTTTAAGTATTATTTTTTGTTGTGAAAACAGTACTATTATAAGTATCAAATGTTTTCAAATGTATAATGTGGGAGTGTATAGAGATATCTGACTTCTACCCTTTCTAGTATATATGTATATCGAAGTCACCCTCTAATAAAGTAGAAATGACACTTTTTGCACTAGATAAATAACGAAGTTTATTATCCCCTTGACACATAACATGCAGTGTAAAAACAATACCGAGTAAAGACTGGTACCAAATGTTATAAACACTATACAAGGAAATGAAGTTCAAGTACTCACAATATATATATAAGTGAATACTCACAATATATATAAAGTCAGACCAGTGATGCTGCACGGTAGTAAAGGGCGCTATAGTTAGCAGTGGTAACGCACAATTCACTTGACTGACCCGGGAACTTCACTTGACTGACCCTTGTCAACTCCTCGACACCTCCTGACTTCTTGTCATTCCACTTCAGTTCGGCCGGGAAAAAACTCTTACCGTTCCTCACTTCACATCTGTTCGTCAAATTCGTAGATTCTTTCAGCTCATCGCTTCATTCCGGTTTGGTCACCTGGAAGGTCCTCACAATACGCAGCATGAAGGTGTAAAAATGCGCTTCAGCTTCTACGGAGAAATCCTCTGCAAAAACGGACCTGATATTGACACGTGATATGTTATTTTACCCTAGGTTTACTGGAAGAATGCAGTGAAAGGGTCTTTAAAAATTCTTAAACAGATTTTAAAATTCCTCGTGTTAACACAGGTGTTCCCCCCCACATTTCTCTGCCGTTCACTGACTTTTCACTTCAGTTCCGTTCGTTGTAAACTACACTGGCAGACTCCCCTTGTCCCCATCCCACATCAGGTGGGATGAGGATGAATCTCATGGACGTAGCAAAACAAAAGTATCTGATAAAAAGCAAGTATTAATGCGCAATTCAGTTTCCTGTAATAACAATTGGAAAAAAACAGACAGTGTGCTAAAAAGTGCTTCCGTGCAGAAAAGAATATTACCAGTAAAAGGAACTTCCTGGTAGTAAAAGAGCTATAATTCTTTAAACCACTAACAAGTAAAATAAAGGATAACAGCTTTGAAATGCATTGTAAACCGTTCAATTGTGTCGCACAGAACGCACGGTATAAACGCTAAATACACTAAGAAGATTGCGTGCGATTAGTTTATTTAAGAGAACCGTGGACATTAAATTTTTTTTTCTGTATTACAAACAAATCTGGGCATCTATTATTTAATACCTTGAATAGTTAATTTTTGAGAGATTTTTTCTGAATTCGATCCCGATTTCCATCAAAATTTTGCCTTTTAGTAAGTAATAAATAAAATTTAATTAACTGAAGGAAGTTGAATTGTAAAATGCATACATACCCAGTTCCTTTGTAAACAGTATCAGGATTCTTATTTATCAATTTCAGGATTTTTGAACAAAAATTAAGTCGCATGGAACATTTAAAAAATCTAAAAACCTTGAAAAATCTGTTTGAGAAAATCCGATTTAAAAGTTTATTACTACATTTACCTTTATTACTTCATAAAAGCTTCATAAATGATTTTTTACTCGAAAAAAAAATTTTTGGTAATGTTATCCTACCGAAATATATTTTTAAAAATATTACAATCCATATTACAATAAAAAAGATTTGCTCAAATAAAGGTCCACAATCCCCTTAACATGCAAAAACGCAAATGAACTGAAAAAATTAAAACATGAATTGGATTCACGCAATGTAGTATACAATTTAGGGGGATGTTGGATGAATTCGTATTGATTCGGCAGGGGAAGGCTACTATATAAAGCGATATTTCCCGCTGGAGTACATCAGAGAAATTTCCGTGAAAACAGATCGACTCAAGCTCTTCAGGATGAAATTCTTGGTAAGTCAACAGTTTGAACTAACTACTTTAAGAAATATTTAAAACCTATTAAGTGTGCCCTATAAAGCCTGTGTCCGATGGAGAATCAGCAAAAAATCTTCCCCCTTTAATTAGAATATACGGTGGCAGACAATGCAACAGCTCTGCCTGAATTATTTTAATCGCATCAACCGGCATTCCTTCCAATAGCAGATTTAGACGTGTAATACTTTCAATTTTTCTCTTGTCGTCCTTAACTTTAAGGTACCTCCACAACTATGAACTTGAATTTTTCGAGAACTTTACCTACTTTTTCTCGGATTGTAAATATCAAAATAACCAGAAACTCTAATAATACTCATATCGTGAATCAAGATTTTATATCCGGACCTAAACACCCTAATTCGTTATCAAGCAGGTTCTTTTGTAAAAAAAAAGATTCTGGAAATTAGTGCCCGAAAAATACGAACCTGTACAAAACTGTGACCACCTTCTGCTCACGTTCTTTGTACCAAAGTATGTTTGTGAATAATCCAATTCCAAAATTAAATATCCCAAGAACGTATAAAGAAATCGATTTACTGATTCTTACTTTGTGACGTATTGAGAGTAGCATTGTAAACCTAATTTGTCTAACACTGTCAAATGTTTCTCTCAACATAAAAAGGTCACACTCATTTCTCAATAAACGGTTGAATAATTTAGGTTTTCAGTTTTAATTTTAAAATTATTATATTGAGATATAGTTGCCTATGTTACGGTCCGCCTAACATAGCAAACATATGCATGTGGCCCATGAGAAAAAAAGGTAGAGTACGGCTGGTTTAGCCTCTTAATGGAATACGAGATTTGTTCAAAAAAATTCTCGACCATTGCTTTAAAATTTTGTGCACTGGCCTATAAGTTTCATTGAGCCACGAAATAGTATTTTTCTGTTTTGATATATTTTTACCAAAAATTCTATGATTTCAAGAAAGCAGTCATTAGGCGTGGTATCTGTTGACACGTCCTGAAACTGTCTGAATGGCAGTTTTCCATGGAGCTATTGCGGACGGCTTTTCGCATTTTCTACACCACAACTTGATTCGGGCGTCCAAAATTATTTTATTGAGGTATAGTTTACTACTGCGGTCCACCTAATGTAGCAAACATATGCAGGTGGCCCGAGAGAAAAAAGGCTGAGTACGGCTGGTTTAACCTCTTAATGGAATACGAAATTTGTTCAAAAAAATTCTCGATCATTGCTTTTAAATTTTGTGCACTAGCCTATAAGTTTCATTGAGCCACGAAATAGTATTTTTCTGTTTTACCTATGATTAACCTAGAGGGAAAGGCCTTTAAAAAATACAGAATTTTAGTAAATTTTTGCCATATATTTTTGCGTTCAGCTGCCCATGTTTGGCCTGCTTCATGCATTTTGTCACTAACAGTTCCTTCTGTTTAGTGATGCGACATCGATAACAAAACATCGATGTTTTGAAACATATATTCAATATTAAAACATCGATGCGAATAAAACATCGCCCAAAAACCATCGATGTTTTTAAACATCGATGTTTTAGAACATCGATGTTTAGAACCTGGGGGGCGCGCCCCCCTGGGGGGGGGCGTAGAGAAATTTCAGGGGAGGCGTGAGTTTAAAAAAAAGCAAAATAAGAAGTAAAACTAACTGTAATTTACTGTACTCAATTTTGCATTCAGAATGTAACCGTAACATATTTTCGACATACGAACACGAACACGGTAATTGTCGTACACAATAATTTTTGTAATTGCAAAAACACGATAATTGTCGCACATCTGGACGTTGAAACTGACCTGAGGTGTGCTTTGTCATAGTTACAACCTTATATTCAAAAACTTGTCAAGGACAAATAGTGCCAGCCCTCTCATTAATGTTGTGAAAGTGACTGGTATTACATGCCAACCTCACCTAGATCCTCGATTACCTCAAATATATTTGATCTGTATTTAATACTTTAATTTCATATGTTCTAATAATAATATGTTCCAAATTAAGATATGAGTAGTAATATTAAATTTTGTGTATGAAATTATCTATTCTATATTTTCATTTAATAACCAGATTCAGTTTCAAATTCCGATTGTATTACTTGTATTGACCACATATGGTGGTGATGGTGGGAGGGGGGGGGCGTGACCTCACATCAGTGTTCAAAGGGGGCACAGAGCCTGAAAGGTTGAGAACCCCTGTTTTAGAACATCCATTTTTTAAAACTGGTTTAGTAACCTCTAACATTAATGTTACTTCGGTTAGTCGTGGGGGGAGGGGGGGGGCGACATCGATAACAAAATATCGATGTTTTGAAACATCGATATTCAATATTAAAACATCGATGCGAATAAAACATCGCCCAAAAACCATCGATGTTTTTAAACATCGATGTTTTAGAACATCCATTTTTTAAAACTGGTTTAGTAACCTCTAACATTAATGTTACTTCCGTTAGTCGTGGTGGGAGGGGGTGATTTAATTTTACTCTCTGATTGGGCTGACACAAATGACAAAAACTTGGTTGCTTTCGGCTACTTTGATGAATCAAAATTCTCGTTGTAAATACCACCATGTTTTTCCTTCAAATGTCCAGATAAATTCATGGTATTGCCAGAAGTTTTAAGGGACTTAAGGCAAATATTGCATTTCGCCAATTTGTCAGAGGTTTTGTAAATATATTTCCAAACGGTACTTTTGGGAGGCATCTTACTAATAATATTAACGTCAACTTATATAAAACCAGAACAAAACAAAAACTTAAATGGATGCACTCGTGTATATACTATTTGTAAAATAAAACCCCATGGAAGGTTCTGGAGTGTCAGGAACATTCCAAGCGCTCTGATTGGTTCATTGGTTGTTGATTGCCATTTGTCTGTTTGCTAAGGAATCATTCCAACTTTTGTATTCGTCCTTTTCAGAATTCAGACTTACATTTACTGAGTGGGAAAATTATGCTACGTGGTAATTTTATTTTTATTCTGGTATTTTTTCATTAAAAAAACATCGAGACAACGTAAAACATCGAGCACAAAACATCGATGTTAAAAAAACATCGGCTTCAATAAATCGATGTTTTGAAAACATCGACATCGATGTCGCATCCTTACTTCTGTTCATTTCGACCCTTTTCACTTTATCACGTCGAGGTTTTTGCAAGTTCAGTCAATCTCTGTTGAACGAATTTTTAAAGCGATGCTCTCGTGCAGAACGATCGAATCCAACAAAACAGATTATCAACAGAATTCTGTAAGATCCTGATGTATGTGTTTATTTGCAGGTGCTGTTGACTATTTGCCTTCTCTCCTGTTACCTCGTCGAGTGCGCTCCCCAATTCCCTGGAATGGGATCTTTACCTGGATTGGGAGGAGGTGGTTTACCAGGAATGGGACAAGGTGGTCTTCCAGGAATGGATATGATTCAGAAAGCAGGTCAAGATATTATGGGTCAAGTGAGTAAAGGAATGAAGGGTCAAGGAAAGTAGACAGAATGGGAATCTCGATAGAAAGCAGTGGAACTCGGCATGTGAACCAACCGAGTAAAATTGAAGAAAATACTAAAAGGAATATCCGTTTTATTTTATTATTTGCCCTAATAAAGTTCATGAAGATATAAGACTCTGAATATATTTTATTTGTACATTATGGCTGTATAAATCACTTTGTGTGGGATTTTCTTTTCAAAATATGGTTAAAAGAGTTTTTCTAAAATAAAAATCTGCGCTTTCATCTTTGTATTCACGTTTATAATGAATTAAAGTGACAAATCTACTTTATTTACAGACATTAAGAAATTCGTACATTACGTGTTAAACAGCACGAAGCAAAAATATTCCTATATGTTTTCTGTTTTGCACCATCACAGAAATTTCAAAATATAAATGCTACTATCAATGGTATAGTAGAATAGTATTTAGCTGCGAAAATATTTACTGCACAAGTATAAATTACCGCAGAAGTGAAAAATGTCTTCCTTGCAGTCCACGCACAATATAACAAGCAAATGTCACGAGAAAAGACAACGAAAATAAAATTCCTTAAAGAGTAATACTACGTATTCAACATTTAACTATCTAATTCTGTAAAGGCGAATAAGGAATGAGAAATATATAACATCAATAATATCAACCTGCTCACAATTAAAAGTAACAAGGACCTGACAGCAGATAAAACAAAACACACCAAAATGACAGATTAATATAAACAGAAGTTCATGTGACGTGTTTTGCTACCAAGAAGCTAAAATAAAATTTTATTAATGAAAATTCGATGAACGCAAGATAGCCCTAGAAATTTAAAACATGCCCGAACACGACTTGGCCACAGCAAAATATCACCGGACCAAATTCATACCTAGTTTGTAAACTAGGCTTATTGTACTCCTTAACGTTAGCTTTAGCTCAATATTTTCCCTATCACAAATTTTGTATATCTCCGACAAATGAGGCATATGATCTCTAAAGTTTGGGAGAAGATAATATCGTTAATGTAATTGAGAGCAAAATTTATCTAGTATTTATTAAAAATTTGCCCTATAGACCTTTGGAATATCAACTGCTGTCCAGGCTCGCCCTTTTCCCTGGAGATTATAATTTTGAAACCATGTCCTTTTACAGCAAATTTTTATTCGTGTTTGTTAATATTTACCTAATTAAAATAGATTAATATTTAAAAATGAAGTTTTAGCCTCACGAGATCTGCACAGTAGGAAAACGAGACTTCTTTCTTTCAACAGTTACTATTAGTCCAGTCAATGAATGCTCAAAAGAGGGGTCTAGATGAAAAGTCATAGGGCGGAAGAACCGACTTAAGAACTTCGTTTGGACTAGTTAGGAGGTAAGCATACTAAAAGTCCCCGGTCCTAGGGGGGGAGCAAGGGGGGAGGGGGGCCTAAGAAGGTTCCGTTTTTTGGTTTTTCACTTATAACTCGAAAACGATTATTCCTACAAAAAAAAGTCTTATACAAAAAAATAAAGCTGACAAAATTTCCTACAAAAAACGCACAAAGTTTATTTGTATCTTCAATAGTTTCTGAGAAATGAGCCGGAGAAAATCACTAATTTATGAAAAAAGGAATTTTGCCCCCCTTTTTCTATAAACTTCGCCTCTGGAATTCTTTACCTTCGATCTCAGAGACAAATCTTGGGAATAAACTTGTACAGCATTAAATTTCCTTCAAAACGAATATACACTGCTGGCCACCCAAATTGCAACACCAAGAAAGACAAGAGATATCACAACAAAATTTAATTTGCAGATAACATGTTGACCAAGTATCAAATGATTAAATTTATAGACTTCTGTGAAGTGTGGTTCCTGCCAAAATCAGTAGCCAGAGTAGCCGCCATTGTTGGAGATCACCGCTGCCACACGCCTTGGCATTGATTCAAAGAGACTTTGGATGAGTTCTTGGGGTACAGCAGACCAAGCAGCTTCCACACGTTGCCAAAGTTGATCTGCTGTGGCAGCTGGGGATGGAATCTGGGTGAATCGTAGAGCAACCATGGACCACATGTTTTCTATCGGCGAAAGATCCGGAGAGCGAAGCGGCCAGGGAAGCAATTTAATCTGGCGATTGACGAAGAACCGTTGGACAATGCGTGCCACGGAGCCAAAAAATGGAGGGGAAAAGTGCTGAAAGGAACGGAAGGTAGTGTACAATGTTCGAGACATCGATACCTTCAAAATCAAGTGCATTGATATTCGTTTAGACAGAAATGATGAATGGGGGAAAGATGTAGTTTCTCGCCTTTCCTCAATCATTGATTTAGTTGCTGAGGAAGCATTATACCACGGAAGTTATCGCAAAGATTTTTTTAGACCGCCGTATGTTCCTCCAAAAGATAAATCAGAAACTTACGACTATGTTACTAAAGCCATGAATGGAATTTTTGCTTTCATGGAAAATAATAGTGACTGCCAGTTTTCTTTTCATGAATTACGAGCTGCAGTAATAGAGAAACCTCCAAAACACAAGACTATCACAGCAAGAGTGTTGAATAAATTTGGAGACCGTATCATATTCTCAGTAGGAGTAAATCGATACCAAGTTCAAATAGTTTGTTTTAGGGACACTGGGGCTAAACTTTTGTCTGATTCTTGGTACGAGAAAAATGAAAATAATTCAAGTGATGAGCGAATGAGAATTGTAAAAAAAGCAGCGGAAATTATAAAGCACGCAATCCAGACTTGTGTGTACGATCCCAACACCTATCCACCCAGTGATGATTTCCTTAAGAATGCAAGCTCTGCTCCCGAGACCTTGAAAACATTCTTGGAGGAAGTGACATTAAAAAAACGAAGAAAGTGGATTTGGCCAAGATCAGCAACAGTTTTCACAATTTGTCAATTTTGTGTGAAATTTATCAAGAGCCACTACCTTGTAAAGAGCTGTAGAGTTGTCTTTGATGGATACTCCAACTCAACCAGCAGCACGATGGCAACAGAACAAGAACTCCGGTATCGTGTAAACATTACCGCTGATATTGTTTTCAGTTTGGATACGATAATTAACGCCAAACAAAACCAGTTTCCCTCAACAAGAACAACAAATTGAGGCTGATCTCCATGCTTAGATATCAACTTGAGACTGATGGAATTAACACGCAAGAAGCACCAAGTGATGCTGACTCCTTGATTGTGAGAACCGCGATTGAGAAATCAAAAAACAATGTTACCAAAAAACCATGTATACTATGTTACCATACAAATGTTACCTGGTGGTAACATTTGTATCGATGTTACCACCATGTCCAACTGTGGTTAGGAAAAGAACTTCCTCCTGAAGAGTGTGGGTGGGAACGGAAAGGGAATCATTTCTATCCAATACCTTCAAAGGACCAACCCGCACCAGATGATATCCTGAATATATTTTGCCGGTGCACTAAAGGTTGTACCAGTAGCAAATGTGGGTGCAAGAGAGAATGGATGAATTCCTCTACTGTTTGCCATAACTGTCATGGGCATTGTACTAACAGAATCCCCGTTTTGGATTGCGAATTTGGGGACGAGGAAGAAACTGAAACCATTCTCTTCACTACAGAAATGGAGGAAGTTGCGGAGGAGTCATTCGCAGTAAAAGACGACCCACCACCTGAGGAAATCCCTGGACCCTCTTGTCCAAAGCGACGCAAAGTAATTTAATTACACTTTCAACATACTTTTCTTTCTTAACATTGTTGCGAATAAAGTTGCTTCACCAAATTTACATTACCAATATTTTGTGTAGTGTAACCTAATTTATTTTAAATTATCTTAAATTTACATTATATTAATTTAATGTAATTATGTACCTGTTTTATTCAACTAAAACTTTCTTTGCGAGTTGTTACGAAGGTATTGCACTTTATGCGGCGTTTAAACAGATGGCTTTACAGTTTAAATGACAAAAAGTGCAAACTACAGGGTTGGGGCTTATTTTTCAAATTTGTAAGAAATCACAAAAATGCTCTAATTTTTGAACAGATGAAGGTAAAACATTAAATAATATATTCGTTTTGAAGGAAATTTAATGCTGTACAAGTTCATTTCCAAGGTTTGTCTCTGAGATTGACGTTAAAGAATTCATGAGGCAAAATTTATCGAAAAAAGGGGGGGGGGGGCAAAATTCAATTTTTCATAAATCAGTGATTTTCTCCGGCTCATTTCGCAAAAACTATTGAAGATACAAATAAACTTTATGTATGTCTTTTGTAGGAAATTTTATCAGTTTTATTTCTTGTATAAGACTATTTTTTTGCAGGATCAATCATTTTCGAGTTATAAGTGAAAAACCAAAAAACGGGCCCTTCTTAGGCTCCCTCCCCCCTTGCTCCCCCCCTAGGACCGGGGACTTTTAGTATGTTTACATCCTAACTAGTCCAAAGAAAGTTCTGAAGTCAGTTCTTCCGCCCTATGACTTTTCATCTAGAATGATTAGTTGAATGGACTACAGTGAAATTTCTCTAGCCGGCCATCCCTTAAAACGGCCACATTTTTCCAAACCATTACTGACCACTATAGGGAAATTCACCCCTATTCGAAGACCAGCCCTCAAAACTGCCACATATTTTTGGGGAACCACGACTGGCCACCATAGAGAAGTTTAATTGTATATTCCGAGAATCTACAATAGATTATACATATACATTATACTTAATTTTTCTCATCCAGTAAATTTACACCTAGATTGTAAACTAGGCTTAGTGATTTCCTCAATGTTAACCTTTTAACAGATTTCGCATATCTCCGCCATGTGAGGCATATTATCTTCAAAAGTTTGGGAGATGATAACGATATCATAAAAGTAATTAGGAGCAAATTTTAACCGGTATTCGTTTGAAATTTGCCTTTTAGCATTTTGCAAAATTCTAGAGGAATTCACCCATCAAAATGGAAATCGATAACATTCATATAAACCATCCATTCGTGGTGAAAGCCAGTTTCTCAACATCTTTCTAATGAAATTTAATATGTCGGTAGCCTGATGTCAAATGAAGGATAGTGAAATACAGTGGTGCCTCGACGTACGAGTTTAATTCGTTCCATGACGGAGCTCGTAACTCGAAATACTCGTATCTCGAATCAATTTTCCCTATTGAAATGAATGGAAAAGACATTAATTCGTTCCGGGCTCCCCCAAAACACAGCAATTTTTTGTTACATGTTTTTAAATAAGAGAAATGTGCTTAAAAATGATGAACATTGTATAAAAACGCAATACAATAGAATGTACTGCAATAAACTTTTTTTATTAAGTGCAATGTACAACATTTACCTTGCAGATCAGACTTGAAGATGCTGATGTAAGAGGTGGAGAAAGGCTGAACTGAATAATTAAATCTTATTCTTTGATTTTTAACCAAGGTCATCCAATCCCCTAGACCCCCATGAGGGTTCCAGTGTGAGGGAGGAAATTGAAGCTATTTCTCTGTGAGAGAGTTTGGACGCTGTTCGGTTTCGAATGGAGACTAGAGTTTGGGCAGAGCAAGCTGCCCGGGTGATAATTGTTGAGTGTTAATCTCTCGGTTTAAGACTGGATAATAGTCTTAAAATAATATTATACAATTGTATAATAACTGTATATAAAGGTTGTAAATATTATATGCTTCTCGGGTTCTCATTTGATGAGCACGTAACATGGCGTTCGCTGCGCAAACTAGCGGTGGAGTATCTGAAGCTTGGTCGTAACCCGAATTATAGCTCGTAACTGGAAGCAAAAAATCTGCCAAGAGAATGCTCGTATCTCGAAAAACTCATACGAGACACTCGTAATTCGAGGTACCACTGTATGTGGCATGGGTTAACTGATCTATATGGTCATCAATTTGAGCAACAATTTCCTCATAAAGACGAGTGATTTGATTTGATTATTCTGTAGTTAATACACAATCTTATCTTAATTTCTTCATCATCTTTAAGGCTGCTACGTGTTAAACTTACCGGATTCGCTCACCTATATGTTAACCCATGGAGAAAATGTGTCTACTATTGAGAGCTACAAAAATACTGATAATCCAATAAAATTGTTATTTTCAGATATTCATTTTAAAAATTTCGTCCGCAAAAGGAATTTAGGAGCGTTTAAAACACACTATATCAAATGCTTTCCTCGAATAATTTAAATATAAAAATTTTATTTGCATATTTAAAAAAAATCGAAAAGTGTTCCAAGTTGTAAAATTGTTTTCTCTATTACGGTGTACAGTTTAAAAAAAAATAATCTTAGAATCCAAGTCGACAATCCTTGCACAAATTTTCTGCATTGGTCATCATTGAGGTGAGGGTTCAATAGGGTTAGTACACAACAGACTGAAAAGTAAATGTAACTGCAGAATCATAAGAATTTAATAAGCCTGCTTTTAATAGCTTATCCGTTTTTTTTGATTTACCCATTTTACTTTTGAGAAAATCTGTAGAGGCGAAAGTAAACAGGTAACTCAGAAGTCAATTGGATCTTCTGCGGTACTATCTTCCTACATACTTTTGAGAAAATCTGTGGAGGCGAAAGTAAACAGGTAACTCAGAAGTCAATTAGATCACCTGCGGTACTATCTTCCTACATCCGGCATCATACTTGTCAACAGAAAAAAAAATATGTTTGAAGTTTTTGAAAAGGGGATTTTCTTTAGCCCAGTGCCCTAGGAATTGTTTTGGTACTGTTTCCTATACAATCATGGATTGGGGGTCAATGAGTTTGACAGTTGAGTTTTTAAATTTTTATCTGGCATTTGTAAGGTCTATTTAATGATCGATTAACAATAATCGATCATTGTATTTGCATAAATCCAAAGAAGCTACAAAAAATGCTAAATTCAGCATAAACCATTACTATAAATACCGCGTAGCCAGATTTCGGGAGAGATTGGTTTGTTTGGAGCTGTTTATGCGGGTTGCCTTCGGTGGCTCATAGCGAGATCGCTTCTAAGCCTAAGCGAGTTTTTGCCACTCTGGCATAAAGAGTTTGTTGTGTTAGTAATAGTGGATTACCGTGAAGCATTACTGGTCTGACTTTATTTTTTGTGTAAGACTTTTTTTGTAGGATTAATCTTTTTCGAGTTATAAGTGAAAAACCAAAAACGGAAACTTCTTAGGGCCCCCCCCCTAGGACCGGGGACTTTTAGTAAGTCTACCACCTAACTAGTCCAAAAAAAAGTTCTGAAGTCAGTTCTTCCGCCCTATGATTTTCCATCTAGACCCCTCTTTTGAGCATTCATTCACTGGACTAATAGTAACTGTTGAAAGAAAAATTCTCGTTTACGTACTGCGCTTGTTTTAGGCAGATATCGGGAGGCTAAAACTTCCTTTTTAAATATTAATCTATTTTAATTAGGTAAATATTAAGAAACATGAATAAAAATTTGTTGTAAATGGACATGGTTTCAAAATTATAAGCTCCGGGGAAAAGGGCGAGCCTGGACAGCAGTTGATATTCCAAAGGTCCATACGGCAAATTTTAAATAAATACTAGATAAATTTTGCTCTCAATTACATTAACCATATTATCTTCTCAAAAACTTTAGAGATCATATGCCTCATTTGTCGGAGATATACAAAATTTGTGATAAGGAAAATATTGAGCTAAAGCTAACGTTAAGGAATACAATAAGCCTAGTTTACAAACTAGGTATGAATTTGGTGCGGTGATATTTTGCTGTGGCCAAGTCGTGTTCGGGCATGTTTTAAATTTCTAGGGCTATCTTGCGTTCACCGAATTTTCATTTATAAAATTTTATTTTAGCTTCTTGGTAGCAAAACACGTCACATGAACTTCTGTTTATATTAATCTGTCATTTTGGTGTGTTTTGTTTCATCTGCTGTCAGGTCCTTGTTACTTTTAATTGTGGGCAGGTTGATATTATTGATGTTATATATTTCTCATTCCTTGTTCGCCTTTACAGAATTAGATAGTTAAATGTTGTATACGTAGTATTACTCTTTAAGGAATTTTATTTTGGTTTTCTTTTCTCGTGACATTTGTTTGTTATATTGTCCTTGGACTGCAAGGAAGACATTATTCACTTCTGCAGTAATTTATACTTGTGCATTAAATATTTTATCAGCTAAATACAATTCTAATATACCATTGACAGTAGCATTTATATTTTGCATTTCTGTGATGGTGCAAAACAGAAAACATATAGGAATATTTTTACTTCGTGCTGTTTAACACGTAATGTACGACAATTTCTTAATCTGTAAATAAAGTAGCTTTGTCACTTTAATTCATTATAAACGTGTATACAAAGATGAAAGCGCAGATTTTTTTAAAAAAAACCTTTTTTAACTATATTTTGAAAAGAAAATCCGACACAAAGTGATTAATACTGCCATAATGTACAAATAAAATATATTCAGAGTCTTATATCTTCATGAACTTTATTAGGGGAAAGAAAATAAAACGGATATTCCTTTTAGTATTTTCTTCAATTTTACTCCGTTGGTCACCATGCCAAGTTCCACTGCTTTCTATCGAGATTCCCATTCTGTCTACTTTCCTTGACCCTTCATTCCTTTACTCACTTGACCCATAATATCTTGACCTGCTTTTTGAATCATATCCATTCCTGGAAGACCACCTTGTCCCATTCCTGGTAAACCACCTCCTCCCAATCCAGGTAAAGATCCCATTCCAGGGAATTGGGGAGCGCACTCGACGAGGTAACAGGAGAGAAGGCAAATAGTCAACAACACCTGCAAATAAACACATACATCAGGATCTTACAAAATTCTGTTGATAATCTGTTTTGTTGGAATCGATCGTTCTGCACGAGAGCATCGCTTTAAAAATTCGTTCAACAGGGATTGACTGAACTTGCAAAAACTTCGACGTGATAAAGTGAAAAGGGTCGAAATGAACAGAAGGAACTGTTAGAGTGACAAAACGCATGAAGCAGGCCAAAGAGACGCAGCTGAACGCAAAAATTTATGGCAAAAATTTGCTAAAATTCTGTATTTTTACTAATGTATTTTTTATTTATTCTAAGGCCTTTCCCTCTAGGTTAATCATAGGTAAAACAGAAAAATACTTTTTCGTGGCTCAATGAAACTTATAGGCTAGTGCACAAAATTTACAAGCAATGACCGAGAATATTTTTGAACAAATTTCGTATTCCATTAAGAGGTTAAACCAGCCGTACTCAGTCTTTTGTCTCTCGGGCCACCTGCATATGTTTGCTACATTAGGTGGACCGCAGTAGTAAACTATACCTCAATAAAATAATTTTGGACGCCCGAATCAAGTCGTGGTGTAAAAAATGCGAAAAGCCGTCCGCAATAGCTCCATTGAAAAATGCCATTCAGGTAGTTTCAGGACGTGTCAAGAGATACCCCGCCTAATGAAATCATAGAATGTCTTGAAATCATAGAATTATTGTTAAAAATATATCAAAACAGAAAAATACTATTTCGTGGCTCAATGAAACTTATAGGCCAGTGCACAAAATTTAAAAGCAATGGTCGAGAATTTTTTTGAACAAATCTCTTATTCCATTAAGAGGCTAAACCAGCCGTACCCAACCTTTTTTTCTCTCGGGCCACATGCCTATGTTTGCTATGTTAGGCGGACCGTAACACAGGCAACTATATCTCAATATAATAATTTAAAAAATAAAACTGAAAACCTAAATTATTCAACCGTTTATTTAGAAATGAGTGTGACTTTTGATGTTGAGAGAAACATTTGACAGTGTTAGACAAATTAGGATTACAATGCTACCCTCAATACGTCACAAGGTAAGAATCAGTAAACCGATTTCTTTATACGTTCTTGGGATCTTTCATTTTGGAATTGAATTATTCACAAACATACTTTGTTAGAAAGAACGCGAGTAGAAGGTGGTCACAGTTTTGTACAGGTTCGTATTTATCAGGCACTAATTTCCATTTTTTTTTTTTTTTACAAAAGAAACTGCTTGGTAACGAATTAGAGTGTTTAGGTCCGGATATAAAATCTTGATTCACAATATGATTATTATTAGAGTTTCTGGTTATTTTGATACTTACAATCCGAGAAAAAGTAGGTAAAGTTCTCGAAACATTCCAGTTCATAGTTGTGGAGGTACCTTAAAGCTAAGGACGACGAGAGAAAAATTGAAAGTATTACACGTCTAAATCTGCTATTGGAAGGAATGCCGGTTGATGCGATTAAAATAATTCAGGCAGAGCTGTTGCATTGTCTGCCACCGTATATTCTAATTAAAGGGGGAAGATTCTTTGCTGATTCTCCATCGGACTCAGGCTTTATAGGGCACACTTAATAGGTTTTAAATATTTCTTAAAGTAGTTAGTTCAAACTGTTGACTTACCAAGAATTTCATCCTGAAGAGCTTGAGTCGATCTGTTTTCACGGAAATTTCTCTGATGTACTCCAGCGGAAAATATCGCTTTATATAGTAGCCTTCCCCTGCCGAATCAATACGAATTCATCCAACATCCCCCTAAATTGTATACTACATTGCGTGAATCCAATTCATGTAAATTTTTTTTCATGTCCATTTGCGTTTTTGCATGTTAAGGGGATTGTGGACCTTTATTTGAGCAAATCTTTTTTATTGTAATATGGATTGTGTTATTGTAAAAAATATATTTCGGTAGAATAACAGTACCAAAAAAATTTTTTTCGAGTAAAAAATCATTTATGGTAGCTTCTATGAAGTAATAAAGGAAAATGTGGTAATAAACTTTTAAATCGTTTTTTCTCAAAACAGATTTTTCAAGGTTTTTAGATATTTTAAATGTTCCATGCGACTTAATTTTTGTTCAAAAATCCTGAAATTGATAAAGAAGAATCCTGATACTGTTTACAAAGGAACTGGGTATGTATGCATTTTACAATTCAACTTCCTTCAGTTAATTAAATTTGATTTATTGCTTACTAAAAGGCAAAATTTTGATGGAAATCGGGATGGAATTCAGAAAAAAATATCTCTCAAAAATTAACTATTCAAGGTATTAAATAATAGATTCCCAGATTTGTTTGTAATACAGAAAAAAAAATTTAATGTCCACGGTTCTCTTAAATAAACAAATTGCACGCAATCTTCTTAGTGTATTTAGCGTTTATACCGTGCGTGCTGTGCGACACAATTAAATGGTTTACAATGCATTTCAAAGCTGTTATCCGTTATTTCAGTTGTTAGTGGTTTAAACAATTATAGCTCTTTTACTACCAGGAAGTTCCTTTATACAGGTAATATTCTTTTCTGCACGGAAGCACTGTTTAGCACATTGTCTGTTTTTTCCAATTGTTATTACAGGAAACTGAATTGCGCATTAATACTTGCTTTTTATCAGATACTTTTGTTTTGCTACGTCGATGAGCTTCATCCTCATCCCACCTGATGTGGGATGGGGACAAGGGGAGTCTGCCAGTGTAGTTTGCAACGAACGGAACTGAAGTAAAAAGTCAGTGAACGGCACCTGCTGGTGGCGCAGAGAAGTGTGTGTGTGTGTGTGGGGGGGGGGGGGAACCTGTGTTAACAGAAGGAATTTAAAAATCTGTTTAACAATTTTTAAAGACCTTTTCACTGCATTCTTCCAGTAAACCTAGGGTAAAATAACATATCACGTGTCAATATCAGGTCCGTTTTTCCAGGGGATTTCTCCGTAGTAGCTGAAGCGCATTTTTACACCTTCATGCTGCGTATTGTGAGGAACTTCCAGTTGACCAAACCGGAATGAAGCGATGAGCTGAAAGAATCTCCGAATTTGACGAACAGATGTGAAGTGAGGAACGATAAGAGTTTTTTCCCTGGCGAACTGAAGTGGAGTAAGAAGAAGTCAGGAGGTGACGAGGAGCTGACAAGGGTCAGTCAAGTAAAGTTCCCGGGTCAGTCAAGTGAAGTGGACCCCCCGGCTGAGGGCCTTCCGCGTGTTTTTTAATGTGCAAGCGATTTATCGTCCTAGTGATTTTTCGTGCTGGTGAATATTCGTCCCAAAAGATGACCTACCTTCACGAAATCGTCCTGTTGTGATATACATCTGTGCTGTTGAAGTGTTGTCCCTCGTCGTTTCAATGTGAATAATTTTTCTTTCTTCGTGATGAATAGCTGCGTTATTTCGTCACAATATACCTAATATTTCACAGTTCTGTTTCTTTGAGCCGTTTACAATCCTACACATTTGAACCGGTTTGAGTGCAACACATTACATCGCAATTCTCTAGGTCAATGGTGCTGAAACTATAGCGCCCTTTACACGTACGCTCTTTCCCGAGTGAAACCACGACCCCGCGCGATTGAGTGCACGTGTGAAAGTGTCGGAGAGGAAGGGAAAGCTGCTTTGGAGCGTACTGCAAGTTTTCCCGCGCGCAATCCCGTACGCTCCAATGACTCGCGTAAGATCGTACGTGTAAAGGGCGCTAATGGGTTGCTAAAATAATTAGAGGGGTCTCGGGTAGTTTCAAGTCAATTTTTACTATGCTGAATTATTTAATTTAAAAAAATTTGGTTTAAATGTTAATAATTTTGAAATAATCCTTTTTTTTTATTTTAAATTTTGTCAATTTTTACTTAAATGAAATATAAATACATATTTTATTTAAAAGTTTTATTTACATGAGATTTGCCTTAAACAAGTACAGACGGTAAACAAGACTTTTTTTTACTGTTATTATGCAAAGTAAATGCATAACAAAACCTGCAGTTATTTCTTTTTTCTATTTTTGCGAACATTTTCCTAATTTATTTTTTTTTGAAATTCCTACTGCCAAAAAATTTTTTTAGGGGTCGCGAAATTTTTTCATCTTAAGAAAATGTGTCGCGGTCGAAAAAAAAGTTTGCGCACCACTACTCTAAATCCCTGCAGAAAAGAAGAAAAGAAAAGAAAAAACTCTGACTATAAGAACGGCATGGAAGCTTGATCGATGACGAACTGGAATCGCAAATGTAATGGTTTGGGGTTTTTTTTTCAACGACGCAGAGAACAGCATATTTTCCTATGGGCCCGACAAAGGCTCTACAATTATTTAACTCTACAGCAGTGGTTAATCTACAGCAGTGGTTCCCAAGTCGCAGAATTCTGCGGACCACTAAGCTAGAAATTTAACCATGTACGGACCACCACCATCTAGCAACGATTTGAGTGAGAGGGGGCCTTCCGGTGGGGTATGGAAGTATAGAATATCGCTCAGGCAAAAATGATACTGGATTAATGTACTCACATTCTAAAGTATCATATTCTAATAATAAAATAATTATTTTAAACTTTTAAGAAATTTTAATTCAACACCTGATAGTCATCGGATATATTCGGCCCATTTAGTTCAATGAACATTGATTTCAAAACTCCCATTTAATTAGAAACTTTTTTATATGTGGTGCCGACCACTCCCGGGGGTCACCGGTTGGGAACCACTGCTCTACAGGTAGGTATATTTCTATTGCTTGTGGTTTGCTAAATGTTCCACAAATATCGTTTCTCCCCAGGTGTTGTCGGCACTAAGGGCCTGATCACATAGCGTCAGCCTCCTCAGGGGGTTTACCTTCTTTAGGTAAACACGGGTGTAGCAATCTCGAGGTACCCCAGCGAACTATCTCTCCTTTCCTTTTTCCTCTCCTCTCTTCCTTTATTTCTCCCTCGGTGTGGTTCCTCTTCGGAGGCGAGGGCACCCCTTTAGTAGCTGTTGCCGTTCTGTTGCTTCTTGCTACTATTGGGATCTTTATCACCCACGTGTTTGCCGTGCGTGGAGACCCGTGTCCCCGGAAAAGGGAATCCTGGCAGTTGAGGGACAGTTTTGGTATCCCAATACACTCTTTTGGCCCCCGCTTATGGTAAACGGGAGGTACATAGTGGTTCCCTATTGTATCAATCGGCTGTTTGTTGATTTTATCTTCGGCTAGGAACCAAGCAATCGTTTCTACTACTGGGCATCTCGCTAAGGGTGAAGTCTGCTTCAGGGTCGTTTCGTGCGCGTATAGACCCGGCTAGCACTGGTGCAGTAATCTGCATCCCCTTGTTGGGCTCCATGGTGGGCGGTGCGGCCGGGATCTGAATTGTAAGCCCCTTTTTTATGGATACCTTTTCTTTAAATCTCATGGTGAGGGATAAATCACCACTGGAAATTAAATCTCCTCTCCCCCCGAGGGAGCAACAAAGTACATTGCCAGTCACCCATGCGAAATTTTTAATTATTAAGAACCTTCTAGGTTCGTTTTCAAGTGTATCACCTATCTTAATTAACAAATCTCTTCAAGCCGCTATAGGAAATGCCAAATCAATAAAAAAAACTTCGATCCGGTGATCTCTTAGTAGAGGTCGAATCCGATGCACAAGGCATTTCCTTATTAAACTGCACTACTATGGGTAATTTAAATATTTCCGTCACACCTCATAGGACTTTGAACTACTCGCGCGGAGTCATATCAGAGCCAGATTTGTATAACTGCTCAGAGGAGGAAATCCTAGAAAACCTAAAGGACCAGGGAGTTCTCGCAGCAAAACGTATCACCATTCGACGGGAAGGCAAAATACTGCCTACAAAACATCTTATCTTAACTTTCGATACCCCGTCACTACCATCCAAAATTACAGCTGCATATCTAAACTGTCGTGTGAGACCATATGTGCCGAATCCTTTACTCTGCTATAAATGTCAGAGGTTCGGCCATGCCAAAGATTCCTGCAGAAGCTCTCCTACGTGTGCTAGATGCGCACAAACCGGGCATGAGGGTGACTGCTGCCACGAAATTGCCTGTTGCGTTAATTGCAAGGGTGAACATCCCGCCTTTTCTAAAACATGCCCGAAATGGTCTCGAGAGAAAGAACTTCTAACTCTTAAGGTAACCCAAAATATATCATATGCTGAAGCACGCCATATTATAGATAGTAGAACTCCATCCCCAGGCTTGTCCTACGCCTCAGCAGCCGCGCCCAAACCTAAGAAATCATCCTCAACACAGACAGAACCTGTGGTATTTTGGCCTATAAGAACGGCAGGCAAACCCACACAGCAGAAAACAGACACTCAGCAATCAACCACCTCCTCTCAAACAAATATCCTAAAATCATTCCGATTTAAATCTTCCACCAATAACCATCCTTCTGTTCATCCAAATGCTGCAGAATCAAAACAGATTTCCCCGATTCCTCAAACTAAAAAAACAAATGTTAAACCATCCGCGCTACTTTCTGATTCTCAATGTGATAAACACCCCAAACAGTCGTGCTCTTACCATATTGACACAAACTCGCCTATTCCTCACAACAAAAACAGAAAAAAAGCAGCTCTTCCTAGAAAGTGCGATGGCCTCTCTAGGAAAGCTAAAGACCCAAATTATATTATAAAACAGAACCAGTACGTCCGCAGGCTCGCCTCGAACACTGAATTAAAATTGTATGTGTCCGAGGAATCGGACAATGCTGTTGTTTTTGAGGAGTTTTAACTCCTCTTTTCTTCTTTGGTCAGTTTTTGCCTTTTATCAGCTTTTCTTATCTGCATTGTATATATTGATTACCATTTTTACACTCTGTTTTTATGACAGTCGTATAATAATTTTATATGCCTTTTTGTTTTACCTGTGTTATAGGACTGTTCTTTTTAACTTTTTTATAAGACAGTTTTTTACCACTAGCTATATTTTTGACCGCTTTTATCAAGTCTACATTTCACTGCTTTTAACATTGTTCTCCCCCCCCCCTTTTTTTTACCACTCTTGCTTGGTATATATTCGTCATATTTTCTGCGCATTTCATTTTACTCCGGACGAAAATCTGGCTAGCCTCGACCCTTCCGGACTCTGCGCCAGAAAAATCTGACGAATTGTATTTATACATCACCGTTTCTTGCCATTTAACCTTTTTATCACTTTTTTTCATATCATCGTTCTAATCACCTTTATATGTCATTTCCTTTGTATTTTATCGTTTGTGTCATGTTTATAAATTTTTTTGGATTCTTCATATTTTTATCACCTTTTATATGAATTTCTTCAAGTCTGTGCACTTCTTTTTATTTTTATTCTTTGAAATTGTTTTTATATATCGTCATCTTCTTGGTTTTTATTCCCTCTGTATATCCGTGAAGAGACAAGGATTCTATTCATTCATTTTCGTCATCTTCTTGGTTTTTATTCCCTCTGTATATCCGTGAAGAGACAAGGATTCTATTCATTCATTTCTATTCATTCAAGGATTCTATTCATTTATTTTACTGAAGCTACCATGTGTTTGGAGCAGCTTGTCCATATCTGGGACCTTGCGCCAATATACTCAAATCAACCAACCAACCACATAGCGTCAGCGTCGAAATTTTCAACCAATCATATACCAATCATTGGCCCATTTAAAACCCTTTGATGGGCGCCTTTTGCACAGTGCAAACGCCTAAATCTAGTCATTTTTTTCATTTTCATTCAATGTATTCCAGTTAAATGAGAATAAAAATGGTTAGTATTATCATCTGTTATCAGCTTAAAGAAGTGAAATCATTTTGCAACCTTTAATTGGAAAATTTTTCAAGATTCTTTAGGTTAAAAAGAAAATAGAGAAAAAATTCTGCACCGCGCAAACGGTGGAGATTGTTGCCCTTGAAAAAGATAACCAATCACAGCCAAGGGAATTTTTAACGTTGACGCTGACGGATTCTATGTGAACCGGACCATTGTCCTCTTTCTTTCTATCTCGTTGAGTGTGCGCCGGAGTTACCGTATCCGGGATTAGAAATCGGATTCAGCGTGGGAGGACTGGATTACCCGATGGCTGGAGGAGGAATGGAAAGAATCCATCGTATGCAGGACCGAGGACGACGAAGGGAGGAGTGAATGATGGATAGAGAAGAACGAAGAGAGGAACGTGTGGAAGATCGAATGATGGGAAGACGAATGTGGTTAAAAGCTATGGAACTAACGCAAACAAAAACAATACAGTTTTTGTTTGCGTTTTGTTTGTTGCCCCTGAAAGTTAATACTTTCGGGGGCAACAACCTCCACAGTTTGCACGGTGCAGATTTTTTCTAACCTAAAGAATCTTGAAAGATTTTCCCACTTAAAGGTTGCAAAACGTTTTTACTTCTTGAAACTGATAACAGATGCCAGCACTAACAATTTTCTCCTCATTTAACTGAAATACATTGCATGCAAGTGAAAAAAGACTAGATTTAGGCGTTTGCACTGTGCAAACGACGCCCATGAAAGGGTTAATAGAATTCATATTAATAAGTATGTCTATGCTGTTCGTAAGTACTCAAAAATAAGTGTGACTTTAGAAATAAAATTGATGATAATAAGAACTTTTTTACGAAGTATTATCCCAATATTGAAACTCTATGTGATGCAGCTTATGTTTCTGAGATGTGTAATGATGATTCTGAGAATTTTGATTTGATTAAAATTATGCCAAAATTTGTAGATTTATGATAATTTTGATAATTCTGCTAAGACTACATATGCACAGCAATTTTAAGTGTTATTTTGTGTGGTGAAAACAGTAGTATTATAAGTATCGAATGTTTTCAAATGTATAATGTGGGAGTGTATAGAGATATCTGACTTCTACCCTTTCAAGGATATATGTATATCGAAGTCACCCTCTAATAAAATAGAAATGACACTTTTTGCACTAGATAAATAACGAAATTTATTATCCCCTTGACACATAACATGCAGTGTAAAAACAATACCGAGTAAAGACTGGGACCAAATGTTAACACTAGACAAGGAAATGAAGTTCAAGTACTCACAATATACAGAGGCTGTTCGTACATTTTTTAGACGATTTTGGTAAGCGGTAATAAAAAATCGTTTGTTGCAAAAGAAATAATTGCAATTGTACTATGTTTTTAAAAGTCAAAATTATCGTCTACGGCTTGAAAGTTTTGTTTTTATTCAAAATGGCGTTTTTAACAAAGCAGTGGTTCGATGGCTACATTTATGCTCTTACCGAAGAGAAATATGCGTACTCCGTTATCCAAAAACGATGTGAGAGTCATGGTTTTGTGATATCTAAAGCGTCGATAGGTAATATCGTCAACAAGAAAAGAAAAAAACATCAAATTGGAGCCTCAAGTGGGACAAAAATTCCAAACAAGTATCCAAGGAAAAAACGGACATCTTCGACTTTTGCAAAGGTACGTTGTTTAATGTTAAAAGAAAATCCCCCTAGTCAAAGGACAGTTGCAAAATCATTAAAATGTTCGGCGTCCACTGTAAACAAAATGATAAACGTTGATTTAAATCTTAAGAAAGCGAAAAAACGCAATGTGCATCGTCTTCTTCCAAATCATATCGCTCAACGCAGGACACGCTGCAGAATTCTGTATGAGAAACACTTATCCAAAGAAAAATGGAAAACAATTGTCACAATAGATGAAACATGGGTGTATTTAAATGATTGCAACAAAAAAAGAGCCATTTATTATCAAAAAAGGGGAGAAAAAAATTTAAGTACATGATTCAAAGAATCGAAAGAAAGTTTTTCTAAGGGATTCATGACTGTTGCTGGTTTTTCTTATAATGACAAGTTAAAAATAAAGAGAATGGAAAAAAATGTCAAGATTAACTCCAAATACTATCAGGCACATATTTTATCGCCACTTTTTCTGAATGAAATACCATCGCTTTACCCACAGTTCCATCAATCTGTGAGACTCCATCAGGACCAGGCTAGCAGTCAAACATCAAAATCCACTGTAAATTTCCTAAAAGAAATGGAACAAAAAACTGGTATCAAGGCCATACCCTTCACTGATATCACTACTAAGTCTCCCGATGTATCACCTATGGATTTTTGTGCTTTCGGACTTTTAAAATCTGCATTATCCGAACGTCGTCCCAAAACCCTTAAAGGACTCTGGAAAGCTGTTCAGGAGGAATGGGATAGAATACCTCTTCTGACACTTCAAAAGACATTATTATCCTGGAAATTGCGGTGTCAAAAGATAGTTCAGAATAAGGGATGTCAAATAGAACATTTAAAACACAAGAATTTTATGTAATTTAGTTTTGTGAATGCAATATACATCGTCTAAAAAATGTGTGAACAACCTCTGTATATAAAGCCAGACCAGTGATGCTGCACGGTAATCCACTATTACTAACGCAAAAAAACTCTTTATGCCAGAGTGGCAGGAACTCACTTAGGCTTAGAAGCAATCTAACTATAAGCCACTGAAAGCAACCCGCATAAACTGCTTCAAACAAACCAATCTCTCCCGAAATCTGGCTACGCGGCATTTATAGTAATGCTTTATACTGAATTTACCATCTTTCGTAGCTTCTTTGGATTTATGCAACCACAATGATCGATTATTGTTAATCGATCATTAAATGGACATTACAAATGCCAGATAAAAATTTAAAAACTCAACTGTCAAACTCATTGATCCCCATCCATGAATGTGTAGGAAACAATACCAAAACAAATCCTCGGGCACTGGGCTAAACAAAATCCCCTTTTCAAAAACTTCAAACATATTTTTTTCTGTTGACAAGTATGATGTCGGATGTAGGAAGATAGTACCGCAGAAGATCCAATTAACTTCTAAGTTACCTATTTACTTTCGCCTCTACAGATTTTCTCAAAAGTAAAATGGGTAAATCAAAAAAAAAACAGATAAGCTATTAAAAGCAGGCTTATTAAATTCTTATGATTCTGCAGTTACATTTACTTTTCAGTCTGTTGTGTACTAACCCTATTGAACCCACACCTCAATGATGACCAATGGAGAAAATTTGTCCACGGGTTGTCGACTTGGATTCAAAGACTTTCTTTAAAAAAAAAACTATACTCCGTAATAGAGAAAACAATTTTACAACTTGGAACAGTTTTCTTTTTTTTAAATATGCAAATAAATTTTTATATTTAAATTATTCGAGGAAAGCATTTTTTATAGTGTGTTTCAAACTCTCCTAAATTCCTTTTTGCGTACGAAATTTTTAAAATGAATATCTGAAAATAACAATTTTATTGGATTATCAGAATTTTTGTAGCTGTCAATAGTAGACACATATTCTCCATAGGTTAACGTTGAGGGGAGCGAATCCAGTAAGTTTAGCGCGTAGCAGCCTTAAAGATGATGAAGAAATTAAGATAAGATTGTGTATTAACTACAGAATAATCAAATCAAATTACTCGTCTTTATGAGGAAATTGTTGCTCAAATTAATGACCATATAGATCAGTTAACCCATGCCACATACAGTGGTACCTCGACTTACGAGTGTCTCCACTTACGAGTTTTTCGAGATACGAGCATTCTCTCGGCAGATTTTTTGCTTCCAGTTACGAGCTATAATTCGGGTTACGAGCAAGCTTCAGATATACCACCGCTAGTCTGCGCAGCGAACGCCATGTTACGTGCTCATCAAATGAGAAACCGAGAAGCATATAATATATACAACCTTTATATACAGTTATTATACAATTGTATAATATTATTTTAAGACTACTATCCAGTCTTAAACCGAGAGATTAACACTCAACAATTATCACACGGGCAGCTTACTCTACCCAAACTCAAGTCTCCATTCGAAACCGAACAGCGTCCAAACTCACTCACAGAGAAATAGCTTCAATTCCCTCCCCCACACTGGAACCCCCATGGGGGTCTAGGGGATGGGATGACCTTGGTTAAAAATCAAAGAATATGATTTAATTATTCAGTTCAGCCTTTCTCCTCCTCTTACATCAGCATCTTCATGTCTGATCTGCAAGGTAAATGTTGTACATTGCACTTAATAATAAAAGTTTATTGCAGTACATTCTATTGTATTACGTTTTTATACAATGTTCATCATTTATAAGCACATTTCTCTTATTTAAAAACATGTAACAAAAAATTGCAGTGTTTTGGGAGATCCCGGAACGAATTAGTGACTTTTCCATTCATTTCAATGGGGAAAATTGATTCGAGATACGAGTATTTCGAGTTACGAGCACCGTCATGGAACGAATTAAACTCGTGAGTCGAGGCACTGTATTTCACTATCCTTCATTTGACATCAGGCTACCGACATATTAAATTTCATTAGAAAGATGTTGAGAAACTGGCTTTCACCACGAATGGATGGTTTATATGAATTTTATCGATTTCCATTTAGATGGGTGAATTCCTCTAGAATTTTGCAAAAGGCTAAAAGGCAAATTTCAAATGAATACCGGTTAAATTTTGCTCCTAATTACTTTTATGATATCGTTATCATCTTCCAAACATTTGAAGATCATATGCCTCACTTGGCGGAGATATACGAAATCTGTTAAAAGGTTAACATTGAGGAAATCACTAAGCCTAGTTTACAGTCTAGGTGTAAATTTACTGGATGAGAAAAATTAAGTATAATGTATATGTATAATCTATTGTAGATTCTCGGTATATACAATTAAACTTCTCTATGGTGGTCAGTCGTGGTTCCCCAAAAATATGTAGCCGTTTTGAGGGGGGGCCTTCGAATAGGGGTGGATTTCCCTATGGTGGTCAGTAATGGTTTCGAAAAATCTGGCCGTTTTAAGGGGTGGCCGGCTAGAGAAATTTCACTGTAGTTAGAGTACATATAGTCCAGTCAACGAATGATTCTAGGTGGAATGTCATAGGGCGGAAGAACTGACTTCAGAACTTTGTTTGGAGTAGTTAGAATGTAAACATACTAAAAGTCCAAGGTCCTAGGGGGGAAGCAAGGGGGAGGGGGGCCTAAGAAGGTCCAGTTTTTTGGTTTTTCACTTATAACTCGAAAATGATAGATCCTGCAAAAAAAAAAAGTCTTGTACAAGAAACAAAACTGATAAAATTTCCTACAAAAAGCATACATACAGTTTATTTGTATCTTCAATAGTTTCTGAGAAATGAGCCGGAGAAAATCACTAATTTATGAAAAAATGAATTTTGCCCCCCTTTTTTCGATAAATTTCGCCTCTGGAAATCTTTACCGTCGATCTCAGAGACAAACCTTGGGAATTTTCCAAATTCACAATCCAAAACGGGGATTCTGTTAGTACAATGCCCATGACAGTTATGGCAAACAGTAGAGCAATTCATCGAGGCTCACTTGCACCTACATTTGCTGCTGGTACAACCTTTAGTGCACAAATGTTACCTGGTTACCACCAGGTAACATTTGTATGGTAACATAGTATACATGATTTTTTGGTAACATGGTTTTTTATTTCTCAATCGCGGTTCTCAGAATCAAGGAGTCAGCATCACTTGGTGCTTCTTGCGTGTTAATTCCATCAGTCTCAAGTTGATATCTAAGCATGGAGATAAGCCTCATTTTGTTGTTCTTGTTGAGGGAAACTGGTTTTGTTTGGCGTTAATTATCGTATCCAAACTGAAAACAATATCAGCGGAAATTTTTTCACGATACCGGAGTTCTTGTTCTGCTGTCTTCGTGCTGCTGGTTGAGTTGGAGTATCCATCAAAGATAACTCTACAGCTCTTTACAAGGTAGTGGCTCTTGATAAATTTCACGTAATATTGACAAATTGTGAAAACTGTTGCTGATCTTGAATGGCCAGATCCATTTCCTCCAAGAATGATTTCAAGGTCTCGGGAGCAGAACTTGCATCCTTAAGGAAATAATCACGGTGGATAGGTGTTGGGATCGTACACACAAGTCTGGATTTCCTGCCTTATAAATTCCGCTGCTTTTTTTTACAATTCTCATTCTCTCATCACTTGAATTTTTTTCATGTTTCTCGCACCAAGAATCAGACAAATGTTTAGCCCCAGTGTCCCTAAAACAAACTATTTTAACTTGGTATCGATTTACTCCTACTGAGAATTTGATACGGTCTCCAAATTTATTCAACAGTCTTGCTGTGATAGTCTTGTCATTTGGAGGTTTCTCTATTACTGCAGCTCGTAATTCATCAAAAGAAAACTGGCAGTCACTATTATTTTCCATGAAAGCAAAAATTTCATCCATGGCTTTAGTAACATAGTCGTAAGTTTCTGATTTATCTTTTGGAGGAAAATACGACGGTCTAAAAAAATCTTTGCTATAACTTCCGTGGTATAATGCTTTCGCAGCAACTAAATCAATGATTGAGGAAAGACGAGAAAGTACATCTTTACCCCATTCATCATTTCTGTCTAAACCAATATCAATGCACTCAATTTTGAAGGTATCGATGTCTCGAACATTGTAAACTACCTTCAGTTCCTTTAAGCACTTTTCGCCTCCATTTTTTACAGATACCTTACAGAACAAGCATTGAGTCTTAAATTCAAATGTAGGTTTTGTTGACCTCAAACTTACTTTTTCTTGAGGTTCTGATGAAATTGAAGCTATCTTCTTATCAGCCGTCATGGTGCTGGATCTAGTGTACCACTTCCTGCATCAGGTGTGAACTTTGAGGGAATTCACACCAAGTAGCCAAGAACTCTTACTATCATTTCTTTCTCTGTTGGCTTGTATCAGTGAAGATATACCCTTTTCAGCCAATATAGATACATCACCATTCGATTCATACATGCATCCATCACAAATCAAAGAGTTCTCAGTCGTGGCGAATGACGATGCACGACAACAAATAAAATTTAAATATTTTAAACAACTGGCTCGACACGACGTTGGAAACTGAATGACGGTGGTTTCCTGAACTAAATGAGATAAGATTCCTGGTAACTGACTTTATGTATCATTCCTACCCACGTGTGAGATACTTAGAACCTCTCTCGATTTTCTTGAAAGTTATTGCTCTTGAAAGATGAAATCGGTCATTTCCACCACGGCGCGACTTCTGAGTCAGCAGGTATTTGCCCCTGGCGGCATACCCTGCCATTGTGAACCCTCCACAATAGCTCTATTATCCCCTAAAGAAGAACGATGTATCTATTGCTCAACAAAACAAAATAGGAAAACAAAGCAAACATGTCGAAAATGTTGCTTATATATATATATATATATATATATATATATATATATATATATATATGCAAAGAGCATAATTCAGTAGGTATGTTTTAATAAAAGAACATAATCTGCGTGTATTGTAAAGCGCACGTGTTCATGTTAGGTATTATTTCCATTAATCCCACCTCCCCCTCCTTCCAATCACCTTAAGAATAGAAGTACAAAACATAATTACGAGAGGTTTCCTGTCAACATATAAAGAATTTTTGTGGATGGCATAACCATTTAAAAGGCAAAAAGTGCAAACTACAGCTTTGAGGCTTACATTTCCAAGTTTGTAAGAAATCACAAAATTGCTCTATTTTTTTAAACAGATGAAGGTAAAACATTAAATAATATATTCGTTTCGAAGGAAACTTAATGCTGTACAAGTTCATTCCCAAGGTTTGTCTCTCAAATCGACGGGAAAGAATTCCAGCGGCGAAGTTTATCGAAAAAAGGGGGGCAAAATTCCTTTTTTCATAAATTAGTGATTTTCTCCGGCTCATTTCACAGAAACTATTGAAGATACAAATAAACTTTTTGCGTTTTTTGTAGGAAATTTTGTCAGCTTTATTTTTTTGTATAAGACTTTTTTTTGTAGGATTAATCCTTTTCGAGTTATAAGTGAAAAACCAAAAAACGGAACCTTCTTAGGCTTCCCCCCTTAGGCTCCCCCCCCCTTGTTCCCCTCCCCCTAGACCAGGGACTTTTAGTATGTTTACCTCCTAACTAGTCCAAACAAAGTTCTGAAGTCAGTTCTTCCGCCCTATGACTTTTCATCTAGACCCCTCTTTTGAGTATTCATTGACAGGAATAATAGTAACTGTTGAAAGAAGTCCCGTTTACCTACTGCGCTTGTTTTAGGGAGATCTCGTGATGCTAAAACTTCCTTTTTAAATATTAATCTATTTTAATTAGCAAATATTAACAAACATGAATAAAAATTTGTTGTAAAAGGACATGGTTTCAAAATTATAAACTCCAGGGAAAAGGGCGAGCCTGGACAGCAGTTGATATTTCAAAGGTCTATAGGGCAAATTTTAAATAAATACTAGATAAATTTTGCTCTCAATTGCATTAACGATATTATCTTCTCCCAAACTTTAGAGATCACATGCCTCATTTGTCGGAGACATACAAAATTTGTGATAAGGAAAATATTGAGCTACAGATAACGTTAAGCAGTACAATAAGCCTAGTTTACAAACTAGGTATGAATTTGGTCCGGTGATATTTTGCTGTGGCCAAGCCGTGTTCGGGCATGTTTTAAATTTCTAGGGCTATATTGCGTTCACCGAATTTTCATTTATAAAATTTTATTTTAGCTTCTTGGTAGCAAAACACGTCACATGAACTTCTGTTTATATTAATCTGTCATTTTGGTGTGTTTTGTTTTATCTGCTGTCAGGTCCTTGTTACTTTTAATTGTGAGCAGGTTGATGTTATATATTTCTCATTCCTTGTTCGCCTTTACAGAATTAGATAGTTAAATGTTGAATACGTAGTATTACTCTTTAAGGAAATTTATTTTCGTTTTCTTTTCTCGTGACATTTTCTTGTTATATTGTGCATGGACTGCAAGGAAGACATTTTTCACTTCTGCAGTAGTTTATACTTGTGCAGTAAATATTTTGTCACCTTAATAATATTCTAATATACCATTGATAATAGCATTTATATTTTACATTTCTGTGATGGTGCAAAACAGAAAACATAAAGGAATATTTTTGCTTCGTGCTGTTTAACACGTAATGTACGACAATTTCTTAATCTATGTAAATAAAGTAGATTTGTCACTTTAATTCCTAATAAACGTGTATACAAGGATGAAAGCGTAGATTTTTTTTTAAAAAACCTTTTTTTAACCATATTTTGAAAAGAAAATCCCACACAAAGTGATTAATACTGCCATAATGTACAAATAAAAAATATTCAGAGTCTTATATCTTCATGAACTTTATTAGGGCAAATAAAATAAAATGGATATTCCTTTTAGTATTTTCTTCAATTTTACTCCGTTGGTCGCCATGCCAAGTTCCACTGCTTTCTATCGAGATTCCCATTCTGTCTACTTTCCTTGACCCTTCATTCCTTTACTCACTTGACCCATAATATCTTGACCTGCTTTCTGAATCATATCCATTCCTGGAAGACCACCTTGTCCCATTCCTGGTAAACCACCTCCTCCCAATCCAGGTAAAGATCCCATTCCAGGGAATTGGGGAGCGCACTCGACGAGGTAACAGGAGAGAAGGCAAATAGTCAACAACACCTGCAAATAAACACATACATCAGGATCTTACAAAATTCTGTTGATAATCTGTTTTGTTGGAATCGATCGTTCTGCACGAGAGCATCGCTTTAAAAATTCGTTCAACAGAGATTGACTGAACTTGCAAAAACCTCGACGTGATAAAGTGAAAAGGGTCGAAATAAACAGATGGAACTGTTAGAGTGACAAAACGCATGAAGCAGGCCAAAGAGGCGCAGCTGAACGCAAAAATATATGGCAAAAATTTACTAAAATTCTGTATATTTTAAAAGCCTTTCCCTCTAGGTTAATCATAGGTAAAACAGAAAGATACTATTTCGTTGCTCAATGAAACGTATAGGTTAGTGCACAAAATTTAAAATCAATGATCGAGAATTGTTTTTGAACAAATTTCGTATTCCATTAAGAGGCTAAACCAGCCGTACTCAGCCTTTTTCCTCTCGGGCCACCTGCATATGTTTGCTACATTAGGTGGACCGCAGTAGTGAACTATACCCTAATAAAATAATTTTGGACTCCCGAATCAAGTTGTGGTGTAGAAAATGCGAAAAGCCGTCCGCAATAGCTCCATTGAAAAATGCCATTCAGGTAGTTTCAGGGCGTGTCAACAGATACCCCGCCTAATGACTGCTTTCTTGAAATCATAGTGTTATTGTTAAAAATATATCAAAACAGAAAAATACTATTTCGAAGCTCAATGTAATTTATAGGCCAGTGCACAAAATTTTAAAGCAATGGTCGAGAATTTTTTTGAACAAATCTCGTATTCCATTAAGAGGCTAAACCAGCCGTACCCAACCTTTTTTCTCTCGGGCCACATGCCTATGTTTGCTATGTTAGGCGGACCGTAACACAGACAACTATATCTCAATATAATAATTTAAAAAATAAAACTGAAAACCTAAATTATTCAACCGTTTATTTAGAAATGAGTGTGACTTTTGATGTTGAGAGAAACATTTGACAGTGTTAGACAAATTAGGATTACAATGCTACCCTCAATACGTCACAAGGTAAGAATCAGTAAACCGATTTCTTTATACGTTCTTGGGATCTTTCATTTTGGAATTGGATTATTCACAAACATACTTTGTTACAAAGAACGTGAGCAGAAGGTGGTCACAGTTTTGTACAGGTTCGTATTTATCAGGCACTAATTTCCATTTTTTTTTTTTTTACAAAAGAAACTGCTTGGTAACGAATTAGAGTGTTTAGGTCCGGATATAAAAT
The DNA here is from genome assembly GCA_907164885.2 of Dolomedes plantarius. Taxonomy (NCBI): domain Eukaryota; kingdom Metazoa; phylum Arthropoda; class Arachnida; order Araneae; family Dolomedidae; genus Dolomedes; species Dolomedes plantarius. Next base: position 27,797,054 of record OU015490.1, read on the forward strand.
CTTGATTCACAATATGATTATTATTAGAGTTTCTGGTTATTTTGATATTTACAATCCGAGAAAAAGTAGGTAAAGTTCTCGAAACATTCAAGTTCATAGTTGTGGAGGTACCTTAAAGCTAAGGACGACGAGAGAAAAATTGAAAGTATTACACGTCTAAATCTGCTATTGGAAGGAATGCCGGTTGATGCGATTAAAATAATTCAGGCAGAGCTGTTGCATTGTCTGCCACCGTATATTCTAATTAAAGGGGGAAGATTCTTTGCTGATTCTCCATCGGACTCAGGCTTTATAGGGCACACTTAATAGGTTTTAAATATTTCTTAAAGTAGTTAGTTCAAACTGTTGACTTACCAAGAATTTCATCCTGAAGAGCTTGAGTCGATCTGTTTTCACGGAAATTTCTCTGATGTACTCCAGCGGAAAATATCGCTTTATATAGTAGCCTTCCCCTGCCGAATCAATACGAATTCATCCAACATCCCCCTAAATTGTATACTACATTGCGTGAATCCAATTCATGTAAATTTTTTTTCATGTCCATTTGCGTTTTTGCATGTTAAGGGGATTGTGGACCTTTATTTGAGCAAATCTTTTTTATTGTAATATGGATTGTGTTATTGTAAAAAATATATTTCGGTAGAATAACAGTACCAAAAAAATTTTTTTCGAGTAAAAAATCATTTATGGTAGCTTCTATGAAGTAATAAAGGAAAATGTGGTAATAAACTTTTAAATCGTTTTTTCTCAAAACAGATTTTTCAAGGTTTTTAGATATTTTAAATGTTCCATGCGACTTAATTTTTGTTCAAAAATCCTTAAATTGATAAAGAAGAATCCTGATACTGTTTACAAAGGAACTGGGTATGTATGCATTTTACAATTCAACTTCCTTCAGTTAATTAAATTTGATTTATTGCTTACTAAAAGGCAAAATTTTGATGGAAATCGGGCTGGCATTCAGAAAAAAATATCTCTCAAAAATTAACTATTCAAGGTATTAAATAATAGATGCCCAGATTTGTTTGTAATACAGAAATAAAAATTTAATGTCCACCGTTCTCTTAAATAAACTAATCGCAAGCAATCTTCTTAGTGTATTTAGCGTTTATACCGTGCGTGCTGTGCGACACAATTGAACGGTTTACAATGCATTTCAAAGCTGTTATCCTTTATTTTAGTTGTTAGTGGTTTAAACAATTATAGCTCTTTTACTACCAGGAAGTTCCTTTGTACAGGTAATATTCTTTTCTGCACGGAAGCACTGTTTAGCACATTGTCTGTTTTTTCCAATTGTTATTATAGGAAACTGAATTGCGCATTAATACTTACTTTTTATCAGATACTTTTGTTTTGCTACGTCGATGAGCTTCACTCTCATCCCACCTGATGTGGGATGGGGACAAGGGGAGTCTGCCAGTGTAGTTTACAACGAACGGAACTGAAGTAAAAAGTCAGTGAACGGCACCTGCTGGTGGCGCAGAGAAGTGTGGGGGGGGGGGGGAAACCTGTGTTAACAGAAGGAATTTAAAAATCTGTTTAACAATTTTTAAAGACCTTTTCACTGCATTCTTCCAGTAAACCTAGGGTAAAATAACATATCACGTGTCAATATCAGGTCCGTTTTTGCAGAGGATTTTTCTCCGTAGAAGCTGAAGCGCATTTTTACACCTTCATGCTGCGTATTGTGAGGACCCTCCAGGTGACCAAACCGGAATGAAGCGATGAGCTGAAAGAATCTCCGAATTTGACGAACAGATGTGAAGTGAGGAACGGTAAGAGATTTTTCCCTGACGAACTGAAGTGGAGTGAGAAGAAGTCAGGAGGTGACGAGGAGCTGACAAGGGTCAATCAAGTGAAGTGTGCGTGACCCCCCAGCTGAGGGCCTTCCGCGTGTTTTTTAATGTGCAAGCGATTTATCGTCCTAGTGATTTTTCGTGCTGGTGAATATTCGTCCCAAAAGATGACCTACCTTCACGAAATCGTCCTGTTGTGATATACGTCTGTGCTGTTGAAGTGTTGTCCCTCGTCGTTTCAGTGTGAATAATTTTTCTTTCTTCGTGATGAATAGCTGCGTTATTTCGTCACAATATAACTAATATTTCACAGTTCTGTTTCTTTGAGCCGTTTACAATCCTAAACATTTGAACCTGTTTGAGTGCAACACATTACATCGCAATTCTCTAGGTCAATGGCGCTGAAACTATAGCGCCCTTTACACGTACGCTCTTTCCCGCGTGAAACCACGACCCCGCGCGATTGAGTGCACGTATGAAAGTGTCGGAGAGGAAGGGAAAGCTGCTTTGGGGCGTACTGCAAGTTTTCCCGCGCGCAATCCCGTACGCTCCAAGCACTCGCGAAAGATCGTACGTGTAAAGGGCGCTAATGGGTTGCTAAAATAATTAGAGGCGTCTCGGGTAGTTTCAAGTCAATTTTTACTATGCTGAATTATTTGTACTGTGCAAACGACGCCCCTGAAAGGGTTAATAGAATTCCTATTAATAAGTATGTCTATGCTGAACGTAAGTACTTTAAAATAAGTGTGACTTTAGAAATAAAATTGATTATAATAAAAACTGTTGTATGAAGTATTATCCCAATATTGAAACTCTATGTGATGAAGCTTATGTTTCTGAGATGTGTAATGATAATTCTGAGAATTTTGATTTGATTAAAATTAAGCCAAAATTTGTAGATTTCTGATAATTTTGATAATTGTGCTAAGACTATATGCACAGCAATTTTAAGTGTTATTTTTTGTGGTGAAAACAGTACTATTATAAGTATTAAATGTTTTAAAATGTATAATGTGGGAGTGTATAGAGATATCTAACTTCTACCCTTTCTAAGATATATGTATATCGAAGTCACCGTCTAATAAGTAGAAATGACACTTTTTGCAATAGATAAATAACGAAGTTTATTATCCCCTTGACACATAACATGCAGTGTAAAAACAATACCGAGTAAAGACTGGTACCAAATGTTATAAACACTATACAAGGAAATGAAGTTCAAGTACTCACAATATATATAAGTCAGTACTCACAATATATATAAAGTCAGACCAGTAATGCTTCACTATAATCCACTATTACTAACACAACAAACTCTTTATGCCAGAATGGCAAAAACTCGCTTAGGCTTAGAAGCGATCTCGCTATGAGCCACCGAAGGCAACCCGCATAAACAGCTCCAAACAAACCAATCTCTCCCGAAATCTGGCTACGCGGTATTTATAGTAATGGTTTATGCTGAATTTAGCATTTTTGTAGCTTGTTTGAATTTATGCAGACACAATGATCGATTATTGTTAATCGATCATTAAATGGACCTTACAAATGCCAAATAAAAATTTAAAAACTCAACTGTCAAACTCATTGACCCCCATCCATGATTGTATAGGAAACAGTACCAAAACAAATCCTAGGGCACTGGGCTAAACAAAATCCCCTTTTTAAAAATGTCAAACATTTTTTTTCTGTTGACAAGTAAGATGCCGGATGTAGGAAGATAGCACCGCAGGTGATCCAATTGACTTCTGGGTTACCTGTTTACTTTCGCCTCTACAGATTTTCTCAAAAGTAAAATAGGTAAATCAAAAAACAGATAAGCTATTAAAAGCAGGCTTAATAAATTCCTTATGATTCTGCAGTTACATTTACTTTTCAGTCTGTTGTGTACTAACCCTATTGAACCCTCTCACCTCAATGGCGACCAATGGAGAAAATTTGTCCACGGATTGTCGACTTGGATTCAAAGATTTAAAAAAAAACTGTACTCCGTAATAGAGAAAACAATTTTACAACTTCGAACAGTTTTCGTTTTTTTTTAAATATGCAAATAAAATTTTTATATTTAAATTATTCGAGGAAAGCATTTGTTATAGTGTGTTTTAAATGCTCCTAAATTCCTTTTGCGGACGAAATTTTTAAAATGAATATCTGAAAATAACAATTTCATTGGATTATCAGTATTTTAAAAGATGTCAATAGTAGACACATTTTATCCATAGGTTAACATTGAGGTGAGCGAATCCAGTAAGTTTAGCACGTAGCAGCCTTAAAGATGATGAAGAAATTAAGATAAGATTGTGTATTAACTACAGAATAATCAAATGAAATCACTCGTCTATATGAGGAAATTGTTGCTCAAATTGATGACCTCATAGATCAGTTAACCCATGCCACATACAGTGGTACCTCGACATACCAGTGTCTCGACTTACAAGTTTTTCGAGATACGAGCATTCTCTTGGCAGATTTTTTGCTTCCAGTTACGAGCTAAAATTCGGGTTACGAGCAAGCTTCAGATACCCCACCGCTAGTTTGCGCAGCGAACGCCATGTTACATGCTCATCAAATGAGAACCCGAGAAACATATAATCTTTACAAACTTTATATACAGTTAAAATACAATTGTATAATATATTTTTAAGACTACTATCCAGTCTTAAACCGAGAGATTAACACTCAACAATTATCACCCGGGCAGCTGGCTCTGCCCAAACTTGAGTCTCCATTCGAAACCGAACAGCGTCCAACCTCTCTCACAGAGAAATAGCTTCAATTCCCTCCCCCACACTGGAACCACCATGGGGGTCTAGGGGATGGGATGACATTGGTTAAAAATCAAAGAATAAGATTTAATTATTCAGTTCAGCCTTTCTCCTCCTCTTACATCAGCATCTTCAAGTCTGATCTGCAAGGTAAATGTTGTACATTGCACTTAATAAAAAAAGTTTATTGCAGTACATTCTATTGTATTGCGTTTTTATACAATGTTCATCGTTTATAAGCACATTTATTTTATTTAAAAACATGTAACAAAAAAATGCAGTGTTTTGGGGGAGCCCGGAACGAATTAATGACTTTTCCATTCATTTCAATGGGGAAAATTGATTCGAGATACGAGTATTTCGAGTTACGAGCTCCGTCATGGAACGAATTAAACTCGTAAGTCGAGGCACCACTGTATTTCACTATCCTTCATTTGACATCAGGCTACCGACATATTAAATTTCATTAGAAAGATGTTGAGAAACTGGCTTTCACCACGAATGGATGGTTTATATGAATGTTATCGATTTCCATTTAGATGGGTGAATTCCTCTAGAATTTTGCAAAAGGCTAAAAGGCAAATTTCAAATGAATACCGGTTAAATTTTGCTCCTAATTACTTTTATGATATCGTTATCATCTCCCAAACTTTTGAAGATAATATGCCTCACTTGGCGAAGATATACGAAATCTGTTAAAAGGTTAACATTGAGGAAATCACTAAGCCTAGTTTACAATCTAGGTGTAAATTTACTGGATGAGAAAAGTTAAGTATAATGTATATGTATAATCTATTGTAGATTCTCGGTATATACAATTAAACTTCTCTATGGTGGCCAGTCGTGGTTCCCCAAAAATATGTAGCCGTTTTGAGGGGGGGCCTTCGAATAGGGGTGGATTTCCCTATGGTGGTCAGTAATTGTTTCGAAAAATGTGGCCGTTTTAAGGGGTGGCCGGCTAGAGAAATTTCATTGTAGTTAGAGTACATATAGTCCAGTCAACGAATGATTCTAGGTGGAATGTCATAGGGCGGAAGAACTGACGTCAGAACTTTGTTTGGAGTAGTTAGAATGTAAACATACTAAAAGTCCCCGGTCCTAGGGGGAAAGCAAGGGGGAGGGGGGGCCTAAGAAAGTCCAGTTTTTTGGTTTTTCACTTATAACTCGAAAATGATTGATCCTGCAAAAAAAAAAGTCTTGTACAAGAAACAAAACTGATAAAATTTCCTACAAAAAACATACATAAAGTTTATTTGTATCTTCAATAGTTTCTGAGAAATGAGCCGGATAAAATCACTAATTTATGAAAAAATGAATTTTGCCCCCCTTTTTTCGATAAACTTCGCCTCTGGAATTCTTTACCGTCGATCTCAGAGACAAACCTTGGGAATGAACTTGTACAGCATTAAATTTCCTTCAAAACGAATATATTATTTAATGTTTTACTTTCATCTGTTCAAAAATGAGAGCAGTTTTGTGATTTCTTACAAATTTGAAAAATAAGCCTCAAAGCTGTAGTTTGCACATTTTGTCATTTAAAGTGTTAAACCATCTGTTTAAACGCCGTATAAAGTGCAATACCTTCGTAACACCTCGGGAAGAAAGTTTTAGTGTAATAAAACAGGTACATAATTACATTAAATTAATATAATGTAAATTTAAGATAATTTTTAAAAAATTAGGTTACAGTACACAAAATATTGGTATTGTAAATTTGGCGAAGCAACTTTATTCGCAACAATGTTAAGAAAGAAAAGTATGTTGAAAATGCAATTAAATTACTCTGCGTCGCTTTGGACAAGAGGGTCCAGGGATTTCCTCAGGTGGTGGGTCGTCTTTTACTGCGAATGGCTCCTCCGCAACTTCCTCCATTTCTGTAGTGAAGAGAATGGTTTCAGTTTCTTCCTCGTCCCCAAATTCGCAATCCAAAACGGGGATTCTGTTAGTACAATGCCCATGACAGTTATGGCAAACAGTAGAGGAATTCATCCATTCTCTCTTGCACCCACATTTGCTACTGGTACAACCTTTAGTGCACCGGCAAAATATATTCAGGATATCATCTGGTGCGGGAGGGGGGTCCTTTGTTGGTATTGGATAGAAATGATTCCCTTTCCGTTCCTACCCCAACTCTTCAGGAGGAAGCTCTTTTCCTAACCACAGTTGGACCTGGTGGTAACATCGATACAAATGTTACCACCAGGTAACATTTGTATGGTAACATAGTATACATGGTTTCTTGGTAACATTGTTTTTTGATTTCTCAATCGCGGTTCTCACAATCAAGGAGTCAGCATCACTTGGTGCTTCTTGCGTGTTAATTCCATCAGTCTCAAGTTGATATCTAAGCATGGAGATCAGCCTCATTTTGTTGTTCTTGTTGAGGGAAACTGGTTTTGTTTGGCGTTAATTATCGTATCCAAACTGAAAACAATATCAGAGGAAATGTTTACACGATACCGGAGTTCTTGTTCTGTTGCCATCGTGCTGCTGGTTGAGTTGGAGTATCCATCAAAGACAACTCTACAGCTCTTTACAAGGTAGTGGCTCTTGAAAAATTTCACGTAAGATTGACAAATTGTGAAAACTGTTGCTGAACTTGGCCAAATCCACTTTCTTTGTTTTTTTTAATGTCACTTCCTCCAAGAATGTTTTCAAGGTCTCGGGAGCAGAACTTGCATCCTTAAGGAAATCATCACTGGGTGGATAGGTGTTGGGATCGTACACACAAGTCTGGATTTCCTGCCTTATAATTTCCGCTGCTTTTTTTACAATTCTCATTCCCTCATCACTTGAATTTTTTTCATTTTTCTCGTACCAAGAATCAGACAAAAGTTTAGCCCCAGTGTCCCTAAAACAAACTATTTTAACTTAGTATCGATTTACTCCTACAGAGAATATGATACGGTCTCCAAATTTTTTCAACAGTCTTGCTGTGATAGTCTTGTCATTTGGAGGTTTCTCTATTACTGCAGCTCGTAATTCATCAAAAGAAAACCGGCAGTCACTATTAATTTCCATGAAAGCAAAAATTTCATTCATGGCTTTAGTAACATAGTCTTTAGTTTCTGATTTATCTTTTGGAGGAAAATACGACGTTCTAAAAAAATCTTTGCGATAACTTACGTGGTATAATGCTTCCTCAGCAACTATATCAATGATTGAGGAAAGGCGAGAAACTACATCTTTACCCCATTCATCATTTCTGTCTAAACCAATATCAATGCACTTGATTTTGAAGGTATCGATGCCCCGAACATTGTACACTACCTTCCGTTCCTTTAAGAACCTTTTTCCTCCATTTTTTACAGATACCTTAAAGAACAAGCATTGAGTCTTAAATTCAAATGTAGGTTTTGTTGACCTCAAACTTACTTTTTCTTGAGGTTCTGATGAAATTGAAGCTTTCTTCTTATCAGTCGTCATTGTGCTGGATCTAGTGTACCTCTTCCTGCATCAGGTGTGAACTTTGAGGGAATTCACACCAAGTAGCCAAGAACTCTTACTATCATTTCTTTCTCTGTTGGCATGTATCAGTGAAGATATACCCTTTTCAGCCAATATAGATACATCACCATTCGATTCATACATGCATCCATCACAAATCAAACAGTTCTCAGTCGTGGCGAATGACGATGCACGACAACAAATAAAATTTAAATATTTTAAACAACTGGCACGACACGACATTGGAAAATGAATGACGGTAGATTCCTGAACTGAATGAGATAAGATTTCTGGTAACTGACCTTATGTATTATTCCTACCCACGTCTGAGATACTAAGAACCTCTCCCGATTTTCTTGAAAGTTATTGCTCTTGAAAGATGAAATCGGTCATTTCCACCACGGCGCGACTTCTGAGTCAGCAGGTATTTGCCCCTGGCGGCATACCCTGCCCTTGTGAACCCTCCACAATAGCTCTATTATCCCCTAAAGAAGAACGATGTATCTATTGATCAACAAAACAAAATAGGAAAACAAAGCAAACATGTCGAAAATGTTGCTCATATATATATATATATATATATATATGCAAAGAGCATAATTCAGTAGGTATGTTTTAATAAAAGAACATAATCTGCGTGTATTGTAAAGCGCACGTGTTCATGTTAGGTATTATTTCCATTAATCCCCCCTCCCCCTCCTTCCAATCACCTTAAGAATAGAAGTACAAAACATAATTACGAGATGTTTCCTGTCAACATATAAAGAATTTTTGTGGATGGCATAACCATTTAAATGGCAAAAAGTGCAAACTACAGCTTTAAGGCTTACATTTCCAAGTTTGTAAGAAATCACAAAATTGCTCTATTTTTTTAAACAGATGAAGGTAAAACATTAAATAATATATTCGTTTCGAAGGAAACTTAATGCTGTACAAGTTCATTCCCAAGGTTTGTCTCTCAAATCGACGGGAAAGAATTCCAGCGGCGAAGTTTATCGAAAAAAGGGGGGCAAAATTCCTTTTTTCATAAATTAGTGATTTTCTCCGGCTCATTTCTCAGAAACTATTGAAGATACAAATAAACTTTTTGCGTTTTTTGTAGGAAATTTTGTCAGCTTTATTTTTTTGTATAAGACTTTTTTTTGTAGGATTAATCATTTTCGAGTTATAAGTGAAAAACCAAAAAACGGAACCTTCTTAGGGTTCCCCCCTTAGGCTCCCCCCCCCCTTGTTCCCCTCCCCCTAGACCAGGGACTTTTAGTATGTTTACCTCCTAACTAGTCCAAACAAAGTTCTGAAGTCAGTTCTTCCACCCTATGACTTTTCATCTAGACCCCTCTTTTGAGTATTCATTGACAGGAATAATAGTAACTGTTGAAAGAAGTCCCGTTTACCTACTGCGCTTGTTTTAGGGACATCTCGTGATGCTAAAACTTCCTTTTTAAATATTAATCTATTTTAATTAGGCAAATATTAACAAACATGAATAAAAATTTGTTGTAAAAGGACATGGTTTCAAAATTATAAACTCCAGGGAAAAGGGCGAGCCTGGACAGCAGTTGATATTCCAAAGGTCTATAGGGCAAATTTTAAATAAATACTAGATAAATTTTGCTCTCAATTGCATTAACGATATTATCTTCTCCCAAACTTTAGAGATCACATGCCTCATTTGTCGGAGACATACAAAATTTGTGATAAGGAAAATATTGAGCTACAGATAACGTTAAGCAGTACAATAAGCCTAGTTTACAAACTAGGTATGAATTTGGTCCGGTGATATTTTGCTGTGGCCAAGCCGTGTTCGGGCATGTTTTAAATTTCTAGGGCTATCTTGCGTTCACCGAATTTTCATTTATAAAATTTTATTTTAGCTTCTTGGTAGCAAAACACGTCACATGAACTTCTGTTTATATTAATCTGTCATTTTGGTGTGTTTTGTTTCATCTGCTGTCAGGTCCTTGTTACTTTTAATTGTGAGCAGGTTGATGTTATATATTTCTCATTCCTTGTTCGCCTTTACAGAATTAGATAGTTAAATGTTGAATACGTAGTATTACTCTTTAAGGAAATTTATTTTCGTTTTCTTTTCTCGTGACATTTGCTTGTTATATTGTGCATGGACTGCAAGGAAGACATTTTTCACTTCTGCAGTAGTTTATACTTGTGCAGTAAATATTTTGTCACCTTAATAATATTCTAATATACCATTGATAATAGCATTTATATTTTACATTTCTGTGATGGTGCAAAACAGAAAACATAAAGGAATATTTTTGCTTCGTGCTGTTTAACACGTAATGTACGACAATTTCTTAATCTATGTAAATAAAGTAGATTTGTCACTTTAATTCATAATAAACGTGTATACAAAGATGAAAGCGTAGATTTTTTTTTAAAAAACCTTTTTTTAACCATATTTTGAAAAGAAAATCCCACACAAAGTGATTAATACTGTCATAATGTACAAATAAAAAATATTCAGAGTCTTATATCTTCATGAACTTTATTAGGGCAAATAAAATAAAATGGATATTCCTTTTAGTATTTTCTTCAATTTTTCTCCGTTGGTCGCCATGCCAAGTTCCACTGCTTTCTATCGAGATTCCCATTCTGTCTACTTTCCTTGACCCTTCATTCCTTTACTCACTTGACCCATAATATCTTGACCTGCTTTCTGAATCATATCCATTCCTGGAAGACCACCTTGTCCCATTCCTGGTAAACCACCTCCTCCCAATCCAGGTAAAGATCCCATTCCAGGGAATTGGGGAGCGCACTCGACGAGGTAACAGGAGAGAAGGCAAATAGTCAACAACACCTGCAAATAAACACATACATCAGGATCTTACAAAATTCTGTTGATAATCTGTTTTGTTGGATTCGATCGTTCTGCACGAGAGCATCGCTTTAAAAATTCGTTCAACAGAGATTGACTGAACTTGCAAAAACCTCGACGTGATAAAGTGAAAAGGGTCGAAATAAACAGATGGAACTGTTAGAGTGACAAAACGCATGAAGCAGGCCAAAGAGGCGCAGCTGAACGCAAAAATATATGGCAAAAATTTAATAAAATTCTGTATTTTTTAAAAGCCTTTCCCTCTAGGTTAATCATAGGTAAAACAGAAAGATACTATTTCGTTGCTCAATGAAACGTATAGGTTAGTGCACAAAATTTAAAATCAATGATCGAGAATTGTTTTTGAACAAATTTCGTATTCCATTAAGAGGCTAAACCAGCCGTACTCAGCCTTTTTTCTCTCGAGCCACCTGCATATGTTTGCTACATTAGGTGGACCGCAGTAGTGAACTATACCCTAATAAAATAATTTTTGACTCCCGAATCAAGTTGTGGTGTAAAAAATGCGAAAAGCCGTCCGCAATAGCTCCATTGAAAAATGCCATTCAGGTAGTTTCAGGGCGTGTCAACAGATACCCCGCCTAATGACTGCTTTCTTGAAATCATAGTGTTATTGTTAAAAATATATCAAAACAGAAAAATACTATTTCGAAACTCAATGTAATTTATAGGCCAGTGCACAAAATTTTAAAGCAATGGTCGAGAATTTTTTTGAACAAATCTCGTATTCCATTAAGAGGCTAAACCAGCCGTACCCAACCTTTTTTTCTCTCGGGCCACATGCCTATGTTTGCTATGTTAGGCGGACCGTAACACAGGCAACTATATCTCAATATAATAATTTAAAAAATAAAACTGAAAACCTAAATTATTCAACCGTTTATTTAGAAATGAGTGTGACTTTTGATGTTGAGAGAAACATTTGACAGAGTTAGACAAATTAGGATTACAATGCTACCCTCAATACGTCACAAGGTAAGAATCAGTAAACCGATTTCTTTATACGTTCTTGGGATCTTTCATTTTGGAATTGGATTATTCACAAACATACTTTGTTACAAAGAACGTGAGCAGAAGGTGGTCACAGTTTTGTACAGGTTCGTATTTATCAGGCACTAATTTCCATTTTTTTTTTTACAAAAGAAACTACTTGGTAACGAATTAGAGTGTTTAGGTCCGGATATAAAATCTTGATTCACAATATGATTATTATTAGAGTTTCTGGTTATTTTGATATTTACAATCCGAGAAAAAGTAGGTAAAGTTCTCGAAACATTCAAGTTCATAGTTGTGGAGGTACCTTAAAGCTAAGGACGACGAGAGAAAAATTGAAAGTATTACACGTCTAAATCTGCTATTGGAAGGAATGTCGGTTGATGCGATTAAAATAATTCAGGCAGAGCTGTTGCATTGTCTGCCACCGTATATTCTAATTAAAGGGGGAAGATTCTTTGCTGATTCTCCATCGGACTCAGGCTTTATAGGGCACACTTAATAGGTTTTAAATATTTCTTAAAGTAGTTAGTTCAAACTGTTGACTTACCAAGAATTTCATCCTGAAGAGCTTGAGTCGATGTGTTTTCACGGAAATTTCTCTGATGTACTCCAGCGGAAAATATCGCTTTATATAGTAGCCTTCCCCTGCCGAATCAATACGAATTCATCCAACATCCCCCTAAATTGTATACTACATTGCGTGAATCCAATTCATGTAAATTTTTTTTCATGTCCATTTGCGTTTTTGCATGTTAAGGGGATTGTGGACCTTTATTTGAGCAAATCTTTTTTATTGTAATATGGATTGTGTTATTGTAAAAAATATATTTCGGTAGAATAACAGTACCAAAAAAATTTTTTTCGAGTAAAAAATCATTTATGGTAACTTCTATGAAGTAATAAAGGAAAATGTGGTAATAAACTTTTAAATCGTTTTTTCTCAAAACAGATTTTTCAAGGTTTTTAGATATTTTAAATGTTCCATGCGACTTAATTTTTGTTCAAAAATCCTTAAATTGATAAAGAAGAATCCTGATACTGTTTACAAAGGAACTGGGTATGTATGCATTTTACAATTCAACTTCCTTCAGTTAATTAAATTTGATTTATTGCTTACTAAAAGGCAAAATTTTGATGGAAATCGGGATGGAATTCAGAAAAAAATATCTCTCAAAAATTAACTATTCAAGGTATTAAATAATAGATGCCCAGATTTGTTTGTAATACAGAAAAAAAATTTAATGTCCACCGTTCTCTTAAATAAACTAATCGCAAGCAATCTTCTTAGTGTATTTAGCGTTTATACCGTGCGTGCTGTGCGACACAATTGAACGGTTTACAATGCATTTCAAAGCTGTTATCCTTTATTTTAGTTGTTAGTGGTTTAAACAATTATAGCTCTTTTACTAGCAGGAAGTTCCTTTGTACAGGTAATATTCTTTTCTGCACGGAAGCACTGTTTAGCACATTGTCTGTTTTTTTCCAATTGTTATTACAGGAAACTGAATTGCGCATTAATACTTGCTTTTTATCAGATACTTTTGTTTTGCTACGTCGATGAGCTTCACTCTCATCCCACCTGATGTGGGATGGGGACAAGGGGAGTCTGCCAGTGTAGTTTACAACGAACGAAACTGAAGTAAAAAGTCAGTGAACGGCACCTGCTGGTGGCGCAGAGAAGTGTGGGGGGGGGGGGAACCTGTGTTAACAGAAGGAATTTAAAAATCTGTTTAACAATTTTTAAAGACCTTTTCACTGCATTCTTCCAGTAAACCTAGGGTAAAATAACATATCACGTGTCAATATCAGGTCCGTTTTTGCAGAGGATTTTTCTCCGTAGAAGCTGAAGCGCATTTTTACACCTTCATGCTGCGTATTGTGAGGACCTTCCAGGTGACCAAACCGGAATGAAGCGATGAGCTGAAAGAATCTCCGAATTTGACGAACAGATGTGAAGTGAGGAACGGTAAGAGATTTTTCCCTGACGAACTGAAGTGGAGTGAGAAGAAGTCAGGAGGTGACGAGGAGCTGACAAGGGTCAGCCAAGTAAAGTTCCCGGGTCAATCAAGTGAAGTGTGCGTGACCCCCCAGCTGAGGGCCTTCCGCGTGTTTTTTAATGTGCAAGCGATTTATCGTCCTAGTGATTTTTCGTGCTGGTGAATATTCGTCCCAAAAGATGACCTACCTTCACGAAATCGTCCTGTTGTGATATACGTCTGTGATGTTGAAGTGTTGTCCCTCGTCGTTTCAGTGTGAATAATTTTTCTTTCTTCGTGATGAATAGCTGCGTTATTTCGTCACAATATAACTAATATTTCACAGTTCTGTTTCTTTGAGCCGTTTACAATCCTAAACATTTGAACCTGTTTGAGTGCAACACATTACATCGCAATTCTCTAGGTCAATGGCGCTGAAACTATAGCGCCCTTTAGACGTACGCTCTTTCCCGCGTGAAACCACGACCCCGCGCGATTGAGTGCACGTATGAAAGTGTCGGAGAGGAAGGGAAAGCTGCTTTGGGGCGTACTGCAAGTTTTCCCGCGCGCAATCCCGTACGCTCCAAGCACTCGCGAAAGATCGTACGTGTAAAGGGCGCTAATGGGTTGCTAAAATAATTTGAGGCGTCTCGGGTAGTTTCAAGTCAATTTTTACTATGCTGAATTATTTGTACTGTGCAAACGACGCCCCTGAAAGGGTTAATAGAATTCCTATTAATAAGTATGTCTATGCTGATCGTAAGTACTCAAAAATAAGTGTGACTTTAGAAATAAAATTGATTATAATAAAAACTGTTGTATGAAGTATTATCCCAATATTGAAACTCTATGTGATGAAGCTTATGTTTCTGAGATGTGTAATGATAATTCTGAGAATTTTGATTTGATTAAAATTAAGCCAAAATTTGTAGATTTCTGATAATTTTGATAATTGTGCTAAGACTACATATGCACAGCAATTTTAAGTGTTATTTTTTGTGGTGAAAACAGTACTATTATAAGTATTAAATGTTTTAAAATGTATAATGTGGGAGTGTATAGAGATATCTAACTTCTACCCTTTCTAGGATATATGTATATCGAAGTCACCGTCTAATAAGTAGAAATGACACTTTTTGCAATAGATAAATAACGAAGTTTATTTTCCCCTTGACACATACCATGCAGTGTAAAAACAATACCGAGTAAAGACTGGTACCAAATGTTATAAACACTATACAAGGAAATGAAGTTCAAGTACTCACAATATATATAAAGTCAGACCAGTAATGCTTCACGGTAATCCACTATTACTAACACAACAAACTCTTTATGCCAGAGTGGCAAAAACTCGCTTAGGCTTAGAAGCGATCTCGCTATGAGCCACCGAAGGCAACCCGCATAAACAGCTCCAAACAAACCAATCTCTCCCGAAATCTGGCTACGCGGTATTTATAGTAATGGTTTATGCTGAATTTAGCATTTTTGTAGCTTGTTTGAATTTATGCAGACACAATGATCGATTATTGTTAATCGATCATTAAATGGACCTTACAAATGCCAAATAAAAATTTAAAAACTCAACTGTCAAACTCATTGACCCCCATCCATGATTGTATAGGAAACAGTACCAAAACAAATCCTAGGGCACTGGGCTAAACAAAATCCCCTTTTTAAAAATGTCAAACATTTTTTTTCTGTTGACAAGTAAGATGCCGGATGTAGGAAGATAGTACCGCAGGTGATCCAATTGACTTCTGGGTTACCTGTTTACTTTCGCCTCTACATATTTTCTCAAAAGTAAAATAGGTAAATCAAAAAACAGATAAGCTATTAAAAGCAGGCTTAATAAATTCCTTATGATTCTGCAGTTACATTTACTTTTCAGTCTGATGTGTACTAACCCTATTGAACCCTCTCACCTCAATGGCGACCAATGGAGAAAATTTGTCCACGGATTGTCGACTTGGATTCAAAGATTTAAAAAAAAAACTGTACTCCGTAATAGAGAAAACAATTTTACAACTTCGAACAGTTTTCGTTTTTTTTTTAAATATGCAAATAAAATTTTTATATTTAAATTATTCGAGGAAAGCATTTGATATAGTGTGTTTTAAATGCTCCTAAATTCCTTTTGCGGACGAAATTTTTAAAATGAATATCTGAAAATAACAATTTCATTGGATTATCAGTATTTTAAAAGATGTCAATAGTAGACACATTTTATCCATAGGTTAACATTGAGGTGAGCGAATCCAGTAAGTTTAGCACGTAGCAGCCTTAAAGATGATGAAGAAATTAAGATAAGATTGTGTATTAACTACAGAATAATCAAATGAAATCACTCGTCTTTATGAGGAAATTGTTGCTCAAATTGATGACCTCATAGATCAGTTAACCCATGCCACATACAGTGGTACCTCGACATACCAGTGTCTCGACTTACAAGTTTTTCGAGATACGAGCATTCTCTTGGCAGATTTTTTGCTTCCAGTTACGAGCTAAAATTCGGGTTACGAGCAAGCTTCAGATACCCCACCGCTAGTTTGCGCAGCGAACGCCATGTTACATGCTCATCAAATGAGAACCCGAGAAACATATAATATTTACAAACTTTATATACAATTAAAATACAATTGTATAATATATTTTTAAGACTACTATCCAGTCTTAAACCGAGAGATTAACACTCAACAATTATCACCCGGGCAGCTTGCTCTGCCCAAACTTGAGTCTCCATTCGAAACCGAACAGCGTCCAACCTCTCTCACAGAGAAATAGCTTCAATTCCCTCCCCCACACTGGAACCACCATGGGGTTCTAGGGGATGGGATGACCTTGGTTAAAAATCAAAGAATAAGATTTAATTATTCAGTTCAGCCTTTCTCCTCCTCTTACATCAGCATCTTCAAGTCTGATCTGCAAGGTAAATGTTGTACATTGCACTTAATAAAAAAAGTTTATTGCAGTACATTCTATTGTATTGCGTTTTTATACAATGTTCATCGTTTATAAGCACATTTCTTTTATTTAAAAACATGTAACAAAAAAATGCAGTGTTTTGGGGGAGCCCGGAACGAATTAATGACTTTTCCATTCATTTCAATGGGGAAAATTGATTCGAGATACGAGTATTTCGAGTTACGAGCTCCGTCATGGAACGAATTAAACTCGTAAGTCGAGGCACCACTGTATTTCACTATCCTTCATTTGACATCAGGCTACCGACATATTAAATTTCATTAGAAAGATGTTGAGAAACTGGCTTTCACCACGAATGGATGGTTTATATGAATTTTATCGATTTCCATTTAGATTTGTGAATTCCTCTAGAATTTTGCAAAAGGCTAAAAGGCAAATTTCAAATGAATACCGGTTAAATTTTGCTCCTAATTACTTTTATGATATCGTTATCATCTCCCAAACTTTTGAAGATAATATGCCTCTCTTGACGAAGATATACGAAATCTGTTAAAAGGTTAACATTGAGGAAATCACTAAGCCTAGTTTACAATCTAGGTGTAAATTTACTGGATGAGAAAAATTAAGTATAATGTATATGTATAATCTATTGTAGATTCTCGGTATATACAATTAAACTTCTCTATGGTGGCCAGTCGTGGTTCCCCAAAAATATGTAGCCGTTTTGAGGGGGGGGCCTTCGAATAGGGGTGGATTTCCCTATGGTGGTCAGTAATTGTTTCGAAAAATGTGGCCGTTTTAAGGGGTGGCCGGCTAGAGAAATTTCATTGTAGTTAGAGTACATATAGTCCAGTCAACGAATGATTCTAGGTGGAATGTCATAGGGCGGAAGAACTGACGTCAGAACTTTGTTTGGAGTAGTTAGAATGTAAACATACTAAAAGTCCCCGGTCCTAGGGGGGAAGCAAGGGGGAGGGGGGCCTAAGAAGGTCCAGTTTTTTGGTTTTTCACTTATAACTCGAAAATGATTGATCCTGCAAAAAAAAAGTCTTGTACAAGAAACAAAACTGATAAAATTCCCTACAAAAAACATACATAAAGTTTATTTGTATCTTCAATAGTTTCTGAGAAATGAGCCGGATAAAATCACTAATTTATGAAAAAATGAATTTTGCCCCCCTTTTTTCGATAAACTTCGCCTCTGGAATTCTTTACCGTCAATCTCAGAGACAAACCTTGGGAATGAACTTGTACAGCATTAAATTTCCTTCAAAACGAATATATTATTAAATTTAAGATAATTTTTAAAAAATTAGGTTACAGTACACAAAATATTGGTAATGTAAATTTCGAAGCAACTTTATTCGCAACAATGTTAAGAAAGAAAAGTATGTTGAAAATGCAATTAAATTACTCTTCGTCGCTTTGGACAAGAGGGTCCAGGGATTTCCTCAGGTGGTGGGTCGTCTTTTACTGCGAATGGCTCCTCCGCAACTTCCTCCATTTCTGTAGTGAAGAGAATGGTTTCAGTTTCTTCCTCGTCCCCAAATTCGCAATCCAAAACGGGGATTCTGTTAGTACAATGCCCATGACAGTTATGGCAAACAGTAGAGGAATTCATCCATTCTCTCTTGCACCCACATTTGCTACTGGTACAACCTTTAGTGCACCGGCAAAATATATTCAGGATATCATCTGGTGCGGGAGGGGGGTCCTTTGTTGGTATTGGATAGAAATGATTCCCTTTCCGTTCCTACCCCAACTCTTCAGGAGGAAGCTCTTTTCCTAACCACAGTTGGACCTGGTGGTAACATCGATACAAATGTTACCACCAGGTAACATTTGTATGGTAACATAGTATACATGGTTTCTTGGTAACATTGTTTTTTGATTTCTCAATCGCGGTTCTCACAATCAAGGAGTCAGCATCACTTGGTGCTTCTTGCGTGTTAATTCCATCAGTCTCAAGTTGATATCTAAGCATGGAGATCAGCCTCATTTTGTTGTTCTTGTTGAGGGAAACTGGTTTTGTTTGGCGTTAATTATCGTATCCAAACTGAAAACAATATCAGCGGAAATGTTTACACGATACCGGAGTTCTTGTTCTGTTGCCATCGTGCTGCTGGTTGAGTTGGAGTATCCATCAAAGACAACTCTACAGCTCTTTACAAGGTAGTGGCTCTTGATAAATTTCACGTAAGATTGACAAATTGTGAAAACTGTTGCTGATCTTGAAAGGCCAAATCCATTTCTTCCAAGAATGTTTTCAAGGTCTCGGGAGCAGAACTTGCATCCTTAACGAATCATCACTGGGTGGATAGGTGTTGGGATCGTACACACAAGTCTGGATTTCCTGCCTTATAATTTCCGCTGCTTTTTTTACAATTCTCATTCGCTCATCACTTGAATTTTTTTCATTTTTCTCGTACCAAGAATCAGACAAAAGTTTAGCCCCAGTGTCCCTAAAACAAACTATTTTAACTTAGTATCGATTTACTCCTACAGAGAATATGATACGGTCTCCAAATTTTTTCAACAGTCTTGCTGTGATAGTCTTGTCATTTGGAGGTTTCTCTATTACTGCAGCTCGTAATTCATCAAAAGAAAACCGGCAGTCACTATTAATTTCCATGAAAGCAAAAATTTCATTCATGGCTTTAGTAACATAGTCGTAAGTTTCTGATTTATCTTTTGGAGGAAAATACGACGTTCTAAAAAAATCTTTGCGATAACTTACGTGGTATAATGCTTCCTCAGCAACTATATCAATGATTGAGGAAAGGCGAGAAACTACATCTTTACCCCATTCATCATTTCTGTCTAAACCAATATCAATGCACTTGATTTTGAAGGTATCGATGCCCCGAACATTGTACACTACCTTCCGTTCCTTTAAGAACCTTTTTCCTCCATTTTTTACAGATACCTTAAAGAACAAGCATTGAGTCTTAAATTCAAATGTAGGTTTTGTTGACCTCAAACTTACTTTTTCTTGAGGTTCTGATGAAATTGAAGCTTTCTTCTTATCAGCCGTCATGGTGCTGGCTCTAGCGTACCTCTTCCTGCATCAGGTGTGAACTTTGAGGGAATTCACACCAAGTAGCTAAGAACTCTTACTATCATTTCTTTCTCTGCTGGCTTGTAACAGTGAAGATATACCCTTTTCAGCCAATATAGATACATCACCATTCGATTCATGCATGCATCCATCCATCACAAATCAAACAGTTCTCAGTCGTGGCGAATGACGATGCACGACAACAAATAAAATTTAAATATTTTAAACAACTGGCTCGACACGACGGTGGAAACTGAATAACGGTAGATTCCTGAACTAAATGAAATAAGAATCATGGTAACTGGCCTTATGTATTATTTCTACCCACGTGTGAGATACTAAGAACCTCTCCCGATTTTCTTGAAAGTTATTGCTCTTGAAAGATGAAATCGGTCATTTCCACCACGGCGCGACTTCTGAGTCAGCAGGTATTTGCCGCTGGCGGCATACCCTGCCCTTGTGAACCCTCCACAATAGCTCTATTATCCCCTAAAGAAGAACGATGTATCTATTGCTCAACAAAACAAAATAGGAAAACAAAACAAACGTAGAAAATGTTGCTCATATATATGCAAAGAGCATAATTCAGTAGGTATGTTTTAATAAAAGAACATAAACTGCGTGTATTATAAAGCGCACGTGTTCATGTTATGTATTATTTGCATTAATCCCCATCCCCCTCCTTCCAATCACCTTAAGAATAGAAGTACAAAACATAATTACGAGAGGTTTCCTGTCAACATATAAAGAATTTTTGTCTATGGCATAACCATTTAAATGGCAAAAAGTGCAAACTACAGCTTTGAGGCTTACATTTCCAAGTTTGTAAGAAATCACAAAATTGCTCTATTTTTTTAAACAGATGAAGTTAAAACATTAAATAATATATTCGTTTCGAAGGAAACTTAATGCTGTACAAGTTCATTCCCAAGGTTTGTCTCTCAAATCGACGGTAAAGAATTCCAGAGGCAAAGTTTATCGAAAAAAGGGGGGAAAATTCCTTTTTTCATAAATTAGTGATTTTCTCCGGCTCATTTCTCAGAAACTATTGAAGATAGAAATAAACATTGTGCGTTTTTTGTAGGAAATTTTGTCAGCTTTATTTTTTTGTATAAGACTTTTTTTAGTAGGATTAATCGTTTCGAGTTATCGGTGAAAAACCAAAATAGGAACCTTCTTAGGCCCCCCCTCCCCCCCTTTCTCCCCCCTAGAACCGGGGACTTTCAGTATGTATACCTCCTAACTAGTCCAAACAAAGGTCTTAAGTCAGTTCTTCCGCCCTATGACTTTTCATCTAGACCCCTCTTTTGAGTATTCATTGACTGGACTAATAGTAACTGTTGAAAGAAAGAAGTCTCGTTTACCTACTGCGCTTGTTTTAGGGAGATCTCGTGAGGTTAAAACTTCCTTTTTAAATATTAATCTTTTTTAATTAGATAAATATTAACAAACATGAATTAAAAATTTTGTTGTAAAACGACATGGTTTCAAAATTATATGCTCCAGGGAAAAGGGCGAGCCTGGACAGCAGTTGATATTCCAAAGGTCTTTAGGGCAAATTTTAAATAAATACTAGATAAATTTTGCTCTCAATTACATTAACGATATTATCTTCTCCCAAACTTTAGAGATCATATGCCTCATTTGTCGGAGATATACAAAATTTGTGATAGGGAAAATATTGAGCTAAAGTTAACGTTAAGGAATACAATAAGCCTAGTTTACAAAATAGGTATGAATTTGGTCCGGTGATATTTTGCTGTGGCCAAGTCGTGTTCGGGCATGTTTAAATTTCTAGGGCTATCTTGCGTTCACCGAATTTTCATTTATAAAATTTTATTTTAGCTTCTTGGTAGCAAAACACGTCACATGAACTTCTGTTTATATTAATCTGTCATTTTGGTGTGTTTTGTTTTATCTGCTGTCAGGTGCTTGTTACTTTTAATTGTGAGCAGGTTGATGTTATATATTTCTCATTCCTTGTTCGCCTTTACAGAATTAGATAGTTAAATGTTGTATACGTAGTATTACTCTTTAAGGAATTTTATTTTGGTTTTCTTTTCTCGTGACATTTGTTTGTTATATTGTCCTTGGACTGCAAGGAAGACATTTTTCACTTCTGCAGTAATTTATACTTGTGCATTAAATATTTTATCAGCTAAATACAATTCTAATATACCATTGACAGTAGCATTTATATTTTGCATTTCTGTGATGGTGCAAAATAGAAAACATATAGGAATATTTTTACTTCGTGCTGTTTAACACGTAATGTACGACAATTTCTTAATCTGTAAATAAAGTAGCTTTGTCACTTTAATTCATAATAAACGTGTATACAAAGATGAAAGCGTAGATTTTTTTTTAAAACGTTTTTTTAGCCATATTTTGAAAAGAAAATCCCACACAAAGTGATTAATACTGACATAATGTACAAATAAAATATATTCAGAGTCTTATATCTTCATGAACTTTATTAGGGGAAAGAAAATAAAATGGATATTCCATTTAGTATTTTCTTCAATTTTACTCCGTTGGTCGCCATGCCAAGTTCCACTGCTTTCTATCGAGATTCCCATTCTGTCTACTTTCCTTGAACCTTCATTCCTTTACTCACTTGACCCATAATATCTTGACCTGCTTTCTGAATCATATCCATTCCTGGAAGACCACCTTGTCCCATTCCTGGTAAACCACCTCCTCCCAATCCAGGTAAAGATCCCATTCCAGGGAATTGGGGAGCGCACTCGACGAGGTAACAGGAGAGAAGGCAAATAGTCAACAACACCTGCAAATAAACACATACATCAGGATCTTACAAAATTCTGTTGATAATCTGTTTTGTTGGAATCGATCGTTCTGCACGAGAGCATCGCTTTAAAAATTCGTTCAACAGAGATTGACTGAACTTGCAAAAACTTCGACGTGATAAAGTGAAATGGGTCGAAATGAACAGAAGGAACTGTTAGTGACAAAATGCATGAATCAGGCCAAAGAGACGCAGCTGAACGCAAAAATGTATGGGAAAAATTTACTAAAATTCTGTATTTTTTTAAAGGCCTTTCCCTCTAGGTTAATCATAGGTAAAACAGAAAAATACTTTTTCGTGGCTCAATGAAACTTATAGGCTAGTGCACAAAATTTAAAAGCAATGACCGAGAATATTTTTGAACAAATTTCGTATTCCATTAAGAGGTTAAACCAGCCGTACTCAGTCTTTTGTCTCTCGGGCGACCTGCATATGTTTGCTACATTAGGTGGACCGCAGTAGTAAACTATACCTCAATAAAATAATTTTGAACGCCCGAATCAAGTCGTGGTGTAAAAAATGCGAAAAGCCGTCCGCAATAGCTCCATTAAAAAATACCATTCAGGTAGTTTCAGGGCGTGTCAACAGATACCCCGCCAAATGACTGCTTTCTTGAAATCATAGAATTATTGTTAAAAATATATCAAAACAGAAAAATACTATTTCGTGGCTCAATGAAACTTATAGGCCAGTGCGCAAAATTTTAAAGCAATGGTCGAGAATTATTTTGAACAAATCTCTTATTCCATTAAGAGGCTAAACCAGCCATACCCAACCTTTTTTTCTCTCGGGCCACATGCATATGTTAGCTACGTTAGGCGGACCGTAACACAGGCAACTATATCTCAATATAATAATTTAAAAAATAAAACTGAAAACCTAAATTATTCAACCGTTTATTTAGAAATGAGTGACCTTTTTATGTTGAGAGAAACATTTGACAGTGTTAGACAAATTAGGTTTACAATGCTACTCTCAATACGTCACAAGGTGAGAATCAGTAAATCGATTTCTTATACGTTCTTGGGATATTTCATTTTGGAATTGGATTATTCACAAACATACTTTGGTTCAAAGAACGTGAGCAGAAGGTGGTCACAGATTTGTACAGGTTCGTATTTATCAGGCACTAATTTCCATTTTTTTTTACAAAAGAAACTGCTTGATAACAATATGAGTATTATTAGAGTTTCTGGTTATTTTGATATTTACAATCCGAGAAAAAGTAGGTAAAGTTCTCGAAAAATTCAAGTTCATAGTTGTGGAGGTACCTTAAAGCTAAGGACGACGAGAGAAAAATTGAAAGTATTACACGTCTAAATCTGCTATTTGAAGGAATGCCGGTTGATGCGATTAAAAGAATTCAGGCAGAGCTGTTGCATTGTCTGCCACAGTATATTCTAATTAAAGGGGGAAGATTCTTTTCTGATTCTCCATCGGACTGAGGCTTTATAGGGCACACTTAATAGGTTTTAAATATTTCTTAAAGTAGTTAGTTCAAATTGTTGACTTACCAAGAATTTCATCCTGAAGAGCTTGAGTCGATCTGTTTTCACGGAAATTTCTCTGATGTACTCCAGCGGGAAATATCGCTTTATATAGTAGCCTTCCCCTGCCGAATCAATACGAATTCATCCAACATCCCCCTGAATTGTATACTACATTGCGTGAATCCAATTCATGTAAATTTTTTTTCATGTCCATTTGCGTTTTTGCATGTTAAGGGGATTGTGGACCTTTATTTGAGCAAATCTTTTTTATTGTAATATGGATTGTGTTATTGTAAAAAATATATTTCGGTAGAATAACAGTACCAAAAAAATTTTTTTCGAGTCAAAAATCATTTATGGTAGTTTCTATGAAGTAATAAAGGTAATTGTAGTAATAAACTTTTAAATCAGTTTTTCTCAAAAGAGATTTTTCAAGGTTTTTAGATATTTTAAATGTTTCAGGCGACTTAATTTTTGTTCAAAAATCCTGAAATTGATAAAGAAGAATCCTGATACTGTTTACAAAGGAACTGGGTATGTATGCATTTTACAATTCAACTTCCTTCAGTTAATTAAATTTGATTTATTGCTTACTAAAAGGCAAAATTTTGATGGAAATCGGGATGGAATTCAGAAAAAAAAATCTCTCAAAAATTAACTATTCAAGGTATTAAATAATAGATGCCCCAGATTTGTTTGTAATACAGAAAAAAAAATTTAATGTCCACCGTTCTCCTAAATAAACTAATCGCACGCAATCTTCTTAGTGTATTTAGCGTTTATACCGTGCGTGCTGTGCGACACAATTAAATGGTTTACAATGCATTTCAAAGCTGTTATACTTTATTTTAGTTGTTAGTGGTTTAAACAATTATAGCTCTTTTACTACCAGGAAGTTCCTTTTACTGGTATGTTGTGAAGGATCCACAATTTGGACATTTTGAACTCCTTCCAACGTTATAGCCATTTTGTTCTTCCAACACGATTACGGGGCATAAATCGGCCATATTGGAAATGCACCAATTTTCCAAGAAACATCGCACCCCCTGAATTCCTCAAGACGGGGGAAAGAAATTCCAGGAAATTCAACGGACTTCCAATTTTCTTGGAAATAAGCGTACCACGTGGGTCAACCATGGGAATGTCAGAGCATCCTGCCCTCGAATAAAAAACTCGAAGAGGCAATAAATTTACGTGAATAACTAACCTGGGGAGGGGTTATAATGAAGAATGTAGGAGCCCCGAGTGTGGGAGAAATACGCGGACGTATTTTCAAAGAATATGAATACACTGGGAGCGTCTCAAATTATCAAACCCGAAATTCACCTGAACCACCCTTATCCTATTAATGCGCGCCCATACAAAATCCCTTACGCACTGAGGTCCGTAGCAGAAAAGGAATTAGATACCCTACTTAATGCAGCAATTATTTCTCGAACCACGTCACAGTACGCCTCACCTATATTACTTGTAAAAAAGAACCAACCAAACAAATTTCGCCTAGTATGCGACTTGAGGCTAATTAACCAAATCTCAGAGCAATACCAATACCCGCTGCCAAAGATCCAAGACATACTCACAAAAATTTCAGGATACAAATATTTCTCGAAATTAGATTTTCATAGCGCATTCAACCAAATTATTTTGCCCGAGTCGGAACGCCCAAAAATGGCTTTTACGTCAGAGTTTGGAAATTTTCATTACAACAGATTAGTTTTCGGGCACAAGAATAGCGCCGCATACTTCCAGCAAGCAATTGATTTATGTTTGCATGGCTTAAATAGTGAGGATATCTACGCATATATAGACGATATAGTCCTGGCGGCCAATTCCTATTCCGAAATGAAAAGAAAACTACTTTTAGTGTTCGATCGGTTGAGAATATACAACCTCACTTTGTCCCCAGATAAGTGCGAATTTTTTTTAACGAAAATGGAATACCTAGGATTCACCATATCAAACAAAGGCCTTAGCCATTCGATTCAAAATACAGAAAAAATTTTGTCATTTCAAAGACCTCGCACCCTTAAAAAACTAAAGAAGTTTTTGGGACTCTGTAATTTCTATCGGTCACTCATACCGGATTATGCCGAGCTGTCAGCAACATAAAATAAATTAACTCAGAAAGGGGTAAGATTTAAATGGAGTGTAGAATGCAATGAAGCTTTCAAAAGCATCCAACGACGGTTCTTTGAAAAACCCTTTATTTTACAGCCGGATTTTAATCAGCCATTTTATCTAAATACAGACGCGTCCAAAACAAGCATCTCCGCCGTCCTTATGCAGAAAGGCGAAAATACACTACAGCCCATACTTTACTATAGTAAAATTCTGAACTCCGCCGAACAGAAATACGCAGCAATAAAATCGGAGTTAATGGCGATCTACTACGGCGTTAAACATTTCAAAAATTTCCTTTACGGATCAAAATTTTTTATACTCTCTGACCACAAACCTTTACAATACCATCTTAGTCTCACTAACCCAGCGAATATGATTTCAAGGTGGTTGTTGGAACTGGCCGAGTTTAACTTCGAGTTCATACATGTCCCAGGTAGTGAAAACCTGCTCGCGGATTATATCTCGAGAGGTCCTCTGTTAGCGGATCCTGATGACGATGAAGAGCCAAAACACCCGCTGATCAATACGCTCACGTCTTCCCAAGCGGCAGTTACGACAGAACAAATTCTGCAAGAACAACTAAAAGATACTACATTAGGGGCAGTACGCAAAGCTTTAATAATGCGGGATCCCACGATCTCCAAGAATTTGCACAATTATTACATTGACCCGCACACAAATTTATTAATGTTTCGTGCCCAACACACCTATTCCTCGAGGGAATGTAGCATCCCAAATCGAATCGTCATTCCCCGCTCACTTCAGGCTGAGGCACTTAAATTGTCGCACATCAAGCATCAGGGAGTCCAGAAAACTTATGACATCCTGTCAAAACATTATTTTTGGATAGGCGCATACGCTGACACTCAAAATTACGTAGCTTCCTGCGAAATATGCCGTTCATTCAAAGGAGTCCATCCTCCTGTTCCACTAGGAAGAGTCCCGTTACCTTCAATTCCCGGTGAATTCATCTCGCTGGATATTGTCGGGCCGTTTCCGATTACAAAAAAAACAAAATAAATACATTCTCACGGTGTTAGACCACTTCAGTAAGCATATTGAACTTTTCCCCCTCAGTGATATTTCGGCGGAAACGGTCGCTCAAAATTAATATGGTATATCACCGCTTACGGTAAACCGAAGCGAATACTTACTGACCGCGGAACTCAGTTTACATCAACACTTTTTAAAATTCTAGCTCAAAAATTAAATGTATCCGCCATGTTATCTTCAGCTTTTAATCCACAATGTAATGGGGCCTCCGAGCGCATAAACATTCAACTTAAACACGCCATGCGGTGTGCGGCGAAAAATAACAATTCTTGGGAAGAGGCGATGATCATGCACAAATGTATTTATAATGCCACTCAGAATTCCGCAACAAAGGAGACGCCAAATTTTCTCTTTTTTGGAAGAGATCTTCCTTTATTTCTAGACACGGACAATTTAAATATCGATCCACCGCCTTTATTCGGTGATTACGCAGCAGAAAAAATTAGAGCTATGACAAAGGCATATGAAAACGCGCTAAGAAATATGACAACCGCACAGGAAAAGCAAGAAGAAAGACAATTGCTCAAAGCGAAACCCCGAACCCTAATTATCGGGCAAAAAGTCTTTGTGCGTAACCATCAATCGGCTATCGGTAAGAAAACCTTCAGGGGACCTTATAGAATTACGAATCGCCTTACGCCCCACACTTACAAATTACGGCTAATCGCGGACCCATACGCTACGGAAATAAATTGTAATATCAATCGAATATACGAATTGCCTGAGCGACGAGAGCACTTGCGTCCAAAGGACACGATAACCGGTAACATTCGCGAGGACCCGCAGGATACATTTTCCCCGTTCTCGGAAATGACCCCCCAAAATGAGGAAGAGAATTTTTTCCCCTGTGACGAAGATTTCGAACCTTGCCAACAGTCGCGGGGAGCGCAGTTGACACAGGAACAGGTCGATTCTAATGTTCCGCCAAAGGAGAATCAGGACAATGAGCAGACGGTCTCGCAACCATCAAATCTTCGGGGGGCAACCCATCAGTCAAAACGCCTTTTATTCAAACTAGATATTTTCTTCGACAGCGAACCCCAGAAAACCTAAACTACAAAATTTTTTTTTTCTCCCGCCTCGCGGGTTAGAGTCACGGAAAGACCGTTTTGGGAACTGGCCATTCTCAAAAAAAAATTGTCTGACCAGTGGCTGCGTACATGGGTAGGCTCAGTTTGACGAACTCATTCGTTTTTCACATATAATCTGATCAACTATATGGTATTAACGATGGGCTTCTGAAAACCGAGTTGTAACAAGTAAATTTTTTTTCTCTCCTTTCGGTTAAGTTTTATTTTGGCAAAAATAAGTTTTTTTTTTCTCTCTCTTAACTCTTCGTCTTCTGTTATATTGCTATGAGATATCTATATAATTTTTTTTTAGGAAACTTAGCAGACTTTAGAATTTTCGTCGTGGGTTCATTTGTGCGCATAGTTTAAATTCAATTTGAGGATGTTTCAGTGTACAAATCTGATGATAGAGCAAAATTTGGTCAATTTCGTTGGGGAATGAATAAATTTAAAAAAAAAAAAAAAAAAAAAAAAAAAAAAGGAAAATTTAAAATTAAATATATATATATATATTATTAAAAGATTAGCGTGTATTGTGTTTTATTATTGTGTTTTATTATTATTATTATCATTATTAGTACTATTATTATTGAATGCATGGATAGCACATTATATGTTTCACACAAATGGCAGCGCAAGGAAAAGAGAACATTTTTACTCTTTCCGCGAGTTAAACACATAATGGCGATTATGCACATTTGCCAACGTTTTTGAAAATTTCATCTTCGCTGTACGATTTTAGCGGAGAGATTTCTATTTCTGTAAGATAACCTTTTCTTTACATTTTAATCTCTGATCACATGTGTTGATCGAGCCACTATTTTGTTATTATTTGTTTTACAGGGTATGCATACCATTTTCTATGATGTTAGTTAATGTTGGTCAGAGTTAATGTAAGCTTAAAGAAAACTTTATAAATTTTGAATTTTTTTTTTTTTAAATCAGTAAAACTTGCAGCACTATAAGGGGAGATTTTGACCTCCTGAACTTTTACAACTGATGTCATTCATGATTTTTTTTACTGCCATTGTGACTTTTGTGCAGTTGGAGTCATTTTGCTGAAGCGAATGGAGCCAATCCGTTCTTCAACCCCTACAGACTGTGGCGTGCCAGCACGCCTAGAAAAGGGGGGGAGTGATTGTTGTGAAGGATCCACAATTTGGACATTTTGAACTCCTTCCAACGTTATAGCCATTTTGTTCTTCCAACACGATTACGGGGCATAAATCGGCCATATTGGAACTGCACCAATTTTCCAAGAAACATCGCACCCCCTGAATTCCTCAAGACGGGGAAAAGAAATTCCAGGAAATTCAACGGACTTCCAATTTTCTTGGAAATAAGCGTACCACGTGGGTCAACCATGGGAATGTCAGAGCATCCTGCCCTCGAATAAAAAACTCGAAGAGGCAATAAATTTACGTGAATAACTAACCTGGGGAGGGGTTATAATGAAGAATGTAGGAGCCCCGAGTGTGGGAGAAAACGACGTTCGGAGGGAGAGCGAGAGAGCGTTTTGAGGTAGCGAGCTGCGAAGTGAGCCTGGGAAGAAAAGACGCCCCCGTAAAATGGCGAGATACCCGTCTTCAACCGCCAGCGCCGAATCCTGTTGCCTCCGCCAGTGAAGAGCCACATGAATTTCTGCCCGATGCCTAAAGCCTCCTCCTGTAGAAGTGCCTCAACGATGCCATGCTCTGCTGTTTCATCAAAACTCCCCAGGTTGGTCATAAATTCCCCCTCTAAATAGTGCTCATGCCTTCTGAGAGATTACGAGACTTTTATTTCACTCGACCCGTAATGGTTATGCCGCAGGAAGCGGATGAAGTATGCCCTAATTCGGTTAAAAATATGTATAGCCAAGATCTTAAATATAATATGTAACCCGACCTTTTCTTGTAAAATATTGTATAATAAATGTTGTTATTTTTATTTATAAACGCATAGTTCCCTTTGGAGTTCACCTCCCTAAATTTACACAACGCAAAGGGGTATCTCTGGTACCCCTCATAACATGGTAATATTCTTTTCTGCACGAAAGCACTTTTTAGCACATTGTCTGTTTTTTCCAATTGTTATTATAGGAAACTCAATTGCGCATTAATATTACTTTTTATCAGATACTTTTGTTTTGCTACGTCGATGAGCTTCATCCTCATCCCACCTGATGTGGGATGGGGACAAGGGGAGTCTGCCAGTGTAGTTTACAACGAACGGAACTGAAGTAAAAAGTCAGTGAACGGCACCTGCTGGTGGCGCAGAGAAGTGTGGGGGGGGGGGGAACCTGTGTTAACAGAAGGAATTTTAAAATCTGTTTAACAATATTTAAAGACCTTTTCACTGCATTCTTCCAGTAAACCTAGGGTAAAATAACATATCACGTGTCAATATCAGGTCCGTTTCTGCAGAGGATTTCTCCGTAGAAGCTGAAGCGCATTTTTGCACCTTCATGCTGCGTATTGTGAGGACCTTCCAGTTGACCAAACCGGAATGAAGCGATGAGCTGAAAGAATCTCCGAATTTGACGAGCAGAAGTGACGTGAGGAACGATAAGAGTTTTTTCCCTGGCGAACTGAAGTGGAGTAAGAAGAAGTCAGGAGTTGACGAGGAGCTGACAAGGGTCAGTCAAGTAAAGTTTCCGGGTCAGTCAAGTGAAGTGTGCGTGCCCCCCCCCCCCTACCCTCCCCGTCTGAGGGCCTTCCGCGAGTTTTTTAATGTGCAAGCGATTTATCGTCCTAGTGATTTTTCGTGCTGGTGAATATTCGTCCCAAAAGATGACCTACCTTCACGAAATCGTCCTGTTGTGATATACGTCTGTGCTGTTGAAGTGTTGTCCCTCGTCGTTTCAGTGTGAATAATTTTTTTTCTTCGTGATGAATAGCTGCGTTATTTCGTCGCAATATAACTAATATTTCACAGTTCTGTTTCTTTGAGCCGTTTACAATCCTAAACATTTGAACCGGTTTGAGTGCAACACATTACATCGCAATTCTCTAAGTCAATGGCGCTGAAACTATAGCGCCCTTTACACGTACGCTCTTTCCCGCTTGAAACCACGACCCCGCGCGATTGAGTGCACGTGTGAAAGTGTCGGAGAGGAAGGGAAAGCTGCTTTGGAGCGAACTGCAAGTTTTCCCGCTCGCAATCCCGTACGCTCCAAGCACTCGCAAAAGAGCGTACGTGTAAATGACGCTAATGTGTTGCTAAAATAATTAGAGGGGTCTCGGGTAGTTTGAAGTCAATTTTTACCATGCTGAATTATTTAATTTTAAAAAAAATTGGTTTAAATGCTAATAATTTTGAAATAATCCTTATTTTTTAATTTTTAATTTTGTCAATTTTTACTTAAATGAAATATAAATACATATTTTATTTAACTATGAAGTTTTATTTACATGAGATTTGCCTTAAACAAGTACAGACGGTAAACAAGACTGTTTTTTTACTGTTATTATGCAAAGTAAATGCATACCAAAACCTATAGTTATTTCTTTTTTCTATTTTTGCTAACATTTTCCTAATTTTTTTTTTAAATTGCTACTGCCAAAAAATTTTGTTAGGGGTCGCGAAATTTTTTCATCTTAAGAAAATGTGTCGCGGTCGAAAAAAAAGTTTGCTCACCACTACTCTAAATCCCTGCAGAAAAGAAGAAAAGAAAAGAAAAAAACTCTGACTATAAGAACGGCATGGAAGCTTGATCGATAACGAACTGGAATCTTAAATGTAACGCTTGGGGTTTTTTTTTCAACGTCGCAGAGAACTGTATATTTTCATATGGGCCCGACAAAGGCTCTACAATTATTTAACTCTACAGCAGTGGTTAATCTACAGCAGTGGTGCCCAAGCCGTAGAATTCTGCGGACCACTAAGAAAGAAATTTTACCATGTACGGACCACCACCATCCCGCAACGATTTTAGTGTGGGGGGGGGCTTCAGGGGGGTATGGTGGAGGTGTAGAATATCCCTCAGGCAAAAATGATACTGGATTAACGTACTCACATTCTAAAGTATCATATTCTAATAATAAAATAATTATTTTAAACTTTTAAGAAATTTTAATTCAACACCTGATAGTCATCGGATATATTCGGCCCATTTAGTTCAATGAACATTGATTTCAAAATCCCCATTTAATTAGAAACTTTTTTATATGTGGTGCCGACCACTCCCGGGGGTCACCGGTTGGGAACCACTGCTCTACAGGTAGGTTTATTTCTATTGCTTATGGTTTGCTAAATGTTCCACAAATATCGTTTCTCCCCAGGTGTTGTCGGCACTAAGGGCCTGTTCACATAGCGTCAGGGTCGAAATTTTAAACCAATCATATACCAATCATTCACCCATTTAAAACCCTTTGAAGGTCGCCTTTTGCAAAGTGCAAACGCCTAAATCTAGTCATATTTTTTTTCACTTTCATTCAATGTATTCCAGTTAAATGAGAATAAAAATGGCTAGTATTGCCATCTGTTATCAGTTTAAAGAAGTGAAATCAGTTTGCAACCTTTAATCGGAAAGTTTTTCAAGATTATTTAGGCTAAAAAAAAAAGAGAGAAAAAAAAATCTGCACCGCGCAAACGGTGGAGCTTGTTGCTCTTGAAAGGGTTAACCAGTCAGCGCCAAGGGTATTTTTAACGTTGACGCTGACGGATTCTTTGTGAACCGGCCCATTGTCCTCTTTTTTTCTACCTCGTTGAGTGTGCGCGAAGTTATCATATCCGGGATTAGAAATCGGATTCGGCGTGGGAGGACTGGATCATCCGATGGCTGGAGGAGGAATCCATCGTATGGAGGACCGAGGACTACGAAGGGAGGAGTGAATGATTGATCGAGAAGAACGAAGAGAGGAACATGTGGAAGATCGAATGTTGGGAAGACGAATGTGGTAAAAGCTAAAGAACTTATGCAAACAAAAATAATACCGTTAACACTTTCAGGGGCAAAAACCTCCACAGTTTGCACGGTGCAGATTTTTTTTTCACCTTGAAGATTTTCCACTTAAAGGTCATCTTGAAAGATTTTCCACTTAAAGGTTACAAAACGTTTTTATTTATTGAAACTGATAACAGATGGCAGTACTAACAATTTTTCTCCTCATTTAACTGGACTACATTGAACGCAAGTGAAAAAAGACTAGATTTAGGCGTTTGTACTGTGCAAACGACGCCCCTGAAAGGGTTAATAGAATTCCTATTAATAAATATGTCTATGCTGATCGTAAGTACTCAAAAATAAGTGTGACTTTAGAAATAAAATTGATTATAATAAAAACTGTTGTATGAAGTATTATCCCAATATTGAAACTCTATGTGATGAAGCTTATGTTTCTGAGATGTGTAATGATAATTCTGAGAATTTTGATTTGATTAAAATTATGCCAAAATTTGTAGATTTCTGATATTTTTGATAATTGTGCTAAGACTATATGCACAGCAATTTTAAGTGTTATTTTTTGTGGTGAAAACAGTACTATTATAAGTATCGAATGTTTTCAAATGTATAATGTGGGAATGTATAGAGATATCTGACTTCTACCCTTTCTAGGATATATGTATATCGAAGTCACCCTCTAATAAAGTAGAAATGACACTTTTTGCAGTAGATAAATAACGAAGTTTATTATCCCCTTGACACATAACATGCAGTGTAAAAACAATACCGAGTAAAGACTGGTACCAAATGTTATAAACACTATACAAGGAAATGAAGTTCAAGTACTCACAATATATATAAAGTCAGACCAGTGATGCTGCACGGTAATCCACTATTACTAACACAACAAACTCTTTATGCCAGAGTGGCAAAAACTCGCTTAGGCTTAGAAGCGATCTAGCTATGAGCCACTGAAGGCAACCCGCATAAACAGCTCCAAACAAAACAATCTCTCCCGAAATCTGGCTACGCGGTATTTATAGTAATGGTTTATACTGAATTTAGCATCTTTCGTAGCTTCTTTGGATTTATGCAAACACAATGATCGATTATTGTTAATCGATCATTGAATAGTCCTTACAAATGCCAGATAAAAATTTAAAAACTCAACTGTCAAACTCATTGACCTCCATCCGTGATTGTATAGGAAACAGTACCAAAACAAATCCTAGGGCACTGGGCTAAACAAAATCCCCTTTTCAAAAACTTCAAACATATTTTTTTTCTGTTGACAAGTATGATGTCGGATGTAGGAAGATAGTACCGCAAAAGATCCAATTAACTTCTGAGTTACCTATTTACTTTCGCCTCTACAGATTTTCTCAAAAGTAAAATGGGTAAATGAAAAAACAGATAAGCTACTAAAAGCAGGCTTAATAAATTCCTTATGATTCTGCAGTTACATTTACTTTTCAGTCTGTTGTGTACTAACCCTATTGAACCCTTTCACCTCAATGGCGACCAATGGAGAAAATTTGTCCACGGATTGTCGACTTGGATTCAAAGACTTTTTTTTTTAAAAAACTGTACTCCGTAATACAGAAAACAATTTTACAACTTGGAACAGTTTTCGTTTTTTTTAAATATGCAAATAAAATTTTTATATTTAAATTATTCGAGGAAAGCATTTGATATAGTGTGTTTTAAACGATCCTAAATTCCTTTTGCGGACGAAATTTTTAAAATGAATATCTGAAAATAACAATTTTATTGGATTATCAGTATTTTTGTAGCTGTCAATAGTAGACACATTTTCTCCGTGGGTTAAGGTTGAGGGGAGCGAATCCAGTAAGTTTAGCACGTAGCAGCCTTAAAGATGATAAAGAAATTAAGGTAAGATTGAGTATTAACTACAGAATAATCAAATCAAATTACTCGTCTTTATGAGGAAATTGTTCCTAAAATTGATGACATTTTAGATCAGTTAACCCATGCCACATACAGTGGTACCTCGATTTACGAGTGTCTCGTCTCCAAACAAACCAATCGAGTTTTTCGAGATACGAGCATTCTCTTGGCAGATTTTTTTGCTTCCAGTTACGAGCTATAATTCGGGTTACGAGCAAGCTTCAGATACCCCAACGCTAGTTTGCGCATCGAACGCCATGTTACGTGCTCATCAAATGAGAACCCGAGAAGCATATAACATTTACAACCTTCATATACAATTATTATACAATTGTATAATATTATTTTAAGACTACTATCCAGTCTTAAACCAACAGATTAACACTCAACAATTATCACCCGGGCAGCTTGCTCTGCCCAAACTTGAGTCTCCATTCGAAACCGAACAGCGTTCAACCTCTCTCACAGAGAAATAGCTTCAATTCCCTCCCCCACACTGGAACCCCCATGGGGATCTAGGGGATGGGATGACCTTGGTTAAAAATCAAACAATAAGATTTAATTATTCAGTTCAGCCTTTCTCCTCTTCTTACATCAGCATCTTCAAGTCTGATCTGCAAGGTAAATGTTGTACATTGCAGTTAATAATAAAAGTTTATTGCAGTACATTCTATTTTATTACGTTTTTATACAATGTTCATCATTTATAAGCACATTTCTCTTATTTAAAAACATGTAACAAAAAATTGCAGTGTTTTGGGGGAGCCCTGAACGAATTAATGACTTTTCCATTCATTTCAATGGGAAAAACTGATTCGAGATACGAGTATTTCGAGTTACGAGCTCCGTCATGGAACGAATTAAACTCGTAAGTCGAGGCACCACTGTATTTCACTATCCTTCATTTGACATCAGGTTACCGACTTATTAAATTTCATTAGAAAGATGTTGAGAAACTGGCTTTCACCACGAATGGATGGTTTATATGAATGTTATCGATTTCCATTTAGATGGGTGAATTCCTCTAGAATTTTGAAAAAGTCTAAAAGGCAAATTTCAAATGAATACCGGTTAAATTTTGCTCCTAATTACTTTTATGATATCGTTATCATCTCCCGAACTTTTGAAGATCATATGCCTCACTTGGCGGAGATATACGAAATCTGTTAAAAGGTTAACATTGAGGAAATCACTAAGCCTAGTTTGCAATCTAGGTGTAAATTTACTGGATGAGAAAAATTAAGTATAATGTATATGTACAATCTACTGTAGATTCTCGGTATATACAAGTAAACTTCTCTATGGTGGCCAGTCGTGGTTCCCCAAAAATATGTGGCCGTTTTGAGGGGTGGCCTTCGAATAGGGGTGGATTTCCCTATGGTGGTCAGTAATGGTTTCGAAAAATGTGGCCGTTTTAAGGGGTGGCCGGCTAGAGAAATTTCACTGTAGTTAGAGTACATATAGTCCAGTCAACGAATGATTCTTGGTGGAAAGTCATAGGCCGGAAGAACTGACTTCAGAACTTTGTTTGGAGTAGTTAGAATATAAACATACTAAAAGTCCCCGGTCCTAGGGGGTTAGCAAGGGTGAGGGGGGGCCTAAGAAGGTCCCGTTTTTTGGTTTTTCACTTATAACTCGAAAATGATTGATCCTGCAAAAAATGTCTTATACAAGAAATAAAACTGATAAAATTTCCTACAAAAAGCATACATACAGTTTATTTGTATCTTCAATAGTTTCTGAGAAATGAGCCGGAGAAAATCACTAATTTATGAAAAAATGAATTTTGCCCCCCTTTTTTCGATAAATTTCGCCTCTGGAAATCTTTACCGTCGATCTCAGAGACAAACCTTGGGAATGAACTTGTACAGCATTAAACTTCCTTCAAAACGAATATATTATTTAATGTTTTACCTTCATCTGTTAAAAAATTAGAGCAATTTTGTGATTTCTTACAAATTTGAAAAATAAGCCTCAAAGCTGTAGTTTGCACTTTTTGTCATTTAAACTGTTAAACCATCTGTTTAAACGCCGTATAAAGTGCAATACCTTCGTAACACCTCGGGAAGAAAGTTTTAGTGTAATAAAACAGGTACATAATTACATTAAATTAATATAATGTAAATTTAAGATAATTTTAAAAAAATTAGGTTACAGTGCACAAAATATTGGTAATGTAGATTTGGCGAAGCAACTTTAATCGCAACAATGTTAAGAAAGAAATGTATGTTGAAAGTGTAATTAAATTACTTTGCGTCGCTTTGGACAAGAGGGTCCAGGGATTTCCTCACGTGGTGGGTCGTCTTTTACTGCGAATGGCTCCTCCGCAATTTCCTCCATTTCTGTAGTGAAGAGAATGGTTTCAGTTTCGTCCTCGTCCCCAAATTCGCAATCCAAAACGGGGATTCTGTTAGTACAATGCCCATGACAGTTATGGCAAACAGTAGAGTAATTCATCGAGGCTCTCTTGCACCCACAATTGCTACTGGTACAACCTTTAGTGCACCTGCAAAATATATTCAGGATATCATCTGGGGCGGGTGGGACCTTCGTTGGTATCGGATAGAAATGATTACCTTTCCATTCCCACCCCTACTCTTCAGGAGGAAGCTCATTTCCTAACCACAGTTGGACCTGGTATTAACATTTGTATGGTAACATAGTATACATGGTGTTTTGGTAACATGGTTTTTTGATTTCTCAATCGCGGTTCTCACAATCAAGGAGTCAGCATCACTTGGTGCTTCTTGCGTGTTAATTCCATCAGTCTCAAGTTGATATCTAAGCATGGAGATCAGCCTCATTTTGTTGTTCTTGTTGAGGGAAACTGGTTTTGTTTGGCGTTAATTATCGTATCCAAATTGAAAACAATATCAGCGGAAATGTTTACACGATACCGGCGTTCTTGTTCTGCTGTCTTCGTGCTGCTGGTTGAGTTGGAGTATCCATCAAAGACAACTCTACAGCTCTTTACAAGGTAGTGGCTCTTGATAAATTTCACGTAAGATTGACAAATTGTGAAAACTGTTGCTGATCTTGGCCAAATCCACTTTCTTCGTTTTTTTAATGTCACTTCCTCCAAGAATGTTTTCAAGGTCTCGGGAGCAGAACTTGCATCCGTAAGGAAATAATCACTGGGTGGATAGGTGTTGGGATCGTACACACAAGTCTGGATTTCCTGCCTTATAATTTCCGCTGCTTTTTTTTCAATTCTCATTCTCTCATCACTTGAATTTTTTTTATTTTTCTCGTACCAAGAATCAGACAAAAGTTTAGTCCCAGTGTCCCTAAAACAAACTATTTTAACTTGGTATCGATTTACTCCTACTGAGAATATGATACGGTCTCCAAATTTATTCTACAGTCTTGCTGTGATAGTCTTGTCATTTGGAGGTTTCTCTATTAATCAGGTCGTAATTCATCAAAAGAAAACTGGCAGTCACTATTATTTTCCACAAAAGCAAAAATTCCATTCATGGCTTTAGTAACATAGTCGTAAGTTTCTGATTTATCTTTTGGAGGAAAATACGACAGTCTAAAATATCTTTGCGATAACTTCCGTGGTATAATGCTTCCTCAGCAACTAAATCAATGATTGAGGAAAGGCGAGAAACTACATCATTTCTGTCGAAACCAATATCAATGCACTTGATTTTGAAGTTATCGATGTCTCGAACATTGTAAACTACCTTCAGTTCCTTTAAGCACTTTTCCCCTCCATTATTTACAGATACCTTACAGAACAAGCATTGAGTCTTAAAGTCAAATGTAGGTTTTGTTGACCTCAAACTTACTTTTTCTTGAGGTTCTGATGAAATTGAAGCGATCTTCTTATCAGCCGTGATGGTGTTGGCTCTAGTGTACCTCTTCCTGCATCAGGTGTGAACTTTGAGGGAATTCACACCAAGTAGCTAAGAACTCTTACTATCATTTCTTTCTCTGCTGGCTTGTTTCAGTGAAAATATACCCTTTTCAGCGAATATAGATACACCACCATTCGATTCATACATGCATCCATCACAAATCAAACAGTTCTCAGTCGTGGCGAATGACGATGCACGACAACAAATAAAATTTAAATATTTTAAACAACTGGCACGACACGACATTGGAAAATGAATGACGGTAGATTCCTGAACTGAATGAGATAAGATTACTGGTAACTGACCTTATGTATTATTCCTACCCACGTCTGAGATACTAAGAACCTCTGCCGATTTTCTTCGAAGTTATTGCTTTTGAAAGATGAAATCGGTCATTTCGACCACGGCGCGACTTCTGAGTCAGCAGGTATTTGAACCTGGCGGCATACCCTGCGCTTGTGAACCCTCCACAATAGCTCTATTATCCCCCTTAGAAGAACGATGTATCTATTGCTCAACAAAACAAAACAAACATGTCGAAAATGTTGCTCATATATATGCAAAGAGCATAATTCAGCAGGTATGTTTTAATAAAAGAACTTAATCTGCGTGTATTGTAAAGCGCACGTGTTCATGTTAGGTATTATTTCCATTAATCCCCCCTCCCCCTCCTTCCAATCACCTTAAGAATAGAAGTACAAAACATAATTACGAGAGGTTTCCTGTCAACATATAAAGAATTTTTGTGGATGGCATAACCATTTAAATAGCAAAAAGTGCAAACTACAGCTTTGAGGCTAATTTTTCGAAATTTGTAAGAAATCACAAAATTGCTCTTTTTTTTAAACAGGTGAAGGTAAAACATTAAATAATATATTCGTTTAGAAGGAAACTTAATGCTGTACAAGTTCATTCCCAAGGTTTGTCTCTCAAATCGACGGGAAAGAATTCCAGCGGCGAAGTTTATCGAAAAAAGGGGGGCAAAATTCCTTTTTTCATAAATTAGTGGTTTTCTCCGGCTCATTTCTCAGAAACTATTGAAGATTCAAATAAACTTTGTGCGTTTTTTTTTTTTGTAGCAAAATTTGTCAGCTTTATTTTTTGTGTAAGACTTTTTTTATAGGATTAATCTTTTTCGAGTTATAAGGGAAAAACCAAAAACGGAAACTTCTTAGGCCCCCCTACCCCCTTTTGCTCCCCCCCCCCTAGGACCGGGGACTTTTAGTATGCTTACCTCCTAACTAGTCCAAAAAAAAGTTCTGAAGTCAGTTCTTCAGCCCTATGATTTTCCATCTAGACCCCTCTTTTGAGCATTCATTGACTGGACTAATAGTAACTGTTGAAAGAAAAATTCTCGTTTACGTACTGCGCTTGTTTTAGGCAGATATCGGGAGGCTAAAACTTCCTTTTTAAATATTAATCTATTTTAATTAGGTAAATATTAACTAACATGAATAAAAATTTGTTGTAAATGGACAAGGTTTCAAAATTATAAGCTCCGGGGAAAAGGGCGAGCCTGGACAGCAGTTGATATTCCAAAGGTCCATACGGCAAATTTTAAATAAATACTGGATAAATTTTGCTCTCAATTACATTAACGATATTATCTTCTCCTAAACTTTAGAGATCATGCGCTTCATTTGTCGGAGATATACAAAATTTGTGATAACGAAAACATTGAGCTAAAGCTAACGTTAAGGAATACAATAAGCCTAGTTTACAAACTAGGTATGTATTTGGTCCGGTGATATTTTGCTGTGGCCAAGTCGTGTTCGGGCATGTTTTAAATTTCTAGGGCTATCTTGCGTTTACCGAGATTTCATTTATAAAATTTTATTTTAGCTTCTTGGTAGCAAATCACGTCACATGAACTTCTGTTTATATTAATTTGTCATTTTGGTGTGTTTTGTTTTATCTGCTGTCAGGTCCTTGTTACTTTTAATTGTGAGCAGGTTGATGTTATTGATGTTATATATTTTTCATTCCTTATTCGCCTTTACAGAATTAGATAGTTAAATGTTGAATACGTAGTATTACTCTCTAAGGAATTTTATTTTAGTTTTCTTTTCTCTTGACATTTGCTTGTTATATTGTCCGTGGACTTCAAGGAAGACATTTTTCACTTGTGCAGTAAATATTTTCTCAGCTAAATATTATTCTAATATACCATTCATTGATAGTAGTATTTATATTTTGCATTTCTGTGATGGCGCAAAACAGAAAACATACAGGAATATTTTTGCTTCGTGCTGTTTAACACGTAATGTACGACAATTTCTTAATCTCTGTAAATAAATTAGCTTTGTCAATTTAATTCATAATGAACGTGTATACAAAGATGAAAGAGCAGTTTTTTTTAAAAAAAACTGCTTTTTTAACCATATTTTGAAAAGAAAATCCCACACAAAGTGATTAATACTGCCATAATGTACAAATAAAATATATTCAGAGTCTTATATCTCCATGAACTTTATTAGGGCAAACAATTAAATAAAACGGATATTCCTTTTAGTATTTTCTTCAATTTTACTCCGCTGGTTGACATGACGAGTTCCACTGCTTTCTGTCGAGATTCCCATTCTGTCTACTTTCCTTGACCCTTCATTCCTTTACTCACTTGACCCATAATATCTTGACCTGCTTTCTGAATCATATCCATTCCTGGAAGACCTCCTTGTCCCATTCCTGGTAAACCACCTCCTCCCAATCCAGGTAAAGATCCCATTCCAGGGAATTGGGGAGCGCACTCGACGAGGTAACAGGAGAGAAGGCAAATAGTCAACAACACCTGCAAATAAACACATACATCAGGATCTTACAAAATTCTGTTGATAATCTGTTTTGTTGGATTCGATCGTTCTGCACAAGAGCATCGCTTTAAAAATTCGTTCAACAGAGATTGACTGAACTTGCAAAAATCTCGACGTGATAAAGTGAAAATGGTCGAAATGAACAGAAGGAACTGTTAGAGTGACAAAATGCATGAAGCAGACCAAAGAGGCGCAGCTGAACGCAAAAATATATGGAAAAAAATTTACTAAAATTCTCTCGGGTTTTTCTCGGGTTTTTCTCTCGGGTCACATGCATATGTTTGCTAGTTAGGTGGACCGTAACACAGACAACTATATCTCAATATAATAATTTAAAAAATGAAACTGAAAACCTAAATTATTCAACTGTTTATTTAGAAATGAGTGTGACCTTTTTATGTTGAGAGAAACATTTGACAGTGTTAGACAAATTAGGTTTACAATGCTACTCTCAATGCGTCACAAGGTGAGAATCAGTAAATCGATTTCTTATACGTTCTTGAGATA
This sequence comes from Dolomedes plantarius, assembly GCA_907164885.2. NCBI lineage: Eukaryota > Metazoa > Arthropoda > Arachnida > Araneae > Dolomedidae > Dolomedes > Dolomedes plantarius. The sequence continues at coordinate 27,839,369 of OU015490.1, forward strand.
TTTCATTTTGGAATTGGATTATTCACAAACATACTTTGGTTCAAAGAACGTGAGCAGAAGGTGGTCACAGTTTTGTACAGATTCGTATTTATCAGGCACTAATTTCCATTTTTTTTTTTTTTTACAAAAGAAACTGCTTGATAACGAATTAGAGTGTTTAGGTCAGGATATAAAATCTTGATTCACAATATGAGTATTATTAGAGTTTCTGGTTATTTTGATATTTACAATCCGAGAAAAAGTAGGTAAAGTTCTCGAAAAATTCAAGTTCATAGTTGTGGAGGTACCTTAAACCTAAGGACGACGGGAGAAAAATTGAAAGTATTACACGACTAAAACTGCTATTTGAAGGAATGACGGTTAATGCGATTAAAAGAATTCAGGCAGAGCTGTTGCATTGTCTGCCACCGTATATTCTAATTAAAGGGGTAAGATTCTTAGCAGATTCTCCATCGGACTCTGATTTTATAGGGCACACTTAATAGGTTTTAAATATTTCTTAAAAGTAGTTAGTTCAAACTGTTGACTTACCAAGAATTTCATCCTGAAGAGCTTGAGTCGATCTGTTTTCACGGAAATTTCTCTGATGTACTCCAGCGGGAAATATCGCTTTATATAGTAGCCTTCCCCTGCCGAATCAATACGAATTCATCCAACATCCCCTAAATTGTATACTACATTGCGTGAATCCAATTCATGTTTTAATTTTTTCAGGTCCATTTGCATGTTAAGGGGATTGTGGACCTTCATTTGAGCAAATCTTTTTTATTGCAATATGGATTGTATTGTAAAAAATATATTTCGGTAGGATAACAGTACCAAAAAATGTTTTTCGAGTAAAAAATCATTTATGAAGCTTCTATGAAGTAATAAAGGTAAACGTAGTAATAAACTTTTAAATCGGTTTTTCTCAAAACAGATTTTAAGGTTTTTGATCTTTAAAATGTTCCATGCGACTTTATTTTTGTTCAAAAATCCTGAAATTGATAAATAAGAATCCTGATACTGTTTACAAAGGAACTGGGTATGTATGCATTTTACAATTCAACTTCCTTCAGTTAATTAAATTTGATTTATTACTTACTAAAAGGCAAATTTTTGATGGAAATCGGGATGGAATTCAGAAAAAAATTCTCAAAAATTAACTATTCAAGGGATTAAATAATAGATGCCCCAGATTTGTAATACAGAAAAAAACATTTTGACGTCCACCGTTCTCTTAAATAAACTAATCGCACGCAATCTTCTTAGTGTATTTAGCGTTTATACCGTGCGTGCTGTGCGACACAATTAAATGGTTTACAATGCATTTCAAAGCTGTTATCCTTTATTTTAGTTGTTAGTGGTTTAAACAATTATAGCTCTTTTACTACCAGGAAGTTCCTTTTACTGGTGATATTGTTTTCTGCACGGAAGCACTCTTTAGCACAGTCTGTTTTTTCCAATTGTTATTATAGGAAACTGAATTGCGCATCAATACTTGCTTTTTATCACATACTTTTGTTCTGCTACGTCCTTGAACTTCATCCTCATCCCGCCTGATGTTGGCTGACCACTTGTTATAAACTGCGTCTTCTGTCGCAGGACACATGCATATGCAATTTTCCTCCCGGATCACAAATATCGTTCGTCATACGTGGCACACATTGTAGAGCTGTGTTCAAATAGTGTTTCCTTAACTTACCTTATTCTACTTGGTAAATCTGTACCTGTTCTGTGCAAAGGTAAAGTGTCTTAATCCATTTGTTTTCTCGTTTCAATTTGCCATATTTTGTTCACCTCTAGAGTTGTAAGCCTAAAGTCTTCCTGTAAAAACAAAGATCTGAATAGAATGTCTAGGCACTATTGGCAAAATCCCCTATCGCTATGTCCGGACTTTACTTTCTTAAACAAAATTCGTTTTATTACCATAACACTTTTATTCAACAGGATAACTTCATTACATCTAAAACATAGCCTCTCTATTTCACGTAGACATTTTATATCTTTAGAACAACCTCTGTATTGCCATCCGAGAGCGCAACAATAAACTTGTAATTAAATGCCGATCGTGGTATTAAGGTATTAAAATTTGGTGATTACAGCACCTCCTAATCAAAATGTCATAAAACTGTTATACCTTCCCAGAGCCTTCCGATCTCGGTTTTCAAGTTTAAACGTATTGTCTAACTCACTGCAGAAAACACATCGCAGAAAATCGCCATGTTTGTAAAATATGGCAGCTCTGAAGCGACTAGAAACAGAATAAAAGTTCAGTTTATAAACAGATATCAAATAATTTTTCCAGGCAGTAGTTTTCATTATAGTTTCCAGTTGGCAATTTTTCAGGTCTGCTCTAGTTATTTTCTGGATGCCCGATGAAAATACCCAATATCATCCTTAAAAAGAGAAAAAAAATAGAAACTATAAAAAAGCTTGGTTCGAGATTGTAAATATACGCCAAGGTGTTATTCATTGAATTTATTACCTGTTAAACTTCACCAAGGCATTTCTATATTATTCGTTTTACTGGAAATTCTGACGAATCGAATTTACCGTCTGGCAATGCAGGTACTGATGTAATAGTTGCTCTGTATGTCACTAATAGGGTACATGACATATCGTCAGCCTGCTACCCTAAGTTAATCAGAAGTTATTTTAAAAGCAATACACCAGCTAATGGTGATAAAAAAAATTGTCGATGTTGTTGCCTGCGTCCGCTACACTAAGCTATCTGTTAGGCCTGTGATATTGATAGTTACTACCCTAATATATATATGTAAAATATAAACAATAAAAATAAACAAAAATTAAAATTCAACCATAGACTGCTAAATCAATTTGTGTGCTTGCAATGTAAGGTGCGTTGAGCCCATACTGTAAGTTGTGTTTGTCTTTTCATTTTCTTTTTGACTTATTGCTTCCTTGGGGGACTCGGGATCTCTTTTGGGCTTACCTGCATCCTATTCAGAAAGTTCCCCTTGGGGTAACTGATATGGTTAGGCTCCCTGATGACGAGACCTGTCGGTTACCTCTGTTTTATGGTTCAGTTCCGGCACTTTACAGAATCTTGCCGTTGGTGCGTGGATGCCCAGAGGGCATGATTTCTGTTTGTTTTTTGTCTATATTCGTATTATTTTTAATCTATATCTGTTGAATTATTTACCCTAATATATACAAATTTACCTATAAAAAATGTAATGATAGGCATTGCAAGTTATGCCCTAACGCTAAACAGCGTCAAATAGGTGGAAATTTAAAATTTAAGACCTTTTGTAAAGTTTACAATTGCATTTATATGATTACATGTAAAATATGCAGTATGTCATACATTGGACAGACACAAAACACACTAAACCTGCGACTAAACCAACACCGGAGCAATGTTTATAGATATAGTAATAATGATGAGGATTGCACACTCTAAATATCACATTTTAAAAAACATGGAGTTGAACATATTTGTGTCTCCGTAATAGATATTGTACCAGATAAAAATACTCGAATCTGGTGGGAAAGTCGACACGTAAGTATTTACAATACTATATATCCATATGGACTTAATACCAACATATACGAAACTAATTATAATTGGAATAATATAGAAAAGTCTTCTACCCCAGCGTACTGAGTAATGGCGTTCGACATATGGGTAATATTGATAGGCAACAGAAACGTAAACAATGGGGAGGTCGAAAAATAAAAATAAATTATCAACACTTTAAATCACAGCTTAATATTTTATGCAGTGAGATAGATAAAAACTTAACTATCCCATTAAATGGATACAAAACTTTATTTTTGGAGTTAAGAAAGTTTGGATACAGGATTTTTGGCGATACTGTAAAAGCAAAGCTTTAAAGAATCTTATCCAAAATAAATACACAATATACCCCTATCATCTTAGACCTCCTTAATAGTATAGGAGCAGTTGTGAAATATTAAGTGATTCTATACAACAGTTTGAAAATAGGTTATTTTGCGTTACCGAATATGCCTATAAACGTTTTGATAGTGTGCCTTTTGCTAAAATTACTGAAAAAAAACATGATATACTTTCAAATTAAAAACGTTAAGATTTACAATTGTTTCCGATATTGCAGACCCGCAGGACGTATAATTTTCAATTATAATAAGACATCCATTAATTTAAATACTGAAACTACTAGTAAATGTAGTTGTAAGGACATCATGATAGGATTTAGTACTCACTATGGTCACGTCATCACAGGTAACAAAATTTCTGATAATTCAGATCTGATTGACATTATGGAAAGGGGTACAGGCTATCGTATTGGATATTATGGTAATGCGATACCTATCTGTAGAAAAAATTTAGATGAATTTATATATCGAACAGCTATTAAATTTGGCATGCCGGATGTTGCTTTTAATGAGTGGAAATACCATTATATAAGGGATTTTACAAACACATTGTGCTATAACGTGTAGGGAAGAAAAATGGCAATTTAAAAAACATGCGATCAGCTATTTTAATATGTAAATTACAGCGGGATTATGTTGTAACTTACGTTGATAATGTGTCTTCCAACTATGGTTTTGGTCTGTAAAAGGTTTTATTACGAGTATTTACATGGTCAATATCAAAATGATGAGATCTACAATAAACTGGATACTCCACGTTGTGTTATAAAAAATCGTATAAAGGCCTTGTAGCGTAGAGCAGTGCTCCGCAACCGCTGTGCCGTGTCACACTAGTGTGCCGCGAGGATCTTGACTGTGCCGCAGTGATTTTATCGATTACTAGCATTATTGCCCGGCGTTGCCCGGGTAGATATAGATAAAATTTTTCATGCATTCCATCAAAAAAATACTGGGCTGCACCCCCCGCAAAATAAACACTTCGCCCTCCCTCCCCCTCCCGTCACCCCCAGACCAACTCTCAAAACAAACCTCTTTTCCCCCGCGTATCGAATTAGACTGGTTGTGGTGAGGGGCTGTATCCACATTTAAGAGGTGCGCTTAGGGGCACAAAAATCATTAAAACATTAATTTTAAAAAACTAATTGAGCCCCAAATTTCGTTTTTCCTGATTTAAGTTTCTCGGGTCCTAAACATTAACTGTGCCGAATTCGGTCCCGGTGGGTGAAACAGTCTATGATTCTATAGCGGACAAACAAACAGACAAGCTCTTATACATATAGATGATAATAGAAAAATTTCTAACAGCGGTGGTTAATTTTTCTAAGTAAAATATTCCTCTAACTTGCTCCTAAATATTCCTCCTCAATTTCTCTGGGTCGAAATTATACACAAAACAAAGACATGTTAGCCATACATTGCATGTATGCTCGAGCGTCATATTTCTGGATTTCAGTTAAGAAAGAATATCCACAATTTTCTGACAAGGCAATTTTGCTCTTTTTCTAAGACATACTTATGCAAACAAAGTTTTTCGACACTGGTTATAATTGTAAATTACAAACGATCGTGTTTAAAGGGTCGACCATAAATTTCGAGTAGCTCTTTCTAATATAGAGCCAAATATAATACGTACATATGTTCATCGAAACAAGCTCAAATATCTCATTAATAAATTAGTTATGTTTAAATTAACTTTTATTTATTAGGCCTAAGTAAAGACCAAAAAACAAATTTTAATTTAAAAATTTAAAGAGAATTTTTTTTTACTTGTACACCAACACAAGAACAAAAAAATATAGTTTACAATTCAAAATGATTTATATAAAACTTAAAGGATTATAATTAGCTTGTTACATAGAGCTGTTTTATTGTGTTTTTTTATCTCATTAAAACATACGTATTTATTGTAATTTATGTATTTGCAAGCTTTTTCTTGTGGTGTGCCGCGGAATTATCGAAAAAACGTTGTTGTGCCGTGGAAGATAAAAGGTTGCCGAGCTCTGACGTAGTGCTGGTAATCAATTACAACAAAAAATTAAATTTTCATATCTAGTATTAATTCCAAAATTCCATAAATCTCCAATTAAATTTCGATCAGCTACAATAGGATGCAATATTTAACAGCAGCTAATGATAAACGTTTAAAGATTCTTAATACGGTTATGAAAAAACTTATTTCAGAGGGAGGATATTTTATTAAAAGCAGTTATTCCGTCGTCAAGCAATTAAAGGGTATGGGAGGTATTACTGACCTATTTAATTCTATATACTTAAACGACCTCTATTATATTATTGCATATACGAACCATATGATTTAAAAGAATATATTTCTTGAATTTTGTGCTCTTTTCGACATAGTACTGCGTGAAACTGTTTGGTTCAATGGGGCTAACTTTTATAAACAAGTACATGGTTAATAATAAGAGAATAATCCAAAAGAAGATAAATGATGGAGATAAATAATAAAGGATTAATATTAGAGACTAATCCAATGGGAGGAGGTTGCTCGTCAGAATTGGATGATATTTATTTACACAACTATGAACGGGGAGTAATGATGTTGAATGAGATTATACATTTTAGATACGTAGACGACATTCTCGTATGTTTTAATAATAACATTACATCAATGGATTTTGGTTTTTACCCTGAAAGTTTTAAACTAGTAGAAACAGAGAGTGATAACACAGGAGGACTTGCATTCCTTGATCTAACTCTATATATTGATGCAAAACATAATTTCTTATAAATTATGCGATAAACGAGATAACTATTCCTTTAAAACTGTTCGAAAAAAGTCCTGGAATAGTGATGTCCACAAGAACATCAAACGTAACGTCATTGTAAATTAATTGGTAAGATTTTCTAGATTACATTCTGATCAAGCACAAGTGGATTTAAGAATAAATAAATTCTTGCAAGATGCTAGTGATAAGGGTTTTCCCTTTTATTTTTTAAAATCTATTTTAACCTTTTTTTGACCTGGATGACTGCAACCGTAGAAGTCTTTTTCTATATGGTTGAGTGGGGGTGATGTGAATAGATCTAAAGGCGGAGATGCGGATAGGGGTTGAGTTGGTGTTGTGGTGTTATATGTTCGAATTTGAAATATTCCGATTAATTTTTCTGATCATTAGTTTTCCTTATATTTCTTTTATATATAAGGTTTTAGTTTTGTATCAGACCTCCGGGAGTGTTGCCTTGGCATAAAACAGTGTTCAACTGGAGTGGGGGGGGGGTCACAACTCCCCCCGGTCATCAACTACAAAGACTTCCATATCTGTAAAATATTACATTGCAATTTTCTTAAATCTGTAGTTATGGCCTTGTCTTTTTACTTCTTTAGTTTACACTTTGATATAGCTTTCATTTATATATATAACATAATATAATAATTTGTTAATATGCTGTTCTTTATTTAAAAAACATTTTCATTCGCAAAATGACAATTTATAGTTGTCTAAACAGTGTTAGCTCTCATTTGAAATCTCTTATACACTGCTGGCCACCCAAATTGCAACACCAAGAAAGACAAGAGATATCTACAAAATAAATTTTGTTGTGATAACATGTTGACCACGTATCATATGATTAAATTTATAGACTTCTGTGAAGTGTGGTTCCTGCCAAAATCAGTAGCCAGAGTAGCCGCCATTGTTGGAGATCACCGCTGCCACACGCCTCGGCATTGATTCAAAGAGACTTTAGATGAGTTCTTGGGATACAACAGACCAAGCAGCTTCCACACGTTGCCAAAGTTGATCTGCTGTTGCAGCTGGGGATGGAATCTGGGTCAGTCGTAGAGCAACCCTTTTCTATCGGCGAAAGATCCGGAGAGCGAGGCGGCCAGGGAAGCAATTCAATCTGGCGATTGACGAAGAACCGTTGGACAATGCGTGCCATGTGTGGTCGCGCATTATCCTGTTGAAATATGGCTGTGGGCAAGCCCTGAAGGTAAGGAAGGACAACTGGCACCAACACATCGGAGATGTAGCGCTGGCTGTTTAAAGTACCGGCAATGCGTACTAGAGATGTGCGAGAGTGATATCCAATACCGCCCCATACCATAATACCCGGTGCAGGACCAGTGTGGCGGTGCATAACGCAGCTATTCAGCATCCTCTCTTCACGGTGTCTCCAGACTCGAATGCGACCATCGTGGTGTTGCAGACAGAAGCGTGACTCGTCAGTAAAGACAATTTCATTCCATTCTGCCGTCCACATCCTTCTGTCATCGCACCATTGGCGGCGGAGACGTCTGTGGTTCTGCGTCAAGGGTAGACAAAGCAATGGACGTCTTGCGGACAGACCACTCTGCTGTAAACGGCGTCGAATGATACGCGCAGACACTGGATGATGCGTTACAGACTGCATGTGCTGTGCTATGGTTTGTGATGTGACTGAGCGATCCGTCACTGCCATGCGCACAATTTGCCTGTCATCACGTGAAGTGGTGCGCTGAGGTGGATGCGATCGAACACGCTGGTCCGTCGTACCCTCCTGCATCCAACGATCACATATCCGCATTACAGTTGTTTGGTTTCGTAAACACGACTACCGATTTCCCTGAAAGATAATCCACAATCTCGGTAGGCCTTCATCCGACGGTCTACCGAGGTCTTCCTCCGACGGCCTCGGTAATCCTTCCTCCGACGAACTCGGATACTTTATCAAAAGATGATCGCTGTTTTCGACGAGGCATAATTGAGTTTTTTTGAAAAAACCACAAGAAAAACACAATTGCCGAACTTTAAATCGTCGAAATCTCCAAGCCTTAAATAGCGCTTTGAAGTGGCGCCACAGGCGCGCGTGATGCGAGTCTGCGCTGAAATTCTAATCATTTGCCTATCTCACCTCCGCTAATTCATGTTGTAAATTTCATGTTATTTGCATGTTTCCTTCAGGGTGTTGCATTTACAGTGGCCAGCAGTGTAGTTTGATTGAATGAGAAATTGCATATCTAGCAATTGTGTAACGTAAGTAATTTAAACAAAGTAACACATCTATACAATATTGCACAACATTTCCGAATTTAACATGGATTTGAAATACTTCAGGATATTTGATGTGGGGTAAAAATTATTAAAGTAATTTTCCTCTGAAGTCTCTAAACATTAAAGATTTTAAATCAAAACTTTATATTGTCCACTTTTATTTCATTTATGTATGATTTGATTATTTTATACACATTTCAGACAGGAAAATCGTTAGGAATTCCATGAAACTTAAAAGCAAAGAGATTTTTTTTTCTGTAATGAACATTTAGCTTTCCTTTTATTATTATATTACCTCCTGATCTGTAGGAATATTTCAAGTAATCAGTATTCACCAAATTGTCGAGCCCTTAATGTTCATTTCGTTTTGTGTAGTGCTGAAATTCTCGCCTAAACGCAAAGTTCTGATATTTGTGGAAATCATTTAAGCCACAAAAGTCCTCATTTGGCTCTTCTCGCCGAGAAATTGATGCAAAACATACTTCTTATAAATTATGCGATAAACGAGAGAACTATTCCTTTAAAACTGTTCGACTAATGTCCTGGAATAGTGATGCCCACAAGAAAAAACGCAACGTCATTGTAAATTACTTGGTAAGATGTCCTAGATTACATTCTGATCAAGCACAAATGGATTTAAAAATAAATTCTTGCAAGATGCTAGTAATAAGGGTTTTCCCTTTTATTTTTTTTAACTGTGTTAACTAAATCTACTTTTCCCGAATGCATTACAAAGTGTTCACGCTTTTCATTTTGCAGATATCTCCAGTTTGTTGGAGGATTTCAAGAAGCTACGACCCACCGGGGATGATCACGACTTCCTTTTCAAAGTGGAACACAGGCAGTTCAGGGCCAACAAATGCGAATTCCGGGCCCGCTCCCCCGTCTTAACTAAATCTACTTTTCCCGAATGCATTACAAAGTGTTCACGCTTTTCATTTTGCAGATATCTCCAGTTTGTTGGAGGATTTCAAGAAGCTACGACCCACCGGGGATGATCACGACTTCCTTTTCAAAGTGGAACACAGGCAGTTCAGGGCCAACAAATGCGAATTCCGGGCCCGCTCCCCCGTCTTAACTAAATCTACTTTTCCCGAATGCATTACAAAGTGTTCACGCTTTTCATTTTGCAGATATCTCCAGTTTGTTGGAGGATTTCAAGAAGCTACGACCCACCGGGGATGATCACGACTTCCTTTTCAAAGTGGAACACAGGCAGTTCAGGGCCAACAAATGCGAATTCCGGGCCCGCTCCCCCGTCTTAACTAAATCTACTTTTCCCGAATGCATTACAAAGTGTTCACGCTTTTCATTTTGCAGATATCTCCAGTTTGTTGGAGGATTTCAAGAAGCTACGACCCACCGGGGATGATCACGACTTCCTTTTCAAAGTGGAACACAGGCAGTTCAGGGCCAACAAATGCGAATTCCGGGCCCGCTCCCCCGTCTTAACTAAATCTACTTTTCCCGAATGCATTACAAAGTGTTCACGCTTTTCATTTTGCAGATATCTCCAGTTTGTTGGAGGATTTCAAGAAGCTACGACCCACCGGGGATGATCACGACTTCCTTTTCAAAGTGGAACACAGGCAGTTCAGGGCCAACAAATGCGAATTCCGGGCCCGCTCCCCCGTCTTAACTGCGACGTTCAGGAGCCAAATGACAGAGTGCGAACGACTCTGCGACAACAGACGGCTGCGATCCGGATGCTTTTGGCGAATTTCTCAGCTATGTTTACACCGGGACAGTCGATATTTCGTCCTCCAGCCACGCTCTGGGGCTCTAGTACGCCGACGACAAATAAGACTTCCCGAGGCTGAAGGAAATGAGCGTCGAGTTTCTGAAGAATTCGTTCACGGCTACAAGGATATCTGACGTCATCAATTGGGCTGTTAGACACGATGAGGGAGTTGTTTCAGCAGGCCCTTGTTTATTTGGCGACACATATAGAGGAAGCCTTGCTAACCGTGGAATGGCAGCGCTTCAACGCTTCCAACCCAACTGAAGCCAATGAAATGAGCATTAAAGCTCTGCAAAGTTTCAGAAGAAAGCCTAAGTAGTGATATTTGCATTACTTTGAATAAGAAGTGAATGAAATGTTATAATTTTTGCAATGAGTTGAGAACGGGTTACATCAAGTGATCTTTGCATGGATGATGTTACATCCTTAACTCGCTGAAACATGTTGTTCAATATTGGATAGATTGATTCGAAGCAATAGATTGTTATGCTGATGGGACGTAACATTAAAATCCTGACGCATATGAGTGACGTGGCCCTCTTTGTTTACTCTATCTTGAATAGATGGAAATTTTCATCGTTGTGCCATTTTCAATCGAGGTTGAAGGAAATGAGCGCCGAGTTCCTGAAGAATTCGCTCACGGCTACAAGGATATCTGATGTCATCTGTTTCGTCTTTGAATCAAATGACGTGCTGAGTAATTTTAAAAAACTTATAAAGTAACAAATATTTACAAAATTACAACAGGCCCAAAGTTCTCAATCACATTTACTCAAATCTAAAATCGTCTATGCAGTCAAGGGAATGCGTTCGAATTAAATACTCCCATCTATTTTCACTTTTCCCCAGTGGAAATCTGCAATCACCACATTACGAATTGTATGACCCTGAACAGGGCCTTTTTTCTTATTTTGCTTGCAAACTTAACATCTTGTTTACTGATGGCCACCTTTGCCTTATTCGTTAAATTTTTTCACTGTAATATCTTCCAATTAATTTATTCACTCATTAAACTTAATTTAATCTTTAAACTATTATTTCCTTTCGATCTTAATTATATTAATTATTAATTTTACCCTTCAACTCCTGAAGGTATTAAACTAATTATTCTTTAAGCAACTTGTATCCTTAAACTTTAACTACCTTAATGATTTTCAAATACACAGCACATTTACATTGATTACATACTATCTTGCGACAGGAGTTAAAACCAGCTGGTCAAGGCACTCTACTAAAAACTCAACTCTGCCAGTTGCCACTCACATGAACAAAATCTTTGATACATGGAGTCGCGGGGATAGCGAGTTCGTCACTCCTCCCACCTTTGATTTTACATTAGTAAGAAGGAAAATCAAATTTGAACACCTCAAAATCCTACTGAATACAATAACTAACATTCCAATACCCTAATTAAATATAAAATACAATAATCAATAACAAAGTAAACAAATTATTCTTACAATACTATAGAAACAGGCTTAAAACATTCTCTTGAATACAACTAAACTTCATCTTCAAAAAAACAAACAAAAACTCACCACAATCTTCAAAACATCTAATTCACATAATATAAATGAGCATCAATTTTTAAAGAAAACTAAATGTTCTGAAAAAAAAAATGTTTACTACACATTACTAAACAACCAAGAGGAACTTCAAGGTCTTACTTTTACGACCAAATTTAGTTTCGTAATTATAATTTTGACCGAAATGTTCTTCAGTCTATCGTTGATGAGTTCTGGCATAAAGTCTTCATTGATTTCTAATGGGTATACACGTTTCACTGGTCTCGTAAGTTCACCTAATGATGTTTTCACTCTGACGACTATCACTTCATTATCCCTTCCTGGCAAAACTTTAACCACACGACCCATTGGCCAGTCAATTCTTTTTTTGTAGTCACTGCCTACGAGAACCAAGTCATTCTTCTGTATGGATTTAGGCAGTCTCTTAGGTGATCGTTGTAACAGAAGAGCCAGATCTCGAAATCTTTTGCAGAATTGTTCTCTTCAAATTTTGAAGGTACCTGTATCTCTCTTGGTCAAGTTTACGTTATCCAATTCGTCTAAATCAGGAACTCCAATATGAGGTATATCTTTAATAAACATTGAAGGTGTGAGTGGCACAAGATCACTTGGATCTTCGGACAGGTAATTCAAAGGTCTTGCATTAATTACAGATTCTATGTCCCACAAGATTGTCAGCAATAGCGCCCTTTACACGTACGCTCTTTCCCGCGTGAAACCACAATCCCGCGCGATTGAGTGCACGTGTGAAGGTGTCTGAGAGGAAGGGAAAGCTGCTTTTGAGCGTACTGCAAGTTTTCCCGCGCGCAATCCCGTACGCTCAAAGCACTCCAAGAGCGTACGTGTAAAGGGCGCTATTTCTTCATAAGATAGAGGATTTTCCCAAGACATTTCTCAATAATTTCTTTACCATTTGTATGAATCTCTCCCACCAGCCGCCCCACCATGGGGCAGTTGGGGGATTGAACTTCCCCTGGATCCTCATAAATGAGGTGTCACCTTGAATTCGTGTCCAATCTACAGATTTTAAAAGATTTCCTGCACCGACAAAGTTTCTGCCATTATCTGTATAAATAATCTTTGGCTTCCCCCTTCTGGCGACAAATCTACGGAGACCTAAGAGGAAAACATTAGTGGATAAATCCTCTATCAGTTCGAGATAGACTACGCGATATACAGCGCAAGTAAATAGTAGAATCCACACTTTATTTTCTTTCGTCAGATAGAGAGGACCAGCGACATCGATTCCAGTGACTTCAGATACTAAAGCTTCTCTAATTCTATCTTCAGGTAGAGGGGCAGGAACAGTCTCTACATTTCTCGCCTTATATCCCCTTCCAACGAACACATTTAGTTAGCACTCTGTGCACTGTTTTTCTGCCACGTAAAATCCAGAATTTGTCTAATATTGCAAAGTACAAACTGCACACCAGCGTGAGATGAACGCCGGTGGTAGTCTAAAATCAGGCGTTCTACTAATTCATGATTAGACGGTAATAACACATCTAAAATCCTCCTCATCTCTTCTAGTTATTTTAAACTTCAATCTTATCAGGCCCTCGGTATCAACAAAAGTACCAAGTCCTTTAATGTTAATTTCTTTATCAAATATTTCCTTCTGTACAACCCTCCACAGCCTTTTCTCAGCGATTTCAATCTGTGATATTGTAAGTTCATCTGAGTTTAGATTCAGGTCCTCGACAATTAGTGATGAAACGCATCATCCAGGATGTCATTCTCGAGATCTATTGATAACCTGAAAAATCTCAAATACCATCTTTCTGCTGAAGTAATATTAACGGCCTGAAGAGTATGTTTTCTTCTTTCCTTCAAAACCTCTTCATCTAGATCCACCTATGGTTTGGGCCATCTTCAACCTCCCTTTTCAACCACTCAGGCCCCAACCACCAGCGGGACCTTAAGAGCGTCTTTATAGAGCACCCGCGAGATGGCAAATCTGCTGCGTTGAGACCACTGGGAATGTGTCTCCTCTACATAGGTGAGCTTTCTTATCTCCTTGACTCGGTTTTAAACGAAAACTCCCCAGTGATCTTCCCTCTTTATCCATGCAAGTGCCGTCGATGAGTCTGTCCAATAGTAACAAGGAATTCCCTCTAAATTTAAGGCTTGACGAACTGAAGTAGTAAGTCGTGCTCCGAGACAACAGGCCATTAACTCATTGGGATGGTAATTTTACGTAATGGAGCAACACGACTTTTTGCCCGAATCAAATGTATTCTGACGTCATCGTTATGAACTGTTCGAAGATACACTGTGCTATACGCGTGTTTGCTACCCTCACAAAATATATGCAAGCTCAATTCCTCTGAAAACAAAAGTGTTTAAATATCCAGGTATCTTAACTTCCGACAGTAAAGGCAAGTCCCTTGTCCAAATTTTTCCTGAAATTCTCTGGGCAAGGGAATCTCCCAACCAATCTTTAATTTCCAAATCTTTTGTAAAATTAATTTAGGAATCAGAGTCGTGCGGCATAGAACTCCTATTGTATCAAAAATTTTGTGTACAGTCGAGAATATATTCCTACGATTAATTTCTGACGATTCCAAATCTGTATCTTTAATATTACAAAATAACACATCTTCATTCTTGTCCCACAATAATCCTAGGACAGCAATTGGTTCAGATCTTTCTTCGGGTTTTAGAACGGTAGACTCCCACCCTCTTAAGGCTGCTATGTACTAAGAAAAAAAAATCCTATTTCCCTTTTCCTCTTCTTGCAGACTCTTGTGGTGGGAGGAGTCCAGTCGGCAGTTCGAGAATTCCACCCCCCTTAGTATTGACATTTTGAGGGATTGTAATGGCTCTATGGGGGGGGGGGGGGTAAGCGCTGCCCTCAAATTTTTTATTTAAAATATTTGTCAACTATTTACAGGTACATGAATGCTGATAATCCAATAAAATTGGTATTGTCAGATAGTCCGAACTTTTCTACAAAGCGCTACGGGATTCATTTTATAAATTTCGTCCACCGAAGGAATTTATGAGCGTTTAAAACACACTATACCAGATTTTTCTCCGAATAATTTAAATTAAACAATTTATTTCATTTTTTAAAAAAACGAAAAATGTTCACGAATGTAAAATTTCTTCCTCTATGACAGAGTACAATTTTTTAAAAAAAATCTCGAAATCCAAGTCGGCAATCCGTGGACAAATTGTCTCCATAGCTTAGCATTGAGGTGAGTGAATCCAATGGGGTTAGTACATAGCAGCCTTAAGTCGAAACATGCCAACTTCAGCAAATGTGTTGATTCACCAATAAATTGTTGGAATATTTCGTTCATCCGCAACTGATGTTACACAATTGTCTACATATTGAGAATTCTTCAACCTCCTGCCTGCATCCGGAAACTGGGAAGAATTCAGTTCAATATGGTGATTTAAGACTGCAGCTAGGAGAAAAGGGCTACAATTTAGGCCGAAAACAAGCCTTTTATGTTTAAATGTTAGATAATTCCTCTCATTACCTCCCCAACATAAGTGTAAAAAAATCTATCTTCCTTTGCGACAGAAATCTGAAGAAAGGCTTTTCTAATGTCTGATATTATCCCGATTCTAACCTTTAGAAATCCTATTAAGGTATCCGACTACGTTTAAAACATCGATTTTGACGAAAATTCCGAAATTGATTTTGTTCTTTTATTTTAAAGATTGTAAATTTATGTTTCTAAATCTGCTTTTATTTTTTCGATACAATCATTAGAATTGAAATTAGAGCGATATAAAGATCAGCAGCTATGAATTTCAATGCAAGTTGAAAACTTTAATCGTGTTTTCTGAAGAACTTATTTTTCAAAAATGTAAACGACTCTTTCGATAACTCAAAATCTCACCATGATATGTCAATGAAATTTTTCACGTATGTTTTTCATAGTACTAAGAATGTAATGAACTACAGATTTGGTTCTAGGTATATTATTTGTTGATTTATAGCTACATTTATAAAAAATCTCATGGAAAATTACTAAATTTTTGCATGCAATTGTATATAATGACCTGTACTTTTTAGATTTTGAGATATCGATTAGTTTGTAGGTCATTACACTTGAAAGGTACTTACGTACATAAGACCAAAATGAAGTATGTTATATGCATAATATTTTTTGTTAGTGCTAGAGCCGTTTTTGTAAAAATTTGATAAATTTTGACCCAATTTCCTCAATTTTCTAAAAATTTGCATAGTTAATATCTATTTTTTACCATTTTCGAGTTTTAGTGTTATATTCCTTCGAAAAATAACAAAAATTTTCGCAAGTACAGTTTTTCAAAAAAGGGCTCCGAGAGTAGTCGGATACCTTAACAAAGGGGGAATTTGTTAGAGCAGGTTTGGCCCTTTCCCTAAACAATCATTCAGCGAAAGCAAGTCTTTTCCTTTACAAGAGGTATCAAATACAGGTCTGACTTTCGTCGTTGAATGTTCTTTGCAAACCTCCCTGTGGGGTAAATAGTGAAAAGGATTTTTTTATTTCTTCAGTAGGAACGTCTTCAGTTACTCCTTCATTTAACCACTTTGTGAACACCGCGTCATATTCCAAATATTTATTTTTCCGGAATAATTTATCCGTAGTGGACTTGCATCGTTGCTTGGCGATATCTAAATTTGTTTTCAATTTATCAAAACCTTCGACCCTTGGTAATCTAATTTCATAACGTCCCTCTTCATATCTACAAACAGTTTCTTTAAAATAATATAATGCAGCTCTTTCTATTTCCTCTTTAGTTTTTAACTTCAACGGGATCTTGAATACCCAATGTTTCCAATTTCCAAAGTTCTTCGTTACTAGCGGAATGAATCAGCATGGAAATACAGCAAGAGTGGTCGAGTTATTTGTTTAGTTTTTATTTATACTGCCCATCAAAATCCAGCCGAGAAGGGTCTCAATTACAACCAATGAATCTGTCCGTTCTATTTTTCCCGTTAGGGTCGTCCATTAGTAACGTGAGGCTATTAGGGGGGAGGAAAGTCGAGCCGAATCTCACCCAGTCTCACGTGGGGGAGAGGGGGGGGGGGTCTCGGCAAATATCACGAAATTTTTTTCTTCGAGAAACAGTGTAAAATTGCGAGAAAACTGGGCTATATTAAGTAAAACATTTCTACACCAATATATGGCTAAATTCTACACAATAGTTCCAGTAGTCACTCTTGAGACCACACGAGTCCCCGTGGACCGAATTAGAATGAATATTCTTTTGCGAATTTTAGTAGTTCCTATTTAGGTATTTTATTGTTCGATGTTCTCACTGATTCTAGACTACGTTCTTGGTAGTCTTAAATAAAAATAAACAAATTATGTTTTTTAAATAAATCCAACGCAATCAAGCACAGATTAATGTATTTACACTAAAAATACTCATTTTGAAAAATCTCACGTGAGATTACGGGGGGGATCGAAAAATCGCCAAAATCGCGAATGTAATTTCGTACGTAGGGCAATTTCGCGAACAAAATTGCCCTTACGTAATTAATGGACGCCCCCTTACTATGTTCCAATAGCTGTCGGCACCTGTTAAAAGCGATATCTGTTTTTCATTTTCGGAACCGCAAGTCACATCTGCCAGTATGATTCCCCTTTCTTTTCATTTATTACTGACGGTCAGATCGGGAAATTCTAACATCGCCTGCGTATTGTTATCTGTTTCAAGTGCTTCAATAGTTATTTCCCTTCCGTTACATCCATTTATTTTCACTTCTACGCGGTTACAGATTCTCTTGATGGGTGACCTAGATTCAAAAGTGTATGTAAAGCTCTTTTATCTCCGTCTGAGGTAACGATAGGGCTCTGGCGATGTCTGCTTTAACGTATGTTTTTTTTTTGAGAAGCTGTGTCCAATATAATTCTTACTGTTCTCTTAAACTCTTTCCCTATTAATTCTTCGGTTGCTGTTTGCAATGAAATTGTTATTTTAGTCTAGAACATGATTCGCAACTGTGTGTTCGATTTTGTCAGGTCCTGACTTTGCTTTAGTTTCAATTACTTTAGAATTCATCTTAAAACACAAGGCAATGTTATGTCTTCCCCCACAAGCCCGGCACAGTTTGTTACTTTTACAGTCAGTTAACCTGTGGAAGGATTGCAAACATAGAAAGCACCTCGCCGATCTCTTTAAAATTGCCTTTTTCTCAATTAAACAATAGCAATTGCCACTGTTATGATCAGACCTCGAACAAAATAAACAGCCCCTTTTTTTTCGACGGGTGTCAAAAGCTCTACGGATGACGGCACATTTGGTTTTACATTTATTCTAGTGAATTTTTTTGTAAAGACTTGACCCATCAAATTTATATTTATTTTTCTAAAAATCCAAGGTACTGTAAGTATTTAGGGGATTTTATTTCAGTTTTATGCATCGAATAGACCCTTTCTTGTCTATTACTGTTTTGAGAAATTCCATGGAGGTCCTGAACATTCCAATTTTCATTCTTAGTCTGCTCTCTTGAAAATCGTAGTTTTAGCTCTGTTGGGAGCAATTTTAAAACAAGGGGCAAAGTAATGTGCTGTACATATCGGACGCAACACCCAGTGACCCCAAACTTCGAATTTATCATATAATGATCGCAAACCTCGCAAATCAACAGAACTTTTTATAGAACTGATATTCAACAAGTTACTTAAATGTGCCTGGACCAACATGTCTTTTCGCCCAAATCTGTCTTTTCGCCCAAATCGATCTTTTAAAAGCTGTACAGCAGCAGCATAGTTTTCAGTTGACAGTGCAAAACCCTTCACAGCACTAGTAGCAGTTACACCGATAAAAGTTTTCAGGTACGAAAATTTGTCAATATCTGATAATGAAGGGTTCTTATGGACTGCATTTTCAAGTTGACACCAAAACTAAGTATTTATCGGTTTCACCGTAGAACTTCTCATTTTGTAATTTCGGTAATCGGACAGTTTTAGAGTCACTCATATTTTCCGAAATCGGAACAATAGAATTATTTGGAATAACATTCTTACTAATTTTTTTGTATCCTTCCACTCAATTTAAATTTTAAAGAAATTCTTTTCATCATACTCAGCACATCCAAAAATTTCTGTTTCTATTTCATCCTCACCTAATGCATTTCGAATTCTGCTGTTCAGATCTTTTAAGGTAATTGATTTTTCCGCTAATTGTGCCTCTAATACTTCGGTTTGGTTTGGAACTACGGTCAACTTTTTGCTACACGAGGGCTAATTAGGCCGGGACCTACAGTTTAAAGCCGATTCCGAACGGCTACAAACATCCATACCAACAGTGGGACTCGAACCCACATGATCTGAACCGAATGCCAGCGCCCTAGCCATTCGGCCATAACCCGGCCTCTAATTCTTCAAATTCCTCAACTGTAGTGTTTTCAGCATTTAATTTTTCTTCTATTACATAGTTTGGTAGTCAAAGCACGATGGGGTGTGCGCGTCTTTTTCAAAATACTCAATTCCATAATTGTAATAGTTAAAATTCACTCACCCACTTTGTTGAAGTCCTCAAGTTTTAATCAAATCAATACGCAGTCCATAATCCAAAGGGTTCCCAGGATTCTTCAGCGCCACAAAATGTTTAGTCTTCGAATCAAATGACGTGCCGAGTAATTTAAATATACTATTTAATATAAAATAACAAATCATTTGCAAAATTACAAGAGGCCCAAGCGGCCGAAAGTACTCGAACACATTTACTCAAATCTAAAATCCACTACGCAGTCAATGAAATGCGTTCGAACTAAATACTCCCCCATCGGCGGCGTTGCCACTCACTTGAACAGAATCTTTGATACATGGCGGCGCGGGGTTTTGTAGAAAACGAGGTTCAGCTGATGAAGAAACTAGAATGCTGTAGACTCGTGAAACATAGCAACTTTTATTTCTAAACTGTGGCTATTATTTGGTGCCGAACCTTACTAACAAACATCACATGAAACAAACATTCGAACTCCTTGTTCCAGCAGGTGACTCCTACTTTTGTAGCAGTCAGAGATTGCTTTTGCGCCCTCTCCTGGCAACATGGAAAGAATATTTAACATCCTCCTCACCTGAACTTGAAAAGTTCACTTATTACATGAAATTACAGCAGTATAATGAAATTAATATATTCAAATAAGGTTCATAATTTTGGTTAAATTGCCAAATGAATTAGAATATTATAAGCTTTATACATACATAAATATCATAGAAAAAAAACTATCATGAAATGCAATTTCAATTATTCAAACAAACGATCATTAACTAAATGAACATTCAAAAGTTAATATAAAAGATTACTCATTCAGTAATCTCTACATTATATAATAGTTGAACAGGCTTCCTTAAAACACCTTTTGAAGTTTTTACAAAACATACACGAGTAAGTCCGTCTCTGCGAGGTATAATCAAATAAATTATACAAAAGTCCCCCAAAAAAAATTTAGATTTTTTGGTTCCTTCAACGAATACAACGTCTCCGACTTTTATATTTCGATGTTTGACTGGAACTGTAAAATTGTAATGAGATTTTAAGTTCATTAAATATTGGGTTTTCCATTTGAACCATAACTGCTGAATTAACTTCATTTGATAAGCTTTCCTTTTGATCAGAGATTCCTTAGACTATTTTCTAATTCAAGGAAGTGGATCGGATATTTAATTTCCTTTTTACCGAAATTTAAAAACTGAGCGGGTGTTAATGGGAAGGGTTCATTAAAGTCGTCATACACATACGTTAAAGGTCGCAAATTTATGATCATTTCAATTTCCGATAGTATGGTTGTTAATTCCACGAAACTTAATCGAGCTCGACCAAGGATTTTTCGAAGCGGGTCTTTAATGGATTTTACTAATCGTTCGTAAAATCCTCCCCACCATGGAACTCTTTCGATGATGAATTTCCAAGTTATGCCTTTAATAGCGATAAAGTCCAAAACCTTTTGATCTTTAAGAACCCTTTTGAACTGCTGTAGTTCTTTATTAGCACTTTTGAAGGATTTGACATTATCTGAATATATAACACTGCAAGTACCACGTCGTGACATAAACCTTCGAAATGCAATCAAAAACGATTTAGTGTTCATATTTGATACTAATTCCAAATGTATTGCTTTTGTTATAGCACAAGTGAACAAAATATAAGATTTAGAAATTTCTTTCCCACATTTTACGAATACTGGTCCAGTAAAGTCAACACCGCATACGTCGAACGGACACGTTTCCGAAATTCGGTCCTTCGGCAGTTGACCAGCGAGTTGAGGTTTTGCTGAATATTTCTTGCAAATTAGGCATTTGCCTATTACTCGTTTAACTGCTTGGCGTCCCTTTGGGATCCAAAATTCCTGCCTAATTTTGATTGAAGTGGCTGAAACTCCACCATGGAATATTTCTTCATGCTCTCGCTTAATAAGTAATTCCGTAAATTTTTGATTTCTTGGGATAAGGATAGGATGTTTTTCATCTAAACTATAATCACTTGCTTCTAACCTTCCCTTTATTATCAATATATTATTTTCATCCAGAAAAGGAACTAAAGTAAATAGCGTAGATTTCGGGGAAATTTTCTTGTTCATTTGCAGAGCTCTGATTTCATGACAAAAGCTTACTTCTTGAACTCGCCTAATCCAAAATTCTTCTGCTCTTCTCAATTCAAAACTTGAAAGAGGACCCTTCTCTGCTGTTAATTTGCGCGATCTCATACTAAATCGATATATCCAAGCCGTTGTTCTAACGAGACTTAAAAGTTTACTGTACTTAGAAATGTCCATAAAATCCTTACTTTCGATTATACAGTCATTTACTGAAACAGTACTTCGGTATTCTAGATCCTTTACATCAACTTTTATCCTTTCGGGTACTGGCCACAGTTTCATGGAATGTGCAAGCCATTCCACAGATTTTCCTTTAGAATGGATAAAGAATCTAAACCCTTCGTCAAGAGATCAGCTGGATTTTCCTTTCCACTGAAGTGTCTCCAGTTTTGGGGATCACCAAGAGATTGTATTTCTGAAACACGATTGGAAATAAAAGGCTTTCAGTTCCTCGGATGGCCCTTTATCCAGTGTAGCACTATAGTTGAATCCGTCCACAAGAAAACTGTTTGGCAATATTCAGGCAGTAATTTTATCAAATACAATCCGACCTCTATTTAACGAACCTCTATTTTGCGAACTTTTTCCCGGAACCAAGAACATCTTGCGAATTTCTTCGTAAAATAACCTCCAAATAACGAAGTGCATTCTCTATTTAACGAACTTTTTATGAACCAATACTTTTTTCCTCCATATTTCTCAAAATATTTCTGGACATTTCAAACATTCTCACATTTTATAGTGATCAATGACCTTTAACTGGTTTTACCAGTCACCTAACTCACCGAGAGCAGTAAATTAATTGTCTGTCATTCTTTGCATTTCATCCAGGAAGTGCAACCTTTATCCGCCCCACTGTCCACTTCATTAGAATAACTTAATATCCCCTTTAGCTCTTAATGGAGCTGTCCCGTGTCCTTGAACTAGTCACCCGTTTCCTAGATTGTTGATCAGAGTAGTGCTGGTAATTTCGGATCTGGAAATTGAAAATACAGTGTATTCCCGGACAATGTTTTGTTTTATTCTTGTTTTCCTTGCAGATTTCTTTTCGATGGGTAAGATATATAAAACAAATAGATAATTTGCAAAATGAAGGTGTGATTGATTACTTTTTTAATAATATTTGGTGTTTATGAATTTTAAATATGTTTTGTGTAGTTTTAAGTATTTTAAAAGGTGTATCTCTATTTAACGAATTCTCCATATAGCGAACTTTTTTTCGAGATTTAGCGACTTCGTTAAATAGAGGTCCGACTGTAGTTCGCAACTCTTATGGCAATGACCGCTCCTAGTAGCTCTAGACGAGGCAAAGTCACTTGTTTCAAAGGGACAACTCTGCTTTTGGATAGAATAAAGCTAGTTTTCACTTTATCATTCACTAACTAACTAAAACACGATACCGCACCTTACGCTTTAGGATTAGCGTCACAAAAGACATGAAGAGTTAGAAACCAAAGGTTCTGCAAAATATCTCCTGCTAATAGAGAGTTCATTCAAAGTCTGTATTTCAAAGCACCATTCTTCACATTTGCAATTTATATCATTAGGAAGATCGTCATCCCAATCTAGTAGTCGCTGCCAGACCTCTTGTAATAGAATTTTTATTCTGACAATAAAAGGTGAAATAAATCCTACTGGATCATACAGTTTTGCTACTGTATGTAACATTGATCTTTTGGTGCTTTTATTTGGGTCTAACGAACTTGTCAAGGAATTCAACATCTAATTTCAAAACATCATTATCATGATTCCCCTTAATTCCTAAAATTTTAGCTTCTTCCAGGGCCGCCCAGAGGGGAGGGGGGTGGAACTGGGGCAATTTGCCCCAGGCCCCCCAACTGCCGGAGGGGCCCCAAAAAAATTTTTACAAATTATTTATTAGATTTCCTCCAAAAGAAAATTCTGAAACTTGTACCGTACTTCAAAGTTCAAAATAATCTCCTGAAAAAAGGGCCCCCCAAAAGAATAAAAATTTTTCGATTAATCAGATTTCTTGGGGCCCCCAGCAGAAGTTTGCCCCAGGCCCCGTAAAGTCTCTGGGCGGCCCTGGTTTCTTCAACATCACTATTTATATTGCAAACATTTTTAACCCAGAAGACTTTTAATCCCTTCGAATTTGATTCAAACTTTCTTAAGTTCATTCCTGCGTGGTTAAATATTTTAACCGCGTCGTAAGATAATTGATATGCATCCTTTTAAACTCTTAGCACCATAAAATAGATCGACATAAATGGAAGTATTTAACATTTCAAAACATTTGAAGTTTTCTTTCTCATAATTTTTAATATGGTGTTTAATTGTTGCACCTAATAAAAAGGGGGATATCGTGCACCCAAATGGCACGCGTATCATTTGCAAAATTCTATAATCTTTAGTCGTCTGGTCCTCAGAAAACCATAAAAATTTTAAATACTTTCTATGTTCCTCAGAAATACTTATCATTAGAAATGACTTTTCAATATCTGCACAAAAAACGATTTCATGCACTCTAAATCTCAAAATGATATCCAATATATTAGGGTTTAAATTTGCTCCTACCTCTAAATAATCATTAAGAGAATTGTTGCCTTTACTTTTTGAGCTACAGTTAAATACAGATTTTATTTTACTACAAGAAACTCACCTCCAACCACGGGATAAACTCTTCAAAAATTACAACACATACAGGTTCGACTACCATAGCCCCACTAACCACCCCTCCAGAGGAACCGCCATATTAATTAAAAATACACTCCCTCACCATCCCCTTAATTTACCGGCCCTCCACACTATAAATGCCACTGCTGTAAATATTAAAACCGACAATAGCCACTATTACACCATATCCACTTATATTCCCCCTAAACAAAACTTAAACCATGTAAAAGCTGATCTTGAAACACTCAAAAACCTTAACTTCAACACTCTTATTTTCGGCGACTTAAACGCCCAACATACACTCTGGAAATGTAATATTGATAACACGCATGGTAATTTAATTTATAACTTAACAAACACGACAGACCTCTAAATTATTGCTCCCGACTCCCTTCACCAAACGAACTGCTTCCATTATAGATTTTGCCCTTGTTAGAGGTATCCCCATGATATTATTATCCAAACACTTTGTGAGTTAAGCTCAGATCATAGCCCCGTCCTCATTAAAATCTCTTAAAATCCACCCCCTAGCTATAAAACCTTTCAAATTCACTAACTGGAATTACTACAACACACTACAACTACCATGAAATTAATAACACTACAGACATTGACAGGCTAGTAAATGACATAACCACAGACATTACAAATAGTTATAAATCAAAGCACACACTACATCACACAAAACAATAGATAACCACCTTAAAATTTTAACAAACAACAAAAACCGCTCTAGGAGAGTATTGCAGCGTAACAGAACCACACACAATAAAAGAATAATGAATAACACACAACAAGACCTTAAATATTACCTTAAAGGTAAAGCTAACAAAAATTGGGATAATTTTATTTCTACAGTCACACCAGACGACAATTCCATTTGGAGAGCCGCCAAACGATTCAAAAACACATACAAAACCATTCCCCCTATAAAAGACCCCCACACTAATAACTACAACTACACTGACAGTGATAAAGCTAATACTATTGCAAACACTCATTAAGCAATTCACCCCCAACGGCATGTCTGACCCTTCTACTGAAAATATAGTAAATACGAATATTAATCTTTTCTTAAACACTCAACACGATACATACATACCTAATATTCTACCCTCTGATGTTGTAACTGTAATAAAAACCCTCCCCAATCGTAAATCTCCTGGTGATGATGCTATAACGAATACTATGATTAAAAATCTCCCCCCTAAATACATATTCAAAATTGCCCAACTCATCAACAACATCCTTAAATTTAATTACTCCCACCCCCCCAGTTGGAAAAATTCTTTAATAGTGCCTATCCACAAACCTGGTAAACCACCTGATTCACCCGATAGCTATCGTCCCATTAGTCTTCTAAACATCCTTAGCAAGTTAACTGAAAAATTCATAGCTAAAGAAATTAATGACCACCTTAATGATAACAACATTGTTCCCTATCAAGTTGGTTTCCGTAAATCTTTATCTGCACCCCACCAAGTATATAGAATCACTGAACACCTAGCTAAAGCTACAGTTAATAAAAATTCTACTGCTGCCCTTTTCCTGGATATTCAACGAGCATTTGATAAAGTGTACATCCCCGGCCTTATACACGAAATTATCAACTATAACTTCCACCCCCCCCCGGTACATCACCAAATTAATTATTTCCTACCTAAGCAATAGAACCTTTCAAGTAAAAATTAATACTATCTCCGATAAAAAAAACCAATACTTAGTGGAGTTCCCCAAGGTGCGATTTTATCCACCTTTTGTTCAACCTGTACATCAATGATCTACCGACACACACTAGCTCTAATCTAGCTATTTTTGCTGATGACACCGCCATCTACTGTTCAAATAAAAATATAAAATACGCTGTTACCACACTCAAACGTATCACCCGCATCTCCACCTGGTTCACCAAATGGAAAATTAAATTCAACACCGATAAATGCGTTGCTGTCATGTTCGCAAATAAACACATCGCGTCTTATCGTAATATTAATATTAAAATTGGTAACACTACTATCCCCTGGTCTGACACTGTTAAATATCTCGGCGTCCATCTTGATAAAAGACTCACTTTTAAACACCACATCACACAGAGTAGAATTAAATTTCGAGCAGCTCGACGATCACTTTACCCCTTAATAGCTCGAAATAGCAAATTATGCATTAAAAATAAATTGCTCATCTACAAATCCTTAAGACCTCTTTCAACTTATGCAGCTCCGGCTTGGTCATATGCAGCAGTTTCCACTATCAATCACCTCACTGCATGTCAAAACACAACTATAAAACAAATTGTTGATGCACCTTTGTGTTTTAGGAACATTGATCTGCAAAATTAATTAAATCTGCTCACTATTCCAAATTATCTCAAAAAAACTAGTAACCAACTTCTTCCTAAGCGTTGATAATGAACTTTTATTGAAAAACTTCGACTATGACCCAGCCGCTGCTGAGATCAAGAAACGGCCTCGTGCTGTTCTTGTTCGTTAATTTCTTTCCTCTTTCATAAAAAAAACAATGTGCTTACACGGTAAAAACATTTTAAAAATTATAAAATTAATACGTAGCTTTGGCTACGGTAAAAATATTCTGTCTTTAAAAATTCTTAAACTTCCTCCCTAGCTCATATCCGTAAACTCTCTCCTAGCCGTATGACAGAAAATTTTCTGTCATACTAGTTTTGTTTAAGCTCATTGATCCTAGAGGCCTCCAATCACTTTTCTCTCTCTCTCTCCACCTTATGGCCATTAGTAGTTATTCCTTGCCCAACCGATAGCAAGAAAGTCTCCCGAGGGCGTGGCCCAGAAGAAGCCGCTCATCATAATTCATGTTGAGCAGTTAAATACAATACGCACACGCGAAGTTTGTTTATCCTCTCTAATTACGGCTCGATGGGGCATAAAGTACTGCTTTTCATTTTCGTCCTTTTTACCTTCTTCAATTATTCCATTTTCTAATTGATCCCTAATGATTTCCATATATTGTTCCTCTACCTCAGGATCTGTTTTTAATTTTTCATTGAACTCTTCAAATCGCCTTTTAGCCAATCCAAAATTATTGTCCAATTCTTCAGGATTCTGTTTCCAAATTAATCGCGTTTCATATCTAGCATTTTTGTAATGCAAATCCTTTTCGAATTGACTAATGATTTCTTCATCCCTTTTAGATAACTCGTTGCTTTCGGACTTTATTCCCAAGGAATCTAATTCCCAAAACACTTAAATCTTTTAGTACTACCTCATTGCTTACATTAATTTTATTTACAGTTGCAGCATTTCCACTTGGCACTTTTTTCTCAATTCCGGTAATTGCCCAACCGAAAATAGTGCTCACTGCGTTTAAGCTTCTGTTTACGGGAATTCTAAGATTGGTCATAATATTCCAGAATACGTCGGCTCCTACTAGTACCTCTACATCTAATAACCCATCTCCTGAGAGGGGATCCGCGATTTCTAACCCACTTGACTTCCTGAATTGCTTTGCGGGATTTATGAGGTGTGAAGCTATTACATCGGTTACCAACGCCTCAAAAGAGATTTTGTTTTCAATGTTTCTCCCCTTTAACTCTACTACAACTACATGATGATTTTACTGGCGCATTTTTACTTCCAAAGGCGTAAACTGACAATTTTTCTTTCCGTATCGGCTTCAAATTTAAATCGTTGACTAATCTTTCATTTATAAAGGTTCCTTGACTGCCACTACCTAAAAGAATTCTAGTTAATTTTGTTTTAGTTTTTTTTTTTACAAGCAAAAATTGTACACGTTTGCAAATAAACATTGCTGACACTATTAACATTAGTATTACACCGAGAAACTGAAACATTTCCACTAGAATTTTGTGGGGTTATCAAGTTTGAAACTAAGCCTTTATCTTCCTTATTACAGTTATCATTCGTACTAATTTGGTTTTCAGACACAATCGGATTTTCTGAGTCCCTGCTACTTAACGTTAATTTTAAATTATCTTACGTACAAATTGATTCATGATGATTTTTACTATTGCATTTGTCACATTTAAAATTAACACGACAATTACGACTCAAATGATACTTCTTAAAGCGCTTAAAGCATCTATTTTTATATTTCAATCTTGAAATTTTATCATTAGATAAGACCTTATTGCATTTTATAGACAAATGATTACCTGTATGGAAGATGCATGCCTCTTTCACCTAAGTTTTGAATGTAGCAAGTGTAGGTGTATTCTTAGATGACTTATAATTACTATATTGAGGTTTATTAGGATAAGCAACTGGCGTAGCCTTCTTTTCACCAACAATAAATAAGGATGCTTCCCTGCACTGTATTTCTGTTTTGATAAATTCAATCAATTCTGAAATATTGACATCACTTTTAGAGCTTTTACTTCTATTGAATTCTAATACTAAATCGGTAGGAATTAATTTTAATAAGATAGAGATTAACAAGTGGCCATAAGAACCAGATGTTACTTTCATCACTTCCAAATTTCTAATAGATATTTCCAATTCATCATACAATTTACGCGAGGCCCTTACATTAGCTGAATTTTTAACTGCTTCTAAGTTTAATATTTTGTTCATGAAAGAATTAAAACCTGTTTCCTACCATACCCATCTTTTATCAGTTTTACGCAGTTATAATTTTGATCTGTAACCTCAAACCCAGAAACAACATTAGGTGCTTGACCGGTAAGAAACTATTTTAGGTAGGCAAATTTTTCAGTTTTTGAAAGGGAATCATTTGAATGAATAGTACTTTCAAAGTTATTCCAAAATTCGGTAAAGCGTTTAGGGTCGCCTCCAAATTTCTCAATAGTCAGCTTTAGAAGTTTAATCGAACTTGAAATACTTAAAGTTTGATTAGAATTTTCGAAGTTTTACGCTTCAGATTGTCTAGACTCAAAATTTCCTTTCTTTAGTGTACGAATAATTTTCTTCAAAAATCTTGTGCAATTATCCCGATACTCTTCACTAGAAAACACATCTTCAAATAAATCTAATTTAATTAATGTCTGAATCAACCAAAATATCATAAGATTCTTGCAATTCACCAAAATCTAATTCTTCTGTTGACTTAAAACAACTTTCTACTTTGCTAATAACCTCCGTGGTTAACATTCTAACAGTACTACGTTTTTTTAATTAACTTTTCTAAATTGCCCTTATCTTGCGACATTTTAATGCTAGAGCTGAGTACACATGAAATATCTTCAATAATAGCAACGCTTAGTACGTTCCACTAGCTACACTTATATTTTATAGTTAAACCAACAAACCTTGAGACATACTGCAATATTCTTACGAGTCTTGCATTCACGTTCTCATTCTTCCTTCTTGTCACTATTTCTTGTTCCCTGCCGACGCACAAGAGTTTTTGTAGAAAACATGGTTCAGCTGATGAAGAAACTAGAATGCTGTAGAGTCGTGAAACATAGCAACTTTTATTTCTAAACTGTGGCTATTATTAGGTGCCGAACCTTACTAGCAAACACCACATGAAACAAACATTCGAACTCCTCGTTCCAGCAGGTGACTCATACTTTTGTAGCAGTCAGAGATTGCTTTCTGCGCCCTCTCCTGGCAACATGGAAAGAATATTTAACACACGGGGATAGCGAGCTCGTCACATCATCAGTCTGGCTGTTAGGGGCCTGTTCACATAGGAGTCCGTTGCGTTGCGTTGCGTTAAGGAACAGATGACGTTGAAACGAAAATAAACCAATCATATACTTCCAAACGAATAGCAATGAAATTTTTAGCGCCTATGATTGGTTTATTTTCATCTCAACGTCATCTTTTCCTTAACGCAACGCAACGGACTCCTATGTGAACAGGCCCTTAGACACGATGAGGGGAATTGTTGAGCAGTATCCTAAAGAATTCATTCACGACTACAACAATATCTGACGTCATCAATTTTTCTGCTTTGCGTGATGAGGGTAAATCGTTGCAAGGAGCCCTTGTTTATTTGGCAACACATTGGAGGGCACATGCCTCCCCCCCCCCAACTTAACTTGAAATAAATTAAAACGTTAATAGAAATTCAGTTAAAATTAGAAAATTGTAGAAAACTTTTAAGAAAGTTGTTTTTTTTTGCGCTTTTTCAAACTATGAAACTAAAGATTCCGATTATGTCTTTAGCCTTAACATAGTTTTTAACAATGATATGATCCATAACAAAAATTCGATGCTATTTTTTTTTCTCATTTTATTTATATTATATTTATTTTTCTCATTGTATAACTTTTGAATACTACTCAAACATCAATTCTATTGTTATTCAATTTCAAAAATATCATATTTCATATTTTAAGGACCGTCTGGCAGTCAATGCGGGGAAGAGGACCCTAACTGAATTCAATTCGTGCAGCCCCCTAAAAAAAGTTAGAAGCACGTTACGCCTATGATCAGATCTATTGCGAGCAACTAAATAATCACCAGTGGGCTGAACAGTTCTATCTAAACCAACATGATCTATTTTCCCCGGCAACAGTTTCATCACCCAAAGAATCGAACATGTTTGAATTTTTTAGTTGCCGCAACTGAAAAATCGCCAGTGGGCGCATTACCAAACGAATCAATGTGTTTCATTTTTGTGATTAAAAAGTTGCTTTGAAATAATCACCAGTGGGCGCCTAGCCTTAGAGGAAGTCTTTCTAACCTTGGAATGGCAGTTCTTCAGTGCTTCCAACTCGACTGAAGCCAATGAAATCTGTATAAAAGCTCTGCAAAGTGTTAAAAAAAATCTTAAGTACTGATATTTACATTAATTCGCATAAGAAGTGAATGAAATGTTGATATAATTTTTGCAATGAGTGGAGAATGGGTTACATCAAGCGATCCTTCCATGGATGGTTTTACATCCTGTACTCACTGAAACCTGTTGTTAAGTATTGGATCGATTGCTTAGAAGCAATAGATAGTTATATTGAAGGGAGTTAACATCAAAATCTTGATGCATAAGGGGGACATGGTCCACTTTGTTTATTCTATCTTGAATAGATTGTAATTTTTCCTCATTGCGGCAAGTATTTTTTTTTAAACGTTTCAAACGCGGATATGACGTACTAATTGCTTTTGAAAGTTCGTTCCTTACGAAAGGAAGTTCTGCTACTGTATAGTAAAATTTTATTTAAGTTGTTTTTATTTTAAGTCTTAAAAACTTAAAAACATAAAAGCATACTGCAAACGAAAAATCAAGTACGCGACAGCCGTCAACTTCAAGAGCTTCAGGAAGAGTAATGGTAACTACAGTACATGGGCCGGTGGCCACACGAGCGATTTTTCCCTCACAACCGCAACAGGAAAACAAGCACCAAAATATAGATAAGCTTCTGTAACATAGGGGTGGCCAAACGCAGCTGTTTTTCTCGCTAGCGAGGGAGTTATCCGTCGCGGTCTCAAGGTCGCCCGCTGGAGGATAGAACGAGACCTATTTTTCTAGCGGTTTGTGTAGATTTTCATGCTGAGAGAAAAGACCCAGCGGGAAAAATCGCTCTTGTGGCCGTAGCCTAGGATGATATAGCAATGCATAAAACTTCAGTTATCAGTAAAAGACGAAAGTAGGAAGGAAAATAGAAAGTGGGGAAAACAAGAAGCTTCTATAGTACAAGTCAAAGGTAAAACATGGGGGAAATAAAGAGACAAAGCGAACAAAGGACAGGACAAACAATTAAAAGTTACGAGCAAGAATGGCACAGAGCCGTTTCTTGCTAGCTGGGTCAGCAGGGTCGTAATCGGCAAGATTTTTAATAAGATCGTTTGGTAAATCTTTATGGAAGTTAATAGCAATATTTTGAAGATGATTTTGAATAGTGGGGAGATTTATCTCCCTATAAATGTCAATCAACAATGCGAAAATACCATGGGGCGTGAGTGATGTGCCGAATAGTCATGTTTTGAGCAACAGCCAGAATGTTAATGTCGAAATCCGCTGCATACGACCAAACTGGTCCAGCATACGTAAGCAAGGGCCTGTTCACATAGGAGTCCGTTGCGTTGCGTTAAGGGAAAGATGACGTTGAGACCAAAATAAACCAATCATAGGCCTCCAAGCGATTAGCAATGAAATTTTTAACGCCTATGATTGGTTTATTTTCGTCTCAACGTCATCTTTCCCTTAACGCAACGCAACGGACTCCTGTGTGAACAGGGTCTTAAGAAAGATTTATAAATGAGCATTTTGTTACTAAAGTTAAATTTACTATTTCGAGCAATTAAAGGCTAAAGTTATCTTTTAGCATTAAGAAATTTATTACGATTATTAATGATATGTTGTTTCCAAGTGAGTTTTTTTTATCAAGGGTTAGGGTCTGTTCACATAGGAGTCCGTTGCGTTGCGTTAAGGAAAACATGACGTTGAGACGAAAATAAACCAATCATAGGCGTTAAAAATGTCATTGCTAATCGTTTGGAGGCATATGATTGGTTTATTTTAGTCTCAACGTCATCTTTTCCTTAACGCAACGCAACGGACTCCTATGTGAACAGGCCCTAACCCTAAGTATTTAACAGTGACCAGGGGATAATGGTGGAACCAGTTTTAATATTGCAGTTAGCATAGGTTCTATAGAGTTCATGGGTGAACATAGTGGCAATGCATTTATCCGAGTTAAAGCCGTCAACTGACAGCCAAACCGCCTTTTTATATCCTTCAAACAGATTTGCATAAAACTGCTCAGTAACTGCAGCTCAGTTTACCTTACGGTTAATCGCTTAAAAATCACACTGCCGTCTGGGAAGAGAATAACCAAGGAGAAATTGCGTATTTCCCTATCATTAAGTCATTTTGAAACCTGGATAGTGAGATTTAAAACTGCACTATTAATGCAGCTGACTCATTTTGAATTCTGTGACGAAAAATGGCTAACATTTTATTAAATTTGATCTCGAGTCTCAAAACTTTTTTTTGTGCAGATCTTTTTGCTATTTCATAATTTTTTTAGATTTATTAATCTTTGTGTAAAAATATTTTTATTTTGTAGTGTACTTAATAAAATAATTTCAATTTCAATAAATCAAAATTCTTTTTCTAGTATTCTGTACTATGTTTACAACAAGTATAATAATATAAACAATTCAGCACAAACAAAAAATTTAAAATGCGGGCATAGACTGCCGAACAAATTAACTTAAAACCTACCCTAGCGCTCCAAACTTATAACTTTTCAATAAAAGATTGCGCAGTTGCAGCAAATCCTCATTGAAAATGGACAAATATAACAATTAAATAATCCAACAGAGCTAGATAATTATAGGAAGAATGTAGACAAAAACAAACAGAAATTAAGCACTCAGGGCTCCATGCACCAAAGACAAGATTCTGTAGTAGTGCCCGAATTAAACCAGAAACCGAGGTAACCGACTGGTCTCGTCATCAGGGAGCCTAACCAAATCTGTTACCTCAAGGGGAACTTTCTGAATAGGATGCAGGTCTAACCAAAAGACATCCCAAGGCCCCGAGATCCCCATTGAAACAGACAGGGCTGCCCAGAGACTTTACGGGGCCTGGGGCAAACATCTGTTGGGGGCCCCCAAAAAAATAAAAAATGGAAAGAGACGAAAACACACATTGAAATTAAGTTACTCATCCTTTAAATTTTTTTTACATGAATGATTAACATAGTTATTATAATTCATTGTACTGCTCTCTTGTTATATTCTCCAATAAATATGACATATTCCATCCGCGAAGCTTTTTTACTATCTATTTTGTAGTTAGTACTGTCTTCAATTTATTAGAGAGAATGTAATTTTATAGCAGTTAGAACTAAACAGTTATATTTTTCATTAAAACTAAATCGCGTATT
Organism: Dolomedes plantarius; assembly: GCA_907164885.2. Lineage (NCBI taxonomy): Eukaryota > Metazoa > Arthropoda > Arachnida > Araneae > Dolomedidae > Dolomedes > Dolomedes plantarius. The sequence continues at coordinate 27,873,477 of OU015490.1, forward strand.
TTTCAGAAGACTATTTTGGAGTAATAGAAATCTAATTAATCGAATATTTTTATATTTTTTGGGGGGGAGGGGCGCCTTTTTTCAGTTGATTATTTTGAATTTTGAAGTACAGTACAAGTTTCATAATTTTCTTTCGGATGAAATCTAATAAATTAACTTGTTAAAAATTTTTGGGGCCCCTCCAGCAGTTAGGGGCCTGAAGCAAAGTGCCCCACTTGCCCCCCTCTCTGGGCGGCCCTGGAAACAGATAGTCAAACGAAAATGAAAACACACGGACAACTTGCACTAAGGGCTTAACGCACCATATATGCAAGTACACATACAACCCTAATGAAAAGACTAATGCAAAGATGCACACATACCCTAATTCAGTAAGTGACGGGTTAAGGTGAAACAGCAGCCAATTTTTACCCTAGTACTTACGTCACTGTAGCAAAACCACAGCGCCACACCCCAATGAAGTTTAAAAAAATTATGAAAACAGAAACTATATCCTAAGAATCTTTAAAATATACCCGAGTCTAAATGCCATTTTTTTTAAACTTTTAAATTGCCGAAATTGTTAGGAAAATTGCTCTTACGTAGGTTTTTCTGGAAAATGCCACATGCCTCCAAAAAATCTTCAGCGTTATTACAAATGTTTTTTTATTCTGTATAGTTGCGAGTGAAAGATATTATAATAAACTAGAAGGTAACCCGTCATTTTGACGTCATAATACTAATAATGACGTCATAATGGAAAAAAAGTATATGAAAGTTAAAAAATATCCCGAATTATCTAACAATATTGCATTTAATCCACACCTTGTAAAAGCAAACCCTTTCATTATTTTTTTTATTTATTTAGTTTTTCATGCGATTGGAGTAGTAGACTGCCATCCAGTTTTTTACAGCTCACTACGCGATATGAATACTTGAGCTACTTGATTCATTGTCATTCAAGTTTGTTTACTTTCAGAATTCATCGCAAAAGTAAACAGATTTTTAAAAACTGTTAAATATACAGCTAAAAACATCCAATTTTTTTTAGTTCTCAATGTTTTATAGAAAAATAGGCTGAACAAATGTGATTTGATGGAGAAGATATTAATTTTTAGGCAAGAAAAAATTCTGATCCACATCTGAAATTAAGCCTAACCGGCATTTTGTTTACCGAGGGCTTCAATTGAAAGATGAGTACAGCCCGGAAGTGTTATACAGAGACAAGGGCTATCTATATATATAAAACGCGTAGGTATGCGGCACAAAAATCGACGATATTTCTACACTCCGAATGGCAAAGGCTACAACTACCGGATGTAAACATTAGCGGCCGTCCGCGCGCGTGTGTAGTGGCTCGACGATAGCACGTAATTTGGTACAATTTAATTGCTGTATTTTACTCGTAAATAATTTTAATTTATTCATTTGATATGATTAAGTGGAGATCTCTGAATTGCGAACAATAGTACATACAATAGTACATACAGAGAGTGATGTAATCTACACTATATTTTAGTACTTGCTGAAATTTTACTCCTTTTTATAAGTGAAGAAATTTTCCCAACAATTTATTATTTGATGTAATGATAAAGTGTATATATCTTCATTTTGAAAAATAGTACATACAGAGAGGGGTGTAGTTCTGAAGTAATGGAAATTCACATTTTTTTAATCACGATGTTTTAGAATCAGCCTTATAGTGAATTTAGCAATGATTTTAAATTTTTTGGCTAAACTCCCACTAACCCTTAACAACGTAAATTCATGTTGACAGGTAATGGTAACATTCCTTACATATGTTACTTTCAGTTGAATTGTTTTGCAAAAGAAAATATATAACTAAAAGCGACCATGTTGGTCGCGCAGCGGCTAGTTATATATATAATTTTATAGTTCAAGTTGCTGTGGATATTGGTAAACGTGATAACCTCAAAGTTAAAATCTAATCTTTTGTCATATATCCCAATTTTTAATGCGCTATTTTGAATTTTAATTTTTATATCCAGATAAGTCGCAAAATGACTATTTTCATTAGTCCTGTTTAAAGTTAGTTCCTTTGGGTAGATTTGATTAAGAAATTCCAAATCGTTACAGTTAAAAATTATAAGGTCATCGATAGACCTAAATCCGGTAACATTATTTGAGTTAAGAAATTTAGTTTCGTAAGAATGTAAGAAAATGTTTGCAAAGGCGTTGGGTTTTAGACTGGAAGGCTCAGTTCGAATTAGGGATGCGACATCGATGTCGATGCTTTGATAAAAACATCGATGTTTTAAACATCGATTTATTGAAGCCGATGTTTTTTTAACATCGATGTTTTGTGCTCGATGTTTTATGTTGTCTCGATGTTTTTTTTTTAATGAAAAAGTACCGTAATTAAAAAAATTTACCACGTAGCATAATTTTCACACTCAGTAAATGTAAGTCTGAATTCTGAAAAAGACGAATACAAAAGGGGGAACGATTCCTTAGCAAACAGACAAATGGCAATTAACAACCAATGAACCAATCAGAGCGCTTGGAATGTTCCTGACACTCCAGAACCTTCCTTGGGGTTTTATTTTACAAATAGTATATACACGAGTGCATCCATTTAAGTCTTTGTTTTGTGCTGGTTTTAGTATATAAGTTGACGTTAATATTATTAGTAAGATGCCTCCCAAAAGTACCGTTTGGAAATATTTTTACAAAACCTCTGACAAATTGGAGAAATGCAATATTTGCCTTAAGTCCCTCAAACTTCTGGCAATACCACGAATTTATCTGGACATTTGAAGGCAAAACATGGCGGTATTTACAATGAGAATTTTGAGTCATCAATGTAGCCCAAAGCAACCAAGTGTTTCTCATTTGTGTCTGCCCAATCAGAGAGTAAAATTAAATCAGCCCCTCCCCCCACGACTAACGGAAGTAACATTAATGTTAGAGATTACTAAACCAGTTTTAAAACATGGATGTTCTAAAACATCGATGTTTAAAAACATCGATGGCTTTTGGGCGATGTTTTATTAGCATCGATGTTTTAATATTGAATATCGATGTTTCAAAACATCGATGTTTTGTTATCGATGTCGCATCACTAGTTCGAATCCCTCCAACGCCACTGAATACCTCCGTGTCTAGGCGGGATATGGTCTGTAGATCGGAAAGTCTTTCTGTGAAGCCAGAGAGGGTGGGAGAAGGTACGATCCCCCAGATAGCAACCCCGGGGATGCTCGGTCAAAATTGAGATGACACCAGCCTCCCATCACCATTGCGGGGAGAGGGGTGAAAAATAAAATGTCCTAAATGACCGAGAGTAGTTAGAAATGTCGACCGAGGCAGACAGACCGAGAAATGTCTCGAAGCCATAGTTTTCGGGGTCACTAATATGAATAGTGACACTCCCGATGCCGTTTAAGTGCAATTTGAGCCCCCATCAGCACACACACACACAAACACACAAACAAACAAGAAAGCAAATTAATAAAAACATGGTAAAAAGCAAGATTTTTAAAGTACAGTAACCACCGCTTATAGTGATCAGTGGTTATAAGAATCAACCGTTTAGAAGAATCAATATCGCGAAAACAAATACAAATGAATTATTTCCATGTTAAAATTTTCGCTTTAAAGAATCAATCCACCGGTTTTAAGAATCAGTTTACACTTTTCGCTTTCCTTTCATTTTTCCAAAAAAGCTTCTTAAACCCTCAAAAGGCACGAAGTTCTTTCATTTTTTTAAGAAAGATTGATAAGATGGGATGGAATATAGTCGAAAAATTTACCCCTTTCTTTATTAGACGTAACATAATAGTTTCCCCTTAAACGCTTTACCACAACACTGTCCTATTAGCTTGACCCGGGGGCAACTTTACCCGTCCGAGTAAATCTTCGTCTGAGACTATAAGTATTGAAAGAGGTATAAACAGCCTTCTGAAAACTTCATTACGTCAAACTACCGTAGAAAACTTTCTCTTGCTCCCTTTCTGTAGTTGAAATGTTAAAACTGTTAAGCAGGTATGTTGTAACTTGTAACAAATATTGTATTTTTTTTCTTCTCTTACTATAATCATGTGTATCTACTTATAGGTCTAAAAATTAAGTTTTATTTTGAAAACTATAAAAAATAATTTTAATAAAAGATAGTTAATGTAAATTAAAGAGTATTTTATGGTAAATTATCTAATATATGTATACACTGCTGGCCACTGTAAATGCAACACCCTGAAGGAAACATGCAAATAACATGAAATTTACAACATGCATTAGCGGAGGTGAGATATGCAAATGATTAGAATTTCAGCGCAGACGCATATCACGCTCGCCTGTGGCGCCACTTCAAAGCGCTATTTAAGGCTTGGAGATTTCGACGATTTCAAGTTCGGCAATTGTGTTTTTCTTGTGGTTTTTTCAAAAAAAAACGATCAATTATGCCTCGTCAAAAACAGCGATATTCTTTTGATCATGTATCCGAGTTCGACAGAGGAAGGATAGTGGTCTACCGAGATTGTGGATTATCTTTCAGGGAAATCGGTAGTTGTGTTAGACGAAACCAAACAACTGTAATGCGGATATGTGATCGTTGGATGCAGGAGGGTACAACGGACCGGCGTGTTCGATCGCATCCACCTCAGCGCACCACTTCACGTGATGACAGGCAAATTTTGCGCATGGCAGTGACGGATCGCTCAGTCACATCACGAACCATAGCACAGCACACGCAGTCTGTAACGCATCATCCAGTGTCTGCGCGTACCATTCGACGCCGTTTATAGCAGAGTGGTCTGTCCGCAGAACGTCCATTGCTTTGTCTACCCTTGACGCAGAACCACAGACGTCTCCGCCGCCAATGGTGCGATGACAGAAGGATGTGGACGGCAGAATGGAATGAAATTGTCTTTACTGACGAGTCACGCTTCTGTCTGCAACACCACGATGGTCGCATTCGAGTCTGGAGACACCGTGAAGAGAGGATGCTGAACAGCTGCGTTATGCACCGCCACACTGGTCCTGCACCGGGTATTATGGTATGGGGCGGAATTGGATATCACTCTCGCACACCTCTAGTACGCATTGCCGGTACTTTAAACAGCCAGCGCTACATCTCCGAGGTGTTGGAGCCAGTTGTCCTTTCTTACCTTCAGGGCTTGCCCACAGCCATATTTCAACAGGATAATGCGCGACCGCACGTGGCACGCATTGTCCAACGGTTCTTCGTCAATCGCCAGATTGAATTGCTTCCCTGGCCGCCTCGCTCTCCGGATCTTTCGCCGATAGAAAACATGTGGTCCATGGTTGCTCTACGATTGACCCAGATTCCATCCCCAGCTGCCACAGCAGATCAACTTTGGCAACGTGTGGAAGCTACTTGGTCTGCTGTACCCCAAGAACTCATCTAAAGTCTCTTTGAATCAATGCCGAGGCGTGTGGCAGCGGTGATCTCCAACAATGGCGGCTACTCTGGCTACTGATTTTGGCAGGAACCACACTTCACAGAAGTCTATAAATTTAATCATTTGATACTTGGTCAACATGTTATCTACAAAATAAATTTTGTTGTGATATCTCTTGTCTTTCTTGGTGTTGCAATTTGGGTGGCCAGCAGTGTATATAGGTGTGTGTGTTCCTGTCCAAAAACCTAAATTTCGGTTATAAGAATCAACCGCTTATAAGAATCAAAAACAGTAATAACAAACGTGATTCTTATAAGCGGAAATCACTGTATAAGTTTTTTGTATATTGAGAACATTTTTTATTTGATAAGGGATGCGATAATGTAGTAAAATAACTCTTCTTCAATCACAGGTATTTTTCGGGGGGAAGACCGATGCGAAAGGACCGATTAAAATAATTTCAAGGAAATTTGGGAGTATTTCAGGAGATTGATGAATAAAACCTTCTAGGGTGGTTAGAAAGTGATATACGTAAACCGTTGTTAGACCATATGATATGAGTGAACCTGATATCATACACGCTGCTATGGTCCAACCTCAGGAAGAATTTGAAGATGAAATGACTGAAGAAGAGCTCAGGGATTTGTTCAGACCAGAGACAGAACAGAGCAGAAATCCCATCCCTACAAACCACTCGGAGGTACTTCCCGGCCTATAGAAATCAACGGGCCCATATCCGGCATAGACATAAGCGCATTCAGTGGTGCTTGTTGCGACTCGAACCAAGCACCTGCAGTACCGAACCCGACACCCTACCACTAGGTTGCCCCGGGCCTTTATTATAAAGGTACATTTGAAAAAAAAATATGTGCTTCCAAAGTGCGTGTAATTTTTTTTCTTTTTATTTTGAGTTACGGACCTCCTAAAAATAAATTTAAAAATTAAAATTTAACTTATATCAGAGATAAAGTTTTTAAATTTTGAAAATGAAAACCATTGTCGGCGAGTTCAAATTTTTTAAAAAAATTATTTTTTTATTATTATTATTTTTATTTATATTTTTTTCCAAAGTGTGAATTTTATACTCACTTTGATGTGTTTAGTAAAGTTCGGCGTACTATGGAATTCTTTTAATAATATTTACATCTAGATATCAAATTTTGAAATATCAAGTTTTGATTAAAATACAAGGCAAAAGTACTCGACTGAATTTCCCACTATCTGATCCCTTTACGAATGTTTTGGGAATGTTTCAGTCAAGTTAGTTGTAGATAATGTTGTGAATCTTCCGGAATTCAACCTAAATTATAAATTTGACATTTTTATTGAGTAAAGAAAACATTTTGTAAAAGTTTTTTGGGTGCAGCAAAAGTTGAGGGCTGTATTTCCTATCAGTGATTCTATTGTTTATCTAATGCCTTGATATTATACTACCAAAATGAATTTTAGCAAAATGCATCTCTTGAGATATGCTTACCTAGATAAGGTTATGGAAGTAGACCTAAAAACAGTTCACCACATGGGAGGTTCTTCGATAATTGTACGCGCCGAGCTCTCCTACCCTCCCAGCCCGGTGACGTGCTGATCACGTGACACGGTGTTGGGACAGGGGTGAAAGGCGAGAATCGCCAGTTGACCTCGAGGTGAATGTCTAGTACGGACGGTGAGTGAGGTAGCTCCCGATGTGTGTGGAGCACGTGGCTTTTTAAGCCTAATTTTGTGACGTTCAATAAAAGAGTTCAAAATTATACAGTCCGCTAAATTAACTGAGTTGTTACACAATTACAACATCTGTTATGTTTGATCTGTTATGATTTAAGAATTTGGTCTTCTCGCGATCGCGAAATTATTTGGCGTTCGATGAAAAATTCTTCGTTTCTGATTTGTGAAAAGTTTCTCTAAATCTTAATTATTTTCCTTCAGTCCTAAGTTCGACTAAATTCTAGTGTTAGATCAGATGGAATCAACTATAGAAGAATTGGGGTCAACAGACTTCCATATGATTTGGAATCAACACCTAGTGCAAATTTCTTATCTATACTTAAAAAAATAAGCTTTATAAATAAGCTTAAATAAGCTTTATTATAAAGCTTATTTTTTTTAAATTGTACCCCGTAATAGAGAAAGAAAATTTACACCTTATGGTAATTTTCATTTTTTTTAAGTGCAAATAATATTTTAAAATTTAAATTATTCGGTAAAAAAATCTGGTAAAGTGTGTTTTAAACGCTTCTCAATTCCTGTGGTGGACGCAGTCTATAAAATGAATCCTGTTGCAAGGTGCAGAAAAGTTCTGGCTATCTGAAAATACCATGTTTATTGGTTTATAAGCATTTGTGTAGCTGTCAATAGCAGACAAGTTTTCTCCATAGGTTAACACTGAGGTGAGTGAATCCAGTATTGGTAGTACATAGCTTTGAGGGGTGCCGTTTGCACAGTGCAAACGCCTAAAACTAGTCTTTTTTCCACTTGCATTCAAAGTATTCCAGTTAAATGAGCAGAAAAATGGTTAGTACTGCCATCCCCACACAACCACACAGAGCTAATGGTCATCTATTAGAGCTCGAAATTCATCCATGACATCCAGGACGTAATATAGAGCTCTATAAGATGAAAAAATAGATGTCTAATAGTCGTACTTCACTTCGACGTCTATTAGAGATCTAAGACGTATTATATACATCTATAAGTCATCTAAGTTTCGATCTCTAATAGATGAAGTCTCTATGGTCGACGTCTATAAAAGATACTGATATAGACATCTTATGGAGCTCTTTTAGACCAGCACCGTCACAAAGCGCCATGATGAACAAACTACACCGCTGCTGTGTTCTTTGTTACCGAGTGCACCTGAATGCTTCATTTGGATCTATAATCACATCGGAATATTGCGGATATCCTTGCTCAACAAGTTTATATCGACTTCCTTTATTTGTTTTAAGGTAAGTGTTAATTCTTAAATAATTTATGCTTAAGGTATAATGACACCTTTGAAACGTCAATTTCTGTCAAAATATTGATTTTTTATTTTTGCTATTTTATGAATGATCTTTTACTTTCAAAATCTGTTTGAATATTGTTTCTAGCTTGTCTAGAACCCAAGTTTTAGGTATTTTAATATTGCTTGGCTGTGAAATTTTACAACTGAAAGTACGTTTCTGCAAACCAGAAGTAAGCAAAAATGTTTGTTTACATTGCTGTTTTTCATGATTTTGTTAGGAAAACTGATTATATACGCACATAAAAACACAAAAATAGTTTTTTAAGCATCTTAATAATATTACGAATTACATCTGCCAACGTTATTTACGGAATTATGTTTTAGAAATTGGCATTAAACTGTGCATTCCAAATCATTGTTTACGTACGAGTTTGCCCTTTGATAATCATTTAAAAGTCACTAAATCCATTTATTTTTCTCGATATTTTTAGTTTTTTTTCAACGAAAATGCCAAAAAGTACTTCTAGAAAACGCAAACGTAAGTTTTATGGTAATAAATTTACAAATAAATAATAGTCCTGTTGAAAGTGAAATGCATAATTCTGCATATGTTGGTGATTACCAAAGTTTTTCTGCCAGTTTTTCAAAGCTACAGACGGCTAGTTCTATATCAACAAAAGAAAACTGTGGTTCAATGAGTGGTTTTAGAATTTTGGATAATGGAATTCTTTTAAATATAACTCTGCTGTCCAAGCTGTTTTGCAGATAAACAAACATTATGTGAGGAATCAAGATATAGGCTGTGCTCACATTTTTATATTCAGTGTAAAAACTAAGACTTCCATAAAGGTTTGGCATCTTCAAAAAAAAAAAATGTAAATTCTGAAATAAATACCAGACTAGTGTATGGCATGCACCAGATTGGTAAAGGTTTTGCTGTAGCATATAAATTATGTTCAACGTTGAATTTACATACACTGACTAAAACAGCTTACAAAGCTTTGGAATGCAACAAAATGTCATAGCTGCACTTTTTCACTGTGCTTCAAGCACGAATAACCCGAAAGAATAGCATAAATAATATAATTTGAAAACCTATAAAATTTTGGATAGTCTTAGAATTCATAACTCAATACTTCAGAGTCAAATGAAATCAAAGACACGCAGGAAATTCCTGAGAGCAGCTAGAAAGACAAAAAATTACTGCTTTGGAAAGTAAAGAAGGGGAATTTTACAAAACGGGAGCATTTTAATGCACAATTTGTTGTTTATAATGCAAAAAAAGTAAGGTAAAAGTTATTTTTGCAGTTTTCTCAAAATATAAATTCCTCTTATTTTACCATACCCGAAACACTATATAACAATATATGTTAAATTAAGAAATTGTTAAGAAAAGCTGATAAATCTTTACCACAGCTAGTAAATAGAGTATTTGAATTGAGGGGGATACTCTCGATTTGTGTGCACCGCCGCCATCTTGGATTTTTCCGCCACGATTTGGCGCGTTTCGCTGGGCGATAATTATTTCGTTCTGGTACCTTCGTTAACCAATGAAATCGCGTCGATTGAACGACGGCATTTTTCTGAACTCCCATTGGAGGGGGGGGGGTGTCGGGGTTGCAATTAGCTCAACTAATCCACATTTTTCGTAATCCTAGATTACTGTGCACTTGCTAATTCGCACGCTCTGGTTATCACAGCACTCGAGACCGCCGGATTAGTAATCTATCTGCATCTTAAAATGCATCCATCTCTTATTGGTTTTTCTCATCATACTGAGCACAGAATTATAGAAAATGATGAGAGTGCTATTTCTTTTTTGCAGGATTTAAATATTCTTCCACGGGAGAGCGACGAAATGGAGTGCACCGCATGCGGTTCGAAAATGAGAATTTCGCGAGAATCGAGGATGAAGTTTGGTTGGAGGTGGAGGTGCAAGGAGAAAAAGTGTAGTGTGACAGTTAACCCACTGTCAAACACATTTTTTGAACACTCTAAGCTGTCCATCAGGGAAATACTGAGTATCATCATTGACTTTGTTCGCAAGCGCAAGGTTACTGAAGTGCACAGGGACATGTGCGAATGGAGGAAGTACAATGGATTACCCAAAATTCATATACGTAGTGTGATAGATTTTTTTTTCTTTTGTAGGGAAGTTTGTGAGGTTTATGCGTCGCATAATAGTCAGTTACTTGGGGGATTACATAAGACGATAGAGCTCGACGAAACCTTTTTAAGTTCTCGCAAGTATAACAGGGGTAGAAGAACAGCCCCGATGTCAGAGACCATTTTTGGGATCTACTGTCGTGAAGACAAAGAGGGGCTATTCTTCCGTGTAAAGTCTAAAAAAAAGGAGGATTTATGGCCTTTAGTCAAGAGGTTTTGCCACCCGAGCACCTCGGTAATTTGCACTGACTCTGCACGCCAATATGAAAATATTGATGTTCTTTTCCCGTCAGCTATTCACAAAACTACAAACCACAGCATCGGTGAGTTTGTGGGCTGGACTGATCGCTCAAACACGATAAATTCGTTGGAAAACGAAAATAAGCATCTGAAGCTTGCTTTGAGCTCCAGACGCAACTCCAAGAGCATCAGTCAAGGAATGGCTGTCTTTTTTTACCGAAGACGTCGCCTTCAGACAGAGCTCTCTGAAGGCGAGCGAATTTTTAATTTTTTACAGGACTTGAAGGACGTCTATCCAGGTCCCGGGAAACAGGGGAAACAACTTCTGGAGATTGAGCTACCAACCCCAGAATCGGAAGGAATTGAAGATCTTATGCCTGAAAAAAAGCGACAGAGAACAGAAAACATACTGCAAGGTGACATACCCTTTGTTGACGACAATTGGAAAGGATAAAGGTATGTGGAAATTTTTAAAGTCTATTTTTTAATAATTTGTAATATTATGGCGTGCAGTTTTCAGTGCTGGGGGGAAGGGGGGAATATTATATGTGTATGTATATTATATGTGTATATTATATATGTATGAATATTATATGTGTACAAAACAACCCTTCTTTCGTTGCTCCAAGTTTTATTATGATTATTAATAATAACTAACACTCAGGCCTCCGAGTTGCCCTACTAACACAACACTAACTTTCTCTCTCAATTACTATCCTGCTTCTGCTCACTTCTTCTGTTCCTTTAAAAAAAAAAATTAAAAAAAAAAAAATTATATATTTAAAAAAAAAAAAAAAATCCTGTTCGTATGTATCCATACGAACCGCAGGGCCCCCACCACACTTTTTCTCCAAGTGATGTAGGAAGTGCCACGTAAGAAGAAATTGTGCCAACACATAGAGGACTAAATAGGGTTTACGGTGCACAGCTTGGAACACGGCAACAGAAAGAAGGCAACAAGGGTACAGTCGGCTCTCCTGGAGAGGCCTTTGGCTCGGAGAAATAAAAAAACTAGTGGACTTGATAGTTTACCCTCCCAGGAGAGCACACAACAAGCAGAGGAGAGGATCCACACGAAACAGCTATGGCAATGTAAGTGCATTTAAATATAAATATTTAAAATGTTTCTAATGTGTGTATTTTAAATGTAATTGTGTGGTTTTAAATGCGATTGTATATTTAGAATGTTATTGTATTTTTTTTGAAAAGTTACGATTTTTCATAAAAAATACACGTGGATTATGGGTCCAGCCGAAACCACGTAAAAACAAAGCGCGCCTTGGAAGTTTTACCTCTTGGGTGGTGTGGAAAAAAACTTCAATAATCGAATGCTTTTTTGTAAAAATTTTCTAAGTTTCATAAATTGAAATGGTAGTTTTCATTAAAAATACTTCAATAATCGAATGCTTTTTTGTAAAAATTTTCTAAGTTTCATAAATGGAAATGTTACTTTTTATTAATGCTTTTTTGTAAAAATTTTCTAAGTTTCATAAATTGAAATGATACTTTTTATTAAAAATCCTTCAATAATTGAATGCTTTTTTGTAAAAATATTTCTAAGTTTCATAAATTGCAATGGTAGTTTTTATTAAAAATGCCCAAAAAAATCTAAGTCCAACCATTACAAGATTTGTTAAAAATATTTCTAAGTTTCATAATTTAAAAAGGTGGTTTTTATTAAATAAGCTAAAAAAAATTCTAAGTCCAGCGTTTTGAAAACACCGCTTTTAACACATTGGCGAGATTTTTTCCACTCCTCAAAACACGGTAAAACCGCCAAGTTGGCGCGAAAAAAATCCAAGATGGCGGCCGTGCACACAAATCGAGAGTAGTCCCGAATTGAGAAATAGAGTATTTGATCAGTGAAATTGTATATCAGTAATATTTTCCTCCTATTAGAGTTCATAGAAAAATTTTATGGTATAGAAGTAACATTAATTGTTCATTTTAATAGACAAGTGTTTGAATGTTACAAAATATATTCTAGTAAATATATTGTGTTGTTAGTGGCAGGTCCTTGTTGTATAATTTATATTTTAGTTTACTTATTATCATTATATTTTCAATTATATTAATGCATTATTCATGATTTGTTTGCTTTGATTTAGACTCTACAAACTGTTTTATCTCTGGAAGAAGCTCTAAAAATTGTTCCAAGACTTTTCCGTTACTAAGCCACCTTATTTCACAATGTAACATTAAAGTATTAATTGAAGCGGAAGAATAATTTTTGTAATATGATTTTTAATAGCTTGGTATATATCGTACCCACGTGTATTCCCTTTTAATGGCAAAACTGATGGTATATCTTCCTTTGCTGAGCAATCTTTGAAAACCATCCTTATAAAAATATTTATTTGTGCTACATTACAGATATCTGTTGATTCATCACACTGTAAACTTAGAAAAACACATTTTTGTAAATCCTCTTTTAATTGTTCTCTGATATTCACAGATATTTCTTCTATTCTACGAGTTACTGAATTTCTGGATAATTGAACTTCCTGGATAGCTAACATAATTTCATTCTTATTTTTAAATTCTTGAAATAATATCTCTGATGCAGCAAGCATTAATTCTTTAATTATGTTACCATCCATTAAAGGTTTTTTGTGCATTGCAAGTATATGTGCAATCTTAAACGATGCAATAGTAGCAGCTTTTGATTTATTCACGGGTCTGGTAAACAAAGATTGTTGGGCAATTAATGCGGTTTTCATTTCTTTCAATTTCCATTTTCTTAAATTGCTGTTAGGAGGATATTCAGTATCATATTTTTTATGAACTGTTGTGAAATGTCGTTCTATGTTGCATTTTTTCCCAACAGTAACTGTTGAACCACAGGAAAACTATAATAACTGTACTACTATAATAACTGTAATAACTGTACTACTATATTAACTGTACTATATTGTGTAGCTCCTTGAGCAGGAGCTACACAATAATGACACTAAAGAACTGTTGGATAGTATATAATTTTATTATTACTCTTTAGTAAGATAAATATTTTAGAGCAGACTTAATATGGAATATACACTCACAAAATTAAAAGATTGCCTGAAGAGAAATTTACTGAAATAACAGTGAAATTGTAGATCAGCAATATTTTCCCATTCGAGTTCATAGAAAAAGTTTATGGTATAGAATTAACATCAATTGTTCATTTTAATAGTCAAGATTTTGAATGTTATGAAATATATTCTAGTAAATATATTGTGTATGTTTTATGAATTCATATTTATATTCTAAGTTTAAATTATTTTTTTTTAGTATGAAGTAATTACTCAGACTAGTGGCATATTACTCTGACTAGTGGCACAAAAGAAAAAGCTTTCTGCAACTTAAAAATTTCTCATCTTATATTTAGTAAGCAATTATTCAAATTTTTTCTTTATTATTTCATTAATATGTCTATTTAGAATTTAAATCGTTTTCATCCTTTGAGTTTGCTATATTTATTTATACCTAAAATTGTTTCATTTTTAGATTAATATTATATATATATATATATATATATATATATATATATATATATATATATATATATATATATATATATATATATATATATATATATATATATATATATATATATATATATATGTGTGTGTGTGTGTGTGTGTGTGTGTATGTAATATTTTAGTTATATTAAATGTGTGCATATTACGAGTATGCATTAAGTTAAAACCCATCTCACAAAATGTGAATGATATTAAGGTAAACCTAGTGATATTTTCTAACGAATTAAAAATTTATTTATTGTACTTCTAGGTGCAGCTAGGAGAAATGCATTGTACAAGCAGGTGACTTACTCAAAAATTGAAACCGTCGTCAAAGACTGGTTAAGGCATGCAAATGCTAGGAGTTCAAAACAAAAAGAAAATTGTGTTGGGGAAATTTTATGATTTTGTATTCAATAAAGCCTTTTATTAAAACATTTTTTCTTTCTTTCTTTGTTGCAGTATTAAAAATATATTTATGTTAAAGAATGTGAACACAAACAATTCTGGATTAATTATTGAAGAAGATATTTTTAATGAAAATCCAACTGAAGCAGAAAAGTTTTTATAAAAATAAATTATGATTTTCATAGATATACTTTTTGAAACTTAATTTATTATGTCCTACTAAGTTACTTTTATAAGTAATGATGGCTGAAAAAAGAAAGAGATATGAGATATCTATATATTCAACCAGTATACTGTTGCAGGATTGGGTTTTTGACATTACAAGCATCAAAAACTGGTTTAAACTGTCAAAAACCTATGACGAATAAATAAGTCTTAATCACAATAGCTATTAAAAAGGAAGAAACTTGTTTTCAAGCAAATTTAAAAGGTAATTCAGTGTTCAATTTATGTTTTAATTGTGAAATGTATATTTATTAATTAGAAAAATTGCATTAAAAAAATTATATATGCACTTATAATAGTTTAGTTTTTCAATTGAAAAATTAGCATTTTGGTTAATTTTCTTTTTTTCTTAAATTTCAGAATGCATTAATACCAAGTTTTAATGTAAAAATATTAGTTTTATTATTATAATATTTAATATTATAATTATTTTAAAATATTTTTACATTAAACATTAGTAATACTGTTATTATTTAAGTAATATATATCACTATTTTTGGCAGTTATAATGTATGACAATTGTCATCGTAATAACATCAAAAGTAGTGGTAAATATTAATATTTACATTGTATTTTGGACCTAAATTTCTTAATAAATTTAGAAAAATGAATTGAGCTTAATATATTTCGAACAATTTGCATTCTAATAGGACATTTTCATGCAAAAATAATTGCTACAGTGATTCTAAAACTAAAAGTAAATTTATGGAAGTATAACAAAAGTGTATAAAAATAATAGTTGTAAATGTATTATTATTTATTAAGTAATAATAATAAGTAATAATACATTAAGCTTAATTTATTTTAAACAATTTGCATTCTAATAGGACATTCTTATGCAAAAATAATTGCTACAGAGATTCTAAAACTAAAAGTAAATTTATGGAAGTATAATAAAGAGTATCAAAATAATAGACACACTATTATTTTTATACTCTACTTCCATAAATTTACTTTTAGTTTTAGAACCTCTGTAGCAATTATTTTTGCATAAGAATGTCCTATTAGAATGCAAATTGTTCAAAATAAATTAAGCTTAATGTATTATTACTTAATAAATAATAATACATTTACAACTATTATTTTTATACTCTTTTGTTATACTTCCATAAATTTACTTTTAGTTTTAGAATCTCTGTAGCAATTATTTTTGCATAAAAATTTCCTATTAGAATGCAAATTGTTCGAAATAAATTAAGCTTAATTTATTATTAAGAAATTAAGATCCAAAATACAATATTTTGGAGGGGAATAGTACGTCCTTTAGAGGTCCAAAATATCTAAATCGCGTACCCTCCACATCGAAATTTTCGCTCTTATAGACGTCCTATAGAGCGCCGCTTAGATATCGTAGACGTCTTATGGATCTCAAAGAGAGCACACCTCGGAGCTCCTATAGAGCTCCATTCCACGTGATGTAGATATTTTTCGACGTCTGCGTTTTTATGAGGTGAGGTATTATAGACGTCTAATAGAGATCGGTGTGTTGTGTGGGTCTGTTAACAGTTTAAAGAAGTAAAAACATTTTGAAACCTTTACGGTTTCAAAATCGTAAAGGTCCATCCGTTTTTCTTTAAAACGGGATCCGTTTAAAAGAACGGATAACCATCCGTTTTTCTTTAATTGATTTTTCAAATCGTCGGTCATTTTGGGGATACCCGGTATATATATATATTGGCATTAATTGCATACATTGACCGTTGTATTTAATTTGAATGTACTCCGTAGCGAAGCGCGGGTTTTCAGCTAGTACAGTTTATAGAGTGTAAGTTGTTCGTTCAGTAGAGTGTAAGATTTTAGACGATCAGTAGATTGTTGAAATGGTTTTGAAAGAATTTGTCAACGTGTCAGACGAGAGTGAAGATGGAGCAGAGGGTATCCCAATCAGATGCCGCGGCTGCACTGGATGTAGTGCTACGCTACGTAGAGCAACACTCCGCCGCGACCAGAGCGGACACCATTTTTCTGAGGCGTTGCCGTAATTTGGCTTCAAGGGAGAGGTATTCTTCTCTTCGACAAAAAAATTTAACAAGATTTTTTTTCAAACCAATGTAGTTCAGTAATAATTAGTTCAGTACATTGTCTAACTTTCAATTTTCTTGTGATTTTCAGAAACATACTTTATGTTACTTAGTATCACTGTGGTTTTATTGTAACCTTCGTTCTTTTTTACTTTTGGTGTCGGATTAAGAGGACTTTCGGATTACCGAAGTTCGGATTATCGGGACTCTACTGTATCTGTATTACAAATAGTCCACTTAATAGAATAACGGATATTTTGGGGAAAATATGTATTTATTTTTGAAAAAAATTTAAATAAAACTTTAAATAAGTTGAAAAGTAAATAAATTTGAATAAGTAATTTTGTAAATCATCCTTCCAGCCTTTATTGCGGCAAATTGTCTTTTCTGTAGAAATTATTGCTAAATCATTCAATAGCTCTTCTTTATCGTTGTTCAGAGATGATTCTTAAAATTTTTTCAATTCGGAAAATTTGCGCTCATATGTTGCCACAGAGACAGATTGTACTAGTAGAATTCTTAGAGCTATAATAACGTTTGGAAAATAGGCATTCAAAATTTAATAAGGCGAAACGTCGCAACGTCATTGGCTACGTCATTATCGGGTGACAGAAAACAGAAGCAGTTCCTATGCGTTTGCATGTGTTTTTGGACTATGCCTCCATTTTGAGTAAAATAATTTAAGTTTATTTATAAAATTCCTCATATTAGTTATATGTAACAGGTATTTTAACACTTTTTTTTAATATTTCGCAAGGTTTAAGAGAATATAATCATTCTTTCGTCGAGAATGATTATTATTATGTTGAGATATGTATAGATATCACGATAAGTTACTTCAGGCCAGCGTCTTGTATCGTAACTCCAGTCTTCCTCTGTCAATAAATACGGGTCACATACTGAATAAACCTTTCCGGGCTGTACTTGAATGTTTAATTTAGTGATATACCTTTGTTTAGATACCGTATCTAAAGACTTTGCGTAATCTGAGAGCATTTTATTCAACAAGCTGTAAGAATGCTCATTGAACGCCATGTTAAATTATGCAATTTTTTGCCACTCCTCGCCAAGCAAGAAGTAAAATCTGCAAGAGTTGAGATGTGTGACATGCTGCGAGACATTGCCCTATTCTTGTAATATCAGATTCAGGAGTTTATGAAAAATAGTCTAAACATTCGTTGATATCTATATACCTTTATGAAATTCCTTATTTAGCACAAAGAGATTACTTCTCAATATTATCAGAAATAATTAACGTTGATTCTAGAATGATGGAGAACATGAAGGGATTGAAATATTTAATTCAACTATCAAAAAACTGATGTTTCGAGGCTACTGAAATTTTTCATAACACATTAAGGCTGCTTTGTACTAACCCTATTGGATTCGCTCACCTCAATGTTAACGTTTAGCGAAAATGAATTCGGATTGCCGACTTGGATTAAAAGATTTTTTTTTAAATGATTATACTCCAAATAGAGAAAAACATTTTACACATTGGGGTATTTTTCGTTTTTTTTTTTTTTTTTTTAACTGCAAATAATATTTTTTTTATTTAAATGAATCTTGGAAAAAATCCGGTATAGTGTGTTTTAAACACTTCTAAATTCCTCTGGTGGACGAAATTTAGAAAATGAAAGGTGCAGAAAAGTTCGAGCTATCTAAAAATACCATTTTTATTGGATTATCAGTATTTATGCAGCTGTCAAAAGTAGACACATTTTCTCCATAGGTTAACATTCAGGTGAGCGAATCCAATAGGGTTAGTACACAGCAGCCTTAATAGTGGCTCAGTCGGCAGATTACAGGTGGTCTTGTTTAGTTATATCTTAAAGATATTGAAAGAATGTACAGTTGTTCATCCTGCATAAAGATAAATTAATCAGCTACTTTTTACTTTGATTATTAGCAAATTTCGGCAAAAAGAAAAAATATATATAAATGCTTCTTTTACTTTAAAATTGTTAACATTTATTTCCCATTGAAAGGTTTAAAGCAGAATTAGCACTTGTTGAGCAGATACAGTTAAGTTACACGTGTTGAACTCTCCCTGTCTCACGATAATGAAGTTTTGAAGTTGACGGAAACAGAGTAATGACTCGAAAATTTGTAAAGGAAATGGAATAACCGAGTACATGTTTTTCACTGTATTCTATACTAGACGGGCTTCGCCTAGCTACGCTCAAGCCATCCGTGTAACATATTTATGTACTTCGGGGCCCACAAAAGAAAAAAAAAAGCCTACAAATGTATTAAATTCAAGTGAATAAATTCCTTTCAATTTTCATTCCCGTCGCTGCCGACAGATGGCAGCACCACTGCACCAAATGATTAGGTTTCTCAGCAGTGAGTAATTTTAGAATGAAAATATCTCTAAAACTATTGAATTAACAGAATAAGTGTACGCAGAAAAAATTATCAGTTTTCGAAGCTCTTTCCAAATATGTAACATTTATGTACTTTCATGAGAAAAATAATTACACCGCTTCCTGTATATTTGTCGGCCATTTTTTTTCGAGGAGTGGCCCACCCGGATGAGTTACGGTCACGTGATCTCTCAACATCCACTTGTCTCTTTATTAGTATAGACTAGACGGGCTACGCAAGCTACGTTCAGGCCCGCAAGCTAGTTTGGAATTGAATTCTAACGGAACAGCATTAATCGAATACCAAAATCGAATCGCTTGACACTCAAATCGCAGTTGGATTTAAATTTTTTTCCACTTTTAATTGCCAAAAAATCCCCCCAAAAATCAGTAAATCTTCAAATGATCTATTTACGATTTCAAAGTTTGAATTAAAAGTGTGAAAAACAGAAAAAGAATTAAAAATTAGACACACGATGAAACATTTCTTTTCAGTGATTAATTTTTTAGTGAGAATCACGCTGTGGATGAATCGAATCCACATCGTCATTCGCTTTGTTTACATCGTCAAAGATGGATGATCTCACAGGAGACGCCCCATTAGAATCCAAATAACTCTAAAACTATTGGAGTAACAGATTAAGTGTACGCAGAAAAAAAATATCAGCTTTTGAATATCTTTCTAAATATGAAAAATTAATGCACTTTCGTGAAAAAAAATACATCGATTTTAACTTTTAAAACATGGCGGATTACGTTTTGTATGGCCAATTGTGATCGGTGGAGTAGGAGGCATTTAGAATTGAAATATCTCCAAAATGATTAAAGTAACAGAATAAGTGTACGCCGAAAAAATTATCAGTTTTTAAAGCTCTTTCCAAATATATAACATTTATGTACTTTCAATGGAAAAAAAATAATAAAATACATCGATTTCGACATTTTCAAACATGGCCGAATTTCATAACGGATGCCATAGCGGAAATTACGTACCGGAAACGGTCCATGGAATTCATGCAGTTGTTGAAAAATTTGGAGGTTGATGTTTATAACATGTACTCAAATTTTAAAATAATATTTATTTGCCTCGAAAATATTTATATAAACTTATTGTAATATGAAATAGAGATATTTATAACAAAGACACTACAAGATTTGTTATCGTAAAAGTATCCCAGGTCTAATATAGCTGGTACATTTTGAAAACATGAAAACGTGATCACTACTTGTAAACACAATACAGAAAACTAGAAAAAGATTTTCAATCTAATTAATATTCAAATAAATTTATTGAATTTTACAAAACGCAAAATAGCAAAGAGACCTCCACATAAACAATAGGCACCAGTATATTCAGCTGCTACATTTCGAACACATAAATGTGCCTTTACTCGTTGTAAACATAGTACAGAATACTAGAAAGAGAATCGATTTACAGAGGCTGTTCACACATTTTTAAGACGATGTATATTGTATTCACAAAAATGTATTTAAATTCAATTTATTTTACTTCTTAAGTATACTACGAAATAAAAATATTTTAGATATTTGAATACAAAGATTAATCAATCTAAAAAATATATGAAACAGAAAAAAGATCTTCACGAAAAGAAAGTATTATGACTCGAGATCAAATTTAATAAAATGGCAGCCGCTTTTCGTCACAGAAATCAAAATGAGTCAGCTGCAATATTACTGCAGTTTTTATCTCACTATCCAGGTTTCAAAATGACAAATTAAATTGCATCACACAACAACGGAATTTCCTTCGGTAAATAAATAATTTCAAAAGCATTAGTACGTGATATCGGCGTTCGAAACGTTTAAAAGAATACTCCGCACAATGATGAAAATTTCAATCTATTCAAGATAGAATAAACAAAGAGGGCCATATGCGTCAGGATTTTGATGTTTACTCCCATCAGTATAACCATCTATTGCTTCGAATCAATCGATCCAATATTGAACAACAGGTTTCGGTGAGTTCAGGATGTAAAGCCATATCTGTACAAGGATCGCTTGATGTAACCCGTTCTCCACTCAGTGAAAAAATTATAACATTTCATTCACTTCTTATTCAAAGTAATGCAGATATCACTACTTAGGCTTTCTTGACACTTCGCAGAGCTTTAATGCACATTTCATTGGCGACAGTTGGGTTGGAAGCGCTGAAGCGCTGCCATTCCACGGTTACGAAGACTTCCTCTAAATGTGTCGCCAAATAGACAAGGGCTTGATGCAACAACTCCCCCTCATCGTGTGTAACAGCCAGATTGATGACGTCAGATATCCTTGCAGCCGTGAGCGAATTCTTCAGAAACTCGACGCTCATTTCCTTCAGCCTTGGGAAGTCGTATTTGTCGCCGGCGTGGTAGAGCCCCAGAGCGTGGCTGACCGACGAAATATCCACTTTCCCGGTATAAACATAGCTGAGAAATTCGCCAAAAGCGTCCGGGTCGCAGTCGTCTATTGTGACGGAGTCGTCCGCACTCTCGGTCATTTGGCTCCTGAACATTGCAGCGAAGACGGGGGAGCGGGCCTGGAGAACGCATTTGTGGGCCCTGAACTCCTTGTCTTTGACCTTGATGAGGAAGTCGTGATGATCCCCGGAGAGCCGCAATTCCTTCAGATGCTCCGACAGAATGGAGAAATCTGCAAAATGAAAAGCGGGAAAACTTTGTTAATACATTCGGGAAAAGTAGATTTAGGTAACAGCATTATCCGAGAAATTCAAGGCGTTAGAGGAATTACTCGCTGGGAAGAGCCAAATGGCGATTTTTGAGGCATAAATGAATTCTACAAATATCAGTACTTAGCGTTTAGGCTAGAATTTCAGCACTTCACAAAGCGAAAAGAACATATTAACGGCTAGACAATTAGGAGAATACTGATTACGTGAAATATTCCTACAAGTCACGAGGTAATACAATAATAAAAGGAAAGCTAAAGAAGGTCAATCACAGAAAAACTATTTTTAAGTTTTATGGAATTCGTAATGATTTTCATGCCGGAAATGAGTTTTTACATAAAAATAATAATACATAAATGAAATACACGTGGACAATCTCAAGTTTTGCTTTAATTTTTTTAATACTTAGAGAACTTCAGAAGGAAAATACTTTAATAATTTTTACCCTATATGAAATATCCTGAAGGATTCCAAATCAGTGTTAAATTAGGGAAAACTATGTTTTTTTTTAAAAGATGTATAACGGAAGGAATTTAAACAAATTAGCACAACTGTTGGATATGCACTGTCTCATTCCATCAAACTATTAGAGATTTGTAACTGGAAACATTGACATTTAAGCAAACAAAATGCTTGAAAAATTATTGCAACGCAAAGAAAAGGAAGTCTGCCTTGTGACGGCAACCATAGAAACAGACCGGTTCATTTCATTTTAGGTATGGGAAATTAGGTTGGCAAA
The DNA here is from genome assembly GCA_907164885.2 of Dolomedes plantarius. NCBI lineage: Eukaryota > Metazoa > Arthropoda > Arachnida > Araneae > Dolomedidae > Dolomedes > Dolomedes plantarius. Next base: position 27,896,129 of record OU015490.1, read on the forward strand.
GATTTGGCGCGAGGGGGAAAAGAGATCGGTCGCATTACGCTTTGTGCTTTTATCTGGGTTGGACGCCATTTCTACTTTTGTGTGGTTAATCATTAAAAATGAGGACTTTTACATAGCATTTTATTGAAAACTGAAATATTTTTATCGTGGTAGCACAGCAGCACTGCGGCGGGCGCCATGGTGCCCGCGGGCATAGGGTTGGGGACCCCTGGTATAATGTACCCTGAATTATATTTCTCTTTTACTGTTTTGCGAAAGTTGTCTTTACTGAAACTGTTTCATAATTGTGTAATATGATGAATTAGAAGCTGTGTGACATTTTTACTTGTAACTATGCATGCTTTATTTTTACCTGTGTTTCTCAATAGTTTTGTGAAACTGGTGAAAAGGGTGTCTCTTTTGTTATAAACAGAGGTGATGATATTTAAAGTTAAAAGAAAAAACACTTTATCATTGGAACTTTATCAACTTGATAAGTAACTTTAACCCAGCAAGCCAGAGGTTCCTGGTGCTCACTTCTGTAAACGGGAGGCGGGGGGGGGGGGGGGGGGGGCAATTGTTAGAAAACTTGCAACCCTAGTGGACGCTCGCTACTGAACTTTTCTCCATCGCACTTCAGAGTTCGGCGCTAGACTCTAACGAATCGCTGAGACTTGAATAGTGTTCTCACGTGCACTCATGTTCCATGATACGGCTAAGTTATGTGTATGTTATAAATAAATATTTAAAGACAAGTGAAGTGTCTTAATTCACCACATAAGCAAGCCGGAGGTTCTTTACATTAATTTTATCTTTACAAGATGTGCTTATTTATTGAATGATTTTTTATAGCATTGTGTTATTAATTGATTTCGTTTTTTTTGTTTGTTTGTTAATGAATAAACTTGAGTTATATTCAAAAACTAGCTATGTTTTTACGTTTCGCTGCAAGCTTGCACACCACACTTTGAGAATAATTTTATCGGGGTTAATTTTCAGCTACCTTTTTCATATTTATTGAGGTGATAGTCCGCCTTCCCTGCTAGCCATATCGGCTCTGCACCTAAAAGCTATAACTTTATTTTACATGTACATTATCTATTCCAGGTTATGGGCATTTCTGCCCCCAAACACTAACAGGTATCTGGCCCGGATTATTCTCTTCGCTGTATTTAATTATTTAGGGTGAGTGAAAACACGTGCTTCCTATAGCTCTGATTCATATTTTTTATAATATAACAGAGAAGTACTGCTATAAGGCAGTTGCCTTCGAAGTTGACGTCACAAGTCATTTACTGTTGGAAATGAAATCAGCAGCATTACCTTTTAAGGGATCTTCATTGATCCGGCTGTTAGAACAGGACGCATCTTCTGTTTGTGTTGCACGGGAGACGCCTGTAGGGAAGCAACAAAAAGGGGAAAAAAATTTGTTAATGTACATGATATAATTGGAAAGAAAGGAAAATATTTAACTCTTAATTAAGAATTTATAGATAACAATTTACCGTGTATAATTGTACAAAGCAAACTAAGGTGCAGATAACAGAACTTTTCTATGTTATAAGACAAATAAACAAGGTTAAAGCAGAAAACTGAAGCAAGAAAACCAGACATTAACTGAAATCAAGAGCAATACCTTTTAAGGGATGTTCATCAATTCGGCCACCAATACACGACGCATCTTCTCTTTGTGTTACACGGGAGACGACTGTTAGAGAAAGCAAAAAAAAAATTCTATATAGTGTAAAAGTACATATTATATATATATATATATATATATATATATATATATATATATATATATATATATATATATATATATATATATATATATATATGTATATATATATATATGTATATATATATATAATTTAATTTAATCATTCCTTTCCCATTTATTTCCTCCCTCACACACACACACACATACATACATGCATACATACATACATACATATATATATATATATATATATATATATGAACCCCATATATATATATATATATATGGGGATTGTATTATCCCAGGGCTCCGGCTATGAACAGTATGCCGCCGCGTACGTTTTTGCAACGATGCTTCAGTGATCCATTAATCAGCCCTTAACACATTTAATTAAGTTTATTTTACCTATATACATATCTACAAGATTTATTAAACTGAGGGTGTTAATTATTAGGCAACCCCAATCCTTACAAAACTTACATTTCCAATCGCCTGCCACAGACTGGCGGAAAGTCGAAAACATACATATCGCGCGGTGCTCACACAGTACCCTCTCGCGGTCAAAGGGAGAAATCCGCAACATACGTTATGCGACGACAGCACTTCCAGGATTCCTAGATGAACTGGGAGAAAGTGTTGAGGGGAGATAAGCTTTGGAGGCGACGCACCGCGGAGGCTCTCGTGCGCTAGTGTTAAAGGACGAAGCTCCTAAGAGAGAGCGGGGAAAGAGACTCGGAGATTGGCATAGCTTGTAGCTACGGGCCGCAGGGAAGCGATAGTGAGCTCCCGTGCTGTAGAAGTCTCATTGACTACAGGAAGACCAAGTCGGTTGAGTGCTTGGCAAATCTAGTTGAGGGAGTATGAGTGACTTCAGAAGTCCAAGTGTTAGAGTTTCTGGCAATACTGTCATTACTGAATGGTTAACTATTATATGTCAAATGTTATGTGTGAATTATGGTGTCAAGTAAATAAATGACCATTGTTATTGTTAGTGAGAGACTATTCATGAGTCATCCTGAGTATTGTATTAAATGTGGGGTGCTAGATTGGTTATAGCAGACGACTAGTTTAGCCCAATCTAAAGGAGATATCCCACATATATATATATATATATATATATATATATATATATATATATATGTGTGTGTGTGTGTGTGTGTGTGTGTATATATATATATATATACTAGCATTATTGCCCGGCGTTGCCCGGGTAGATATATAGATATAAAATATTTCATGCATTCCATCAAAAAAATACTGGGCTGTACTCCCGCTCTTCATGTTCATCTGGCCAGACAGAATGCGCTTAGCACGTTTCGACTGAAATGATATACAAACAATAAAAAAGAAACTTTGAGCCTGCGGACCTTCGTCTGATTTTATGGTCATTCCCAACCCTCTTTCTCCCGCTCATTGGAATTCCCCCCCCCCCTCCGTCATCCTCAAACCACCCCTCTTAACGCAGCTGGTCGAGGGAAATCCACAGGGGGTAGACGCACCTCTATCGGGCACAAAAAACATTAAAAAATTAATTTAAAAAAAACTAATTGAGCCCCAAATTTCGTTTTTCCTGATTTAAGTTTCTCGAGTCCAAAACATTAACTGTGCCGAATTTGGTCCCGGTGGGTGATACAGTCTATGATTCTATAGCGGACAAACAAACAGACAAGCTCTTTTATATATATATATATATATATATATATATATATATATATATATATATATATATATATATATATATATATATATACACAGTCGAACCTCCATATATCGAAGTAGCAAATTGCGCGAAAAAAATTCGATATATAGAATTGAGCCTAAATATATCATAATTCTCCTAAAAAAATATCATAATTATCATAATTCTCCTAAAAAAAATTAAAGCTAATTTTCGTATACGAAACTCCATTTCTAATTTATATGCGAATCCCATTAAATGAAAGTTAATAACTAAAAAATGAATTAATATAAAAGATTTATTGATTACTACATATCTTTAAAAAACCAATAATGCAGACAGTGGTTACAATGATCGCAGTTACATTCTTTTAAAAACAAACTACGAATATCTTGCTAAACAGTTAGTTTTGCGGAAAGTTCAAAGAAATGTTCGTATTTATTCAGTCCACTAAAAACTTCATCAGGGACGTATTCCGCGAATTGAAGTCCACGACGTATTGTTTCAAATGCCATAAATTGGAAGATTTTATTCTAAAGTGGAAAAAAAAAAAATCTCCCAATTTGTCTTGAACAAAATGTCGATATATAGAGATTTTTTCGATATATAGAAACAATTTTTCTATGCAATGAACATGGAGATTTGCTAAGAGTTCGATATACAGAAAATTTCGATATAGGGAAGTTCGATATCTGGAGGTTTGACTGTATATATATGTATGTGTATATATATGTATGTGTATATATATGTATGTGTGTATATATATATATATATATATATATATATATATGTATATATATGTATATATATATATGTATATATATGTATATATATGTATACATATATATGTATGTATATATATATATACATATATATATGTATATATATACATATATATACATATATATATACGTATATATATGTACATACGAGTACAGCTTCACGATACAGTAGGCAGTAACTTAAAAATATTGAATCTGGACATGCAAGTTTTGTAGGAAAATGCGGTTCTTCGTTATTGGATTCTAAACTTTCCATAGTGCAGCCTAGAAAATGGTATTCCAGAACTATATTTCTAGCACCCCTTCACTGTGTCTTCGTCCCTTATTAATATAACGTCATTCGGTCTCTATGCGTGTTTTTTTTTTGTTTTTTTTTTATCAAGCGAAAGGAACTCCTTCAAGTTCCCCACTTACCTGCCCCGTACGGCGAGTCGTCCTTCCATAGTGTGCAGGTGATGGTGAGTTCGCCTGAAGATGTTACATAAGGGAGATCCGCATGCGGCCACCCCAAACAATCTACGTTCTCTGTAAGCACGGCGTTACGGATTATGGCCTCCTCGCTGCCGTCCGCTCTCTTGCAGCCGACGGTGCAGCGAACGGATTCCTGAAATCCGGATCTACTCACGTATACAAAACGTGAATTGCGGTAAATTTCTAAATACCAGGTCATGTTAAAATATTCCACGGTGGGTGACGAGTAGGATGTTTCCGCGAGGTGGAAGTAATTCGGAACTGCCCACTCGAATTTCGCCGTTTCTGCATCGCGAAATACTTCCTTAATTTCACCGGTAACATGCGACTGTCCCATCGGACGAACCGCAAGTAGTCCACCGGGCGAGGAGACGGGGTTCGACGATCGGAATTCCGCAGTGCGTGCTGAGAGGGAGGTCCTGAAAACAGAGGAACACAACTAGGTGAGGATTTTCAGCAAATGATGAAAGTTAATGACGGGGAAAATTCAGAATCGGGAATGAACACGTGCGACGCCGAGCGTTCGATTCACGCGACGAAATCATAACCTCCCCCAATTTCTTCCGTAGTATCCAGACTAGTTATGCGACATCGATAACAAAACATCGATGTTTTGAAACATCGATATACAATATTAAAACATCGCCCAAAAACCATCGATGTTTTAGAACATCCATGTTTTAAAACTGGTTTAGTAATCTCTAACATTAATGTAACTTCCGTTAGTCGTGGGGGGGGGGGGGGGGGGAGGGGGTGATTTAATTTTACTCTCTGATTGGGCAGACACAAATGACAAACACTTGGTTGCTTTGGGCTACATGGATGACTCAAAATTCTCGTTGTAAATACCGCCATGTTTTGCCTTCAAATGTCCAGATAAATCCGTGGTATTGGCAGAAGTTTTGAGGGACTTAAGGCAAATATTGCATTTCGCCAATTTGTCAGAGGTTTTGTAAAAATATTTCCAAACGGTACTTTTGGGAGGCATCTTACTAATAATATTAACGCCAACTTATATACTAAAACCAGCACAAAACAAAGACTTAAATGGATGCACTCGTGTATATACTATTTGTAAAATAAAACCCCATGGAAGGTTCTGGAGTGTCAGGAACATTCCAAGCGCTCTGATTGGTTCATTGGTTGTTAATTGCCATTTGTCTGTTTGCTAAGGAATCGTTCCCCCTTTTGTATTCGTCTTTTTCAGAATTCAGACTTACATTTACTGAGTGTGAAAATTATGCTACGTGGTAAATTTTTTTAATTACGGTACTTTTTCATTAAAAAAAAACATCGAGCACAAAACATCGATGTTAAAAAAACATCGGCTTCAATAAATCGATATTTAAAAAATCAATGTTTTTTATCAAAACATCGATGTTTTGAAAACATCGACATCGATGTCGAATCCCTAATCCAGACATGTTCCCTCGGTCTGCTACTTATCCGTAAAAGAGCAAACAATTTCTGTAGGGCCGATGTTTTAATTCAAACTTGGAAGTGATTGTTGAGAGAAGCGCTTCTTTTAAAGAAACGGGCAATTCTTACTTTATGGAGGGGGTAAAAATGACTAAAAAACATTGGACCAAAGTTATCGCCGTAAAGGAAGTATGTGTAATAAAAAAAATTTTTAGAAAAGAGTCCATTTCTTAATTTTTGCATAGACTTATCAAACGACCCTCGTAAATCAAAAAATTATAATCATTTTTATATATAATACTAAATTAATTATAACTAAAAATATGTACAGAATTTAGTACGTTATATTCAATATGAAGTATAGTACATTAAAATTTCCTTTTCTTACTGAGCATTTTAAATTATGTAAATTAAAACAAAATATAACTTTTGTTAAAAGTTTAATTTATTTAAAAAATAGTTCTATTCATTCCCTTTTATTCCTTTAAATTTTTTCAAATTAGATACTTCAAAACTTCGGGGAATTTTAAAATGAGATTCTTAATTTCTGATAGTTAATAGTAAGAAAGAGAATTCCGTCATAGAATACCTCATTTAACCCTCTTACCTCAGTATCAGGTGGTTTAGTCAGTGGTTCTTGCACTCATTTTTCCCGATTTAAATTGAAGTGTTTTCCATATTGCTCCAAATGTAATATCTGAATTTTGCTGAAATTGTTACAAAACACTGTAAGTTTGAATTAAAAATTTTCCTTGCACATTCATAAAGTACCTAAATTATAAAAAAATATTACTCCTTTTACCCACCGTATTACATTACACTTCAGACGATATATGAATATTCACGGACATTATTTAAAAATCAGTTTTGGAAAATATTTAATTAAACCTACATTTCTTATGTGCGTGAAATTCAGCTCAGCATAACACAAAGAGTTTGCAGAAAATAATTTAAATCACATATTTGAATGTTCATGCAAAATAGTTTTATCAGCAATTTGTACTTAAAAAGTCATTTACCAACCTTCTAAGCTATAAATATATGAAGGGGTCACAACAATAGTGAACCAAGTCCATCTATACTAAATTGGAGAAATCAAGGTTTGAAGTTTTTTGTGTAGCGGAGTTTTTTGTGAAAACGTATTAATCACTTGATTCACTATGACAGTGAATAGAACATGTTTTTAAGTTACTCCAACATGAACTATCTCCATTTTTAAAAAATACAGACTTGGTCCACTATGGTTGTGAACCCCTCATATATAACCTTACTAAATGAATGTCATGCTTAATGTATAAAATTTATATAGTATACAATCTACTGAATGATATACAACATACTTAATGTACATGTAATATATTTTACACTTACAGTTAATTGACCAATATGTAAATATTTTTATGTACATACAAGAAAAAGTAAATTTTTGTATAATATATGCATGTTTTATTTTTTCTATCATATATTCTTAAAACACCAATGCATGGTTAAGTATTTATTTAGAGTTCAGCTTAATTACTTCCAGAAAGACATGAGATATATCTTAAAATATAATGTCCGTTATCTTAAAGGCAAAGAAATATATTTTTCAAATGTATTGTCCTCCCTTTCCAACTAATTCAATAAATTCAACTTTTAGATATTTCAAGCAATAATGAATTCCTTAACTTATCTTAAATAAACATATCTTAAATAAGTTGTGCCAGCCTGATGAGAATAACCTTAAATTTATATCATCGCTGGTCTGTAGGTTCAGAGAACACACATTTCAGGATTATATGGGTCATTCTCTGAAAAGTGGCAATTTCCTGGCCCAGTGGTCTTGAAGACGTATTTTTAAAATTACAAAAGAAAAAAGTGATTTAAACCACCAATATGAATCAGTGATGTATATAAATGGTGATTATATGCTTATCGAAATTGAAATATATTAAAATTTTTTTTAAATGCAAATATCATTCTCTCACTTGTCTACATCCACACATGTAGAAAACAAAATGGTTTCACTGCCATTACAGCATGTATGTTTGTAATTTTTTTTTCGTTATAAAATCCATTACAGATACATAAATATTTGGCCACTTAATTATATCTATATTTTATGTAATAAAAGAAATTAGGGCACTTTTGATTGTTGTACCTAGTATCTGACATCATTCCCTCATTTAACTATAAATCTGCCCCTATTTACTCAGTAGATGGAAGAACATGCATTATATAGGTCTAGGATAGTTTGTATAGGAGTAAAGCAATCATCTTTCTTGCTCAACAATATTCTTCAATAGCTGTCACATGGATTTCAAGTATGAGATAAAGTATTTTTATTACCTATCATTCCCTCGTGAATTATAAATTTAATAAAAGCAAATAAAATTTCTATTTCTGTTACTATATTATTGGAAACGTGACTACAAAAGATATTTAGTAACTGAAAATATAACATAAGCCTGATCATTTTTGTACAAAGTGGTTTTCAGAAGTATTTCATCATTCCCTCATAATTTTAATAAATGAGGGAATGATCTGAATTCATTTATATATGTACTATGCAATAAAATACATACTAAACAATAAAGTAAGAATAATCTAATGCAATAGAATACATATTTAAAAACTCAAGATTTTTAATTAGAGTAAGATTACCATTTTAAATTTTATTATTTTACACGGAGGAGTTAAAAATAAACTTAAAAAAATTATTGTATTAATTCAAATAAACATCAAATATCCTAAATTTTATAGCTTTATTTTTTTAATTAAAATAGAGGTAAAAAAATTAATTATTTACTGAAAGAATAACAGTACTATTTTATTTTTTTTTTAAGAATAAATAAAACTACTCTGGGGAAACTATCTGAGGAAGAATTAAGGCTGAAAAAGAAGAGTATGATAGAATCAGAAGAGAGAAAAATAAATCAGATCCATTGTTGCTTGCAAAATTAAAAGAAAAGGGGAGAAATTATTTTTAAAAATTTGGGAAATGACAAATCAAACCAGTAAATAAAATGATGCCAAATGAATTACATCAGATAAGAAAACAGTGGGGAAAAAAAAATTCTAAAAATTATCAACAGAAGAAAAGTAGTGAACAGGATATATCACATACACAACAGCCAACAAGTAGCATGATTTCAAATAATATTCCAGACACATCCCAAGCTACAGTTTGACGTTGCAGAATTTTCAGGAAAAGGTTAAAGAATGTTCGAGAATTAAATGAAACTAAATGTCAACTTTCGATTAAAAAGGCTCAAGCTGATAGGTATAAGAAAAGATATCTACGACTAGTGAGTAAAAACAATGAAAACACAGCCCCGTAGAAAGATAGAGAAGTTTCTAAAAAAAGAAAATGTATCACCAGTTGTTCAAAAAAGATTAATTTGGCAAGGCTTTGTATTCACAATTAAAAGCAAATTTTAAACCACTTGGAAAAAGCTACAAATTAAGAAGATTTTATAGTGCTGTAAGAGGGAAATTTTTAAAAAATATAAAAAAGGTTGTTCTAGGACAAATCTTTTTAAGGCACAAAGGATTCTTTCAACCACATAAAACCTTCAGTAAAATCCATGAAAAACAGTTACACTATGATAAAATTACAAAAAAAAATTATAAATGACTTACAGGAAATTTTTTAAAGAGATGATGTTTCAAGAATGTGTCCTAGAATTAAAGACTGCATTTCCAGAAACAAAGTAAGGAAACAAAAGAGAGTTCTAACTTGACACAATTCAAAATCTGCATAAAAAATTAGCAAGTTCTGTCAGCTGCAAAATTAGTTATGCAATGTTTTGTTGATTACGACTATTTTGGGTCACAAAACCAAAAGTTCCTGATAGAGAAACATGCAAATATATGTTGCATTCAAACATGGAAATGCTCATATTAAAGATGTTTGAAGAAAACATTATTATGCATAAAACACCAAAAGAAGTTGCTATAGATATCTGTTGTAATGAAAGTGATGAATGTAAATGTTTATTAAGAAAATGTGTCATTTGTAAAGATAATATACTAAAATTTAACAGTTTTGAGCCAGAAAAAGATGTGAAATACAAAAAGTGGATCTAGGAGAAAACTACTTATTCTTGCTAGGGGTGTAAAAAAAGTCACAAGAAAACCTGTAGAGGAGATACATAAAACAGCATTAAGTTTAGTAACTCAATTAAAAGAGAATAAAAACTGTTTTTTGGTTCATCTTGGCAACATTAAACATCAATATACCGCCATAGCAGATTTAAAGAACAATCTACAACCTAATGCAGTGCTAATACATATAGACTTCAGTGAAAATTAGAGTTGTAAGTATAGTAAAGAAATCCAGTCTATACACTTTGGTGGAGCTTGTGAACAAATTTCATTGAACACATGTGTTCTTTACCTGAAAGAAATGATTTGTTAACATTGATTCCTTTTAACCACTGCAAGCAAATCACTCAGGCATGAAACATCGGCCATCTGGGCTCATCTACAGCCATTTCAAAATATATTTTTATGAAACAGAATTTAATTAATACTGTTCATATAGTAAGTGATGGACCCTGTACACATTACAGAAACAAAAAAAAGTTACATTCAAGATATCACACACAAGAATTGTTTCCTGGTATCCCAAACTTGACATGGAATTATACAGAGGAAGGCCACAGGAAAGGGGCACCTGATGGCGTAGAAGGAACTTTAAAATGTACAGCAGATAGAATTGTAGCTGAAGGTAAAGATGTTGACACATTTCAAACTTTAATCAAAATTTTAAGGCAAGAATATACAGGAATAAGGATATTTCTAACTGATGAAGAGACATTATATGTAAAGCTGATATGTTAGCAAAGGATTTAGAACCATTTTTGGGCACATTAAAGATTTATCAGATAGTATATATACTATCATCAGCACATACAGTACTGGACTTAGTTCACTTTCTTGCTTTAAGTGCAAGATTTTCGAATGCAGTTAAATTCTGAAAATAAAAGAAAAAAATCTACAGAAAAGAAAGATGAAAAGATTTAAATCCCTAAATATAAAGTCGGTGAGTGAATTATAGTACATTATGATAAAATACCACATCCTGGAGACATCATATCAGTAGACAGCGAAAATTTCAATATAAATGTCATTGTTTCAACGGGAAACAAAATATATACATGGCCCTCAACAAAGGACATTCATACTTACAGTTTGATAAATATAAAATATAAACTGCCTCAGCCTACACTTTGCAATAGCAGAGCAAGCCAATATAAATTTCTTGATAAATAATTTTACATGTGTCTATTTATAGATGAAATTTTTAGTATAATTAAATAAACCATTACAAAAATAATATATTTTATTCTTGCCTACTAATAATTACATCAAAACTAGTGTGGTGTATGAAAAGAGTCAATTTTAATAGTTATATCTGTCATTCCCTCATTTTTTCAATTATTAAAATAATTAAAATCACAGATGATCTAACAGGTACAGTTTGGTTCATATTATTTTTGATAAATGTAGCACAAATGTACTAGCAGGCTAAATTTTGAGATTTTTGAGGCAATTTTATTTGGGCTCAATTAAAAAATACAAAAACAAACAGCCAGTTTTCAGAGAATGATCCATATACAATAGTAATGGATCTTATGGACCAAAGAGAAAGTTATGAAGCATAAAATAAGCGAATTTATTTCAAAGGCTTATCGCACACTTGAAACAACTAGATAATAAAGATGCACAAACTTCAAAGTTTCGTGATATCATGCATAGATAAATTCAGAAGAACACTAAACTAACACACACACAATGTGCATTTATGATGCATTTCCAGAATGAATACTTGAGTCAGCACCACATAATTTACTTTTTGGACATTTACATGTTGAATTTAGATTCTGGTTTTAGGTGGAATCCACTGCTCATTGAATTTATTACCATTACTTAACCATTCTTGTATATCTGAAAGGGGAATTTTCTATGCATACTATACCTCAGATCAATAAAAACGTATCCTACTTTGTGTGCTGTACTAGGTGCTCAATGAATTTTTTTACGTCATTTAATCATACTTGTATTGACAGGGATATTCTGTACCCATACTATACCTCAGATCAATAAAAATGTATCCTACTTTGTGTGCTGTACTAGGTGCTCATTGAATTTTTTTACGTCATTTAATCGTACTTGTATTGACAGGGATATTCTGTACCCATACTATACATTAGATCATTAACAACCTATCCTAATTCATGTATTTTAAACTATGACTACAAAAATACAACTTTTAAATGCTGTTTAAATCAAATCTTAAATGGTAATTAATTCCTCACAGTTAAATCAATTAGAAAAACCATGTGTCACATCAAATTCTCAATATCAGTAAATCAATTCAAACCAAACATTTATTAACTGCAAGCAGTAATACTTTTATCATATTTTAACAAAGGAAAAATCATATCTAACTAAATAACTCAGTTTCCATGGCAAATTATTTCATTTCAACAAAGGAATAATCAAATCACAATAATTAACTCACAGTTTCTAAGGCAAATCATTTTCACTCAAAAAAGGAATAATAAAATCAAATTAATATCAGACCCTCCATGGGAAACTTGAATCGAATGTAAACCAAACTTCTATTTCCAATAGTTTTCACAACGTCGAATTGTATTCATGGCCTGAACGCATCATGAGACAAAAAATTAATTTTTCTCTATCCAATTACACTAAAGAAGGGTTTAAAAATCATATTCTATAACTATATATATGTATATATTTTTTTTTAAACATTATTGTTATATCTGTTGTATTTGAAGTTGACTTTAAATAAAGACACCATTCTAAAATGATACGCTACTCAGCCAAACACATCACAACAAGAAGTGGCTGTTGCCATACATAGAATAGAAATACAACAATTCTCCCACTCTTAAAATGGAACTATACATTAAATGAAAGTTCAGTTATTGACGTAGTTCTGTAAATACGCTGGCTTGTTACATGATCGTAATGATCGTCGGGGTCCTAGTTGGGCTTGTGTATCTTGGATACTACTAGGTTGAGAATGAGTTTGTACATTTGAATTTTCGTTATCTAGTTGCTGCAAATTAGTTCCAGAGTCAGGTACTGTTATCCACAGAGGTAGTGCACGCACTTGTACCTTATCTGGCAAATGGTCTTTATCAGATTTAGTATCGGAAGTAAAAGATACAGATTTCCTTGGAATTTCAGTTTTTCTCAACTGATCAATGTGTCGTTTGAATGTATGTCCATCATCTAAATTTACTTCGTAATGTAACTTGCCAAATTTTTGAGTGATGGTACCCAATTTCCATACATACTTATTTCTAATGTGGCATCGAACTTGTACTCTGTCTCCCACGCTTAATTGTCTGGCTTTAACTGCGTATTCATCATTTTGTGTATGTTTCATTGGTCGAACAACATCAAGTTGAATGCGGATATTACGTTGTACATACATTTCAGCTGGAGTTTTATTATTAGATAAGGGTGTTGCTCGATATCGAAATAAAATTTCTCGTACTTCGGCATACATCAGGGGTCGGCAACGCGGTGCTGAAATATGCCCTCCCAGTTAAAAAGGTTGCCGACCCCTGGCATACATTGACAGTTGATCATCAGTCATTGCATTTAGACGATTTTTCAGTGTTTGTACATTTCTCTCGGCTAATCCATTTGTAGCTGGGTGTCCCGGTGCTATGTGTTTCTGAAAAATGCCATTCTTGGCACAGTATGATTTAAACTGATCACTCACAAAAATTGCTGCATTATCTGATACCATAACGTATGGATAACCATGTACAGCAAAGATATCAGCAAGCATTTCTATAGTAGAAGCAGTGGTTGGAACATTGCGACTTACTTTGATCTCGGCCCATCTTGATTTTGCATCAACTATTAAAAAGAGACAATCTTGGAAGGGTCCTGCATAGTCAATATGTATACGATCCCAATTTTCTTTAGGTTCATCCCAGGGGTGAATTTGAACTTTTAAAGGATTGGTTTTGATTTCAGCACATGGTTCACATGTTCTTGAGATACATTCAATATCTTTGTCAATTCCTTTCCAATAGATATACCGGCAAGCTAGTTGCTTCATTTTTGTTATGCCAATGTGAGTTCGATGCAGTTCATCTAAAGCTGCTTTCTGGAGTATTTTTGGTACTACAATCCTCTGTCCTTTGAACAGGATTCTATTTTCCATGGTATATTCACAGCCAAGTTCAGGACTACTTTGAATTTCTTGTTTTATTTTTGACAAATGCTCATCAGAATCTGTTGATGTTCGAATTGTGTCAGCATTTAACATGTCTGTTGATATTTCATTAATTGATACCATGCACACAAGATTTATTTCATTGTTAATTGCCATATCATTAGATGATTCTTTTTGAATTATTGGAGCTCTAGAAAGACAGTCTGCATCTATGTCTTCAATACCCTTCTTGAAAACAACTTCACAGTCAAATCCTGATTAAAATGGGGAATATCGAAGTAAACGACCTGAAGTCATTGAAGGTAATTTTGTGCTTGGATGAAAAATTCTTGTCAAAGGTCGATTGTCAGTTACCAATTTAAAATGTCTTCCAAACAGATAGTTGAAAAAATGATTTACAGAAAATATAATTGCAAGAGCTTCACGATCAAGCTGCGAGTAATTTTGTTCTGCTGTAGTTAGCGATCAGAGCAACTACAGCAGAGCAAAGTAAAGTTGAAGCAAATGCAATTGGTCTCTCTTGTCCATCAACGATGTGTGCAAGAACACCTGCAACACCTACTGGACTTGCGTCGCACGTAAGTATTATTGGTAATGCCGGATCATATGGGGAAAGAGTTTTATCACTTCCTATTTCGATTTTCAATTTTATGAAAGCAGCTTCACATGCAGCTGTCCATCGGAAATCCGAGTCCTTTCGAAGGAGCTGTCGAAGAGGAAAGGTAGTTGATGAATTATTGGGCAGGAAACGAGAATAACATGTAACCATTTCTAGGAATCTGCGTAATTCTTCCACGTTTGAAGGGCGGGGCATCTCCATTATAGCCTTGACTTTCTTTGGGCTTTTAGAGATCTTGTTGAATTCTACAACATGTCCTAAATATTCGATTTGCTCTTGAAAGAATGAGTATTTATTCCGATTCAAGTGAAGATCGTATTTCTTTAATCTTTGTAGGCATTGATCAAGATTCTTTTGACATTCAGATTTTGTTGTCCCGTGCAAAATGATATCGTCAAAATAGGACATAGTTTTGGGCAAGCCTTGGAGAATCTGGTCTATGACGCGGTTAAATTCGCTTGGAGCAGTCTTAATTCCAAATGATAGTCTATTCATACGATAGGTTCCACGATGAGTTGACAAAGTTTGAATTATGCTACTTTCTTCATCTACTTGAACATGAAGATAAGCTTTGTATAAATCAAGGCAGCAAAAGTATTTTGAATTTTTCAAAATGTTGAGGATATCATCAATTTGTCTGATAGGATAGTTTGCATTGACAAGACGTTCATTAACACCAGTTTTGTAATCAACGCACTGGTTTTGTAATCAACAAAACTTCAAAAAGAGCCGTCTCTTTTTGAAGATTTTTTAAAAATGAACGGCTCTTTTTGAAGATCCGTGTTTTCAAAATGACCCGATTCTCTGAAAGACCGACTTCGGATCTGCTTATTGTTATAGATCTCGTTCGCGAACGATCAGGATCCAAGTCTTTGGAGGCGGAGTTCGGGCAACGGTGATTATGTGCTGGCCAGCTGTTGAGTAACGGGGGGAATAAGTCAACGGGGAAATAAGCAGTCTATTGTAATGAATTACGTTTTCAGTGTTGCGGTTCAAATAACGATTGATGTAGAGTGGAAAATACAAATTCATCCATTTAATAATATGTAATAACGGATGTATGTATATACTATGTTCCAGCATCACTCTGGAACGCCTAGAGCAATTTCAACCAAACTTGGTACACATATGACTTACAATATGGGAATAAATACTGGGGGGGGGGGGGTAAGACACCCCTAGCACCCATAGGGGAGGGGGGAAGGGGGGCCATGTAAAACTAATCGAAAACGACTGATATTAGTGTCGAATCCATAGTTTTCGGGATCGCTGAAATAAATAGTGACACTCCCGAAGCCGTTTAAGGGCAAGTTCAGCCCCCCCCCAGAAAAAAAAGCATTGGGGGGAGGGAGAAGGGGTGAAAAACAAAATGTCCAAAATGACCGAGAGTGGTGTCGAATCAATAGTTTTAGGGGCAGCTGAGAAGAATTCTTGTTAAGGGCAAGTTCAGCCCCCCCATCAGCATTGGGGGGGGGGAGGGGGGAAGAACGGGTGAAAAGTAAAATGTCCAAAATGATCGAGATTGGTGTCGAATCTATAATTGTCGGTGTCGTTGAGATGATTACTAACACTCCCGATGCCACTTAAGGGCAAGTTCAGCCCCCATCAGCATTGGGGGGAAGGGGGAATGAATGAAAAATAAAATGTCCAAAATGACCGAGAGTGGTGTCGAATCTATAGTTTTAGGGGTCGCTGAGATGAATAGTGACACTCACGATTCCGTTTAAGGACAAGTTCAGCCCCCATCAGCATTGGGGGGGGGGAAGGGGAGAAAGGATGGAAAATAAAATGTCCAAAATGACCGAGAGTGGTGTCTAATCAATAGTTTTCGGGGTCACTGAGATGATTAGTGACACTCCCGATGCCGCTTAAGGGCAAGTTCAGCCCCCATCAGCATTGGGGGGGGAGGGGGGAACAAGGGGTGAAAAATAAAATTTCCAAAATGATCGAGAGTAGTGTCGAATCCATAGTTTTCGGGGTCGCTGAGAGGAATACTGACACTGCCGATGCTATTTAACTACAAGTTCAGCGACCATCAGCACTGGGGAGGGGGAAGGGAGGAGAGAGAAATAAAATTACTTCGATTTTGCACTAAAGGAAGAATTCATTCCTTTTCCTGTCTAATAAAAAATCGTGATAAATAAATACCCGAAACAGTCGGGTAAACAGCTAGTGACAAATAAAATCAAAATGAAACATTACTGCCGGCCAATCGAACATAATGAAATGTTCTCGAAAAATATAAAAGATTAAGTTGAAGAAAATGTTAATAGTTCATATATTAAACGACTAAGGTCGTCTAAGGTAGTGAACGAGTTAACTTAAAAATGTCCTCTTAGAAACTGCTTAAAAATGACTTTTTAAAAAATCTGGTTCTTATTTTTGGGTTTACGGTGTGAAAGAACTTTTTTTTATGTCACAAAAAAATGTAATCAGATACACGCCTAGATGTTAAACAATTTTGCGTTTGAAATAACATGACAAAAATTATCCCTCGTGATAAATATATACATCTTTTTGTATATCTTTTAATGTAAAATAATTATACAACTTTTAAAACGAGGAATATGTTCAGTAAATGAAGTTATATATTCATACAAGTATACATTTTAACTTAATAATTACTAATATATGTAAATAATAAAAGTATTTAAAGGCAATAAAAAACAGTGGTCGTTCTTGACATAAAACCTAGGAGTCGGGTCCTAGTTATATATATATATATATATATATATATATATCCCGACGCGCGACATTAAATACCTCCATATCTAGGCCGGATATGGGCACGTTAAATCCAAAGACCGGAAAGTCCCTCTATGAGGTCAGAGAGGGTGGGAGAGGGTACGATTCCTCCCCCAAGATGTCGCTCAAGGGGGTGCTCGGTCAAAATTGAGCTGTTAGCTAGCTAAGACGGACTCCGACTCTTGTGGTGGTATATAAACCGGAGTCGCACACTTCAGCCCGAAGCCTAGAATGCCCAGGGGACATTAGAAAGAACAAAATTTATATATATATATATATATATATATATATATATATATATATATATATATATATATATCCCGACGCGCGACATTAAATACCTCCATATCTAGGCCGGATATGGGCACGTTAAATCCGAAGACCGGAAAGTCCCTCTATGAGGTCAGAGAGGGTGGGAGAGGGTACGATTCCTCCCCCAAGATGTCGCTCAAGGGGGTGCTCGGTCAAAATTGAGCTGTTAGCTAGCTAAGACGGACTCCGACTCTTGTGGTGGTATATAAACCGGAGTCGCACACTTCAGCCCGAATCCTAGAATGCCCAGGGGACATTAGAAAAAACAAAATTTATATATATATATATATATATATATATATATATGCGTATATACATATATAAACATACGTATATATATATATGTCAGTTTTCATACACATTCTGCCCAATAGATGGCGAGACCTCCCCGTCTCTTCAGATGTTTTCGAAGAGGCTGATTGGGAGAAGGGATTGACGCATGCGCGTCGGTATAGGTTTTTGTTTTTTAGTCAGTCCAACTGTGATTCTCCGAGAGAGAACATCGAGTAATCCTGCGTATTGTCTCAAAAAAGGTGTTATATGTATGGAAAATAATATATATAATAAAAGGTGAAAAAGACAACTTCCAGTATCTTCCATCTGTATATCAAGGGACACCGGGTAGGTGTCCCCGAACTATTTTCTAACGTCAGTGGATTAAATCAGCTAATTTTATCGTATCCCGACATTAGTGGCGCAGTCACGGTAGGATTGATTATTGATGGAAGATTAATTATTAATTAAAAAAATGGAGCTATTGAAAAATAAGAGAGCACCGCTCCGTACGGCGTTTACGAAGGTATATAATCTCCTTAAGGAAAAATTAGGAGAAAAAGAACCGAAAATGACAGACATCGAAATAAGTCTGGAACAGTTGACGGATAAGTCAAACCGGCTCCGAGGAATGGATCAAGAATTGTTAGATGCCTTATTAACTTCAGGAGCAAAAGAGAAAGAATACGCTCAAGAATTCGAAGCTTGTGAAGTATATGTTGAAAAATTCGTATAAATAAAGACAGAAGCAAAGCAAATTTGTTCGTCAAGAGGTCAAAAAAGTCAAGTGAAAGAAACTGGTGAAAACGAAACCGAAGCTAGAATTTCGCAAGTTCAAATCAGGTTGCCGAAAATTAATTTAATTCAATTTGATGGAGACCCCCGAAAGTGGCTAAACTTCTGGAATACCTTCATAAAAATTCATGAAGACGATACGTTGGACGAGCACTCAAAATTTGTATATTTAATACAGTCGACGATCCCAAATTCCAAAGCACGCGAGATTGTGAACAGTTACCCCTGCACAGCTGATAATTATTCAAAAGTGATAGAGCACTTGCGAACTAGATTTGGAAATACTGAGATCCTTATCCAGGTTTATGTGCGCGATTTATTACAGTTAGTTTTGGCTAATTATACGTCAAATCAAAAATTTGCATTATCATCGCTTTACGACAAATTAGAGACTAAATTACGAGCTTTAGAATCGCTTGGTGTCACTAAGGATAAATATGCCAGCATAATATTCCCTCTAGTGGAATCCTGTTTACCCACGGATATATTACGAATTTGGGAAAGAGAACGGGAAAAGTCCACAGAAATTAGAGGTAAGACAGATTTAGATTCTCTTCTTGAGTTTTTAAAAAATGAAGTATTAACTGAAGAACGCATGCTATTAGCGCACGATGATTTCGGTTTGAACAAACCCAAAAGGAGTTCAAAAAATAAAGATTTAATGGAATCGGATATCCCTACTTGTCACAAATTGTGGGTAGGAGAAAAAAATCAACGCCTAATAAGATAAAAATAGAATTATGTTTTTTCTGTGAGAAGCCTCACCCGACAGAAAAATGCTTTAAAGCAGAAACGCTTTCCTATCAGGAAAAGAAAGATTTGTTATTTTTAAAGAGGAGCTTGTTATGTATGCTTGAAAAGGGGGTGAAATCACATTTCCCGCAATTGTCGGTTAAAATTGAAGGTTAAATGCGGCGTATGTCAGAAAGTAGGTCATTTGTCTATCCTTTGCCCAACGGCGCCAGACAAGAGTAAACAGACATTTGCAAGCGCTGAGTCTAAAGGGGGGGGGGGGACCGAACTCAGTTGGCAATGATCAAATACTTTCGGCGAGTTGTTTACAAGATGAGGGAGTTTTATTGCAGACATTAGTGGTTAGAATATCCAACGGAAGTAGGCAAAAACACATAAGGGTTATAATTGACAGTGGAGCTGTGCAGTCGTTCATTTGTAATGACGTCATTGAGTATTTACGATGTGAGAGTGTGGGTGAAAAGAGATTAATTCATCAACTTTTCGGTGGCGTACAGACAAGTGAAGAGTTACATCGCATGTATAACATTTGTGTAAATAGTCTTGATAATGATTTTAGTGGTGAGATGTTATGTTTAAATAAAGCAATTATTTGTTCAGATGTAAAAAGGATATCCTCAAAAGGATCGTTGTCAGAGGAATTAAAAGCTTATGGTATTTATGTGAATGATATGCAGGGTTGTTTTCCGGAAGTGGGAGATGAAATAAAAATGCTTATCGGTTCTGACGCCGCGGGAAAATTATTTACTGGAAAAGTAAAATGTTTAAAGAGTGGTCCCGTACTGATGCAGACAAAATTGGGATGGGTCATCATGGGAAAAGTACCAAATTTTATCGAGAAGGATACCCATACATGTGTTTCGTTACTGTTGAACGAGAGATCAGCAGAAAATTTTTGGAGATTAGATACTATAGGAATAACTGACCCGGTCGAAGCGAAAACAAAACTAGAGTTTAAAAAAGAGAGTATGCTACATTTTGAGAAAAAGTTGATAGTAGATTCCGAAGGTAGATATGAGGTTGCTCTACCATGGGTTTTAGATTATTCTAGGTTACCTAGCAACCGAGAATTGGCGGAAAAACGCCTAGAGACTACTCGGAAGAAACTAATGCACTCGAATAAAATTGGGGCCTATCAGGAGATATTTGATAACTGGTTGGAGGATAATATTATTGAGGAGGTACGTAATGATGTACGTAATGAACATTATCTTCCCCACCGTCCAATTTTTAAGGAAGCTGGTACTACGAAAGTTAGGCCGGTTTTCGACGCGTCAGCACATAGTAAGGGAACCGTCTCGTTAAACGAATGTCTAGAAACGGGTCCGAACCTCCTCGAAATCATACAATCGCTGATAAATCGATTCCGGAAGTTTCCGGTAGGAGTAGTTTCGGACATAGAAAAGGCCTTTCTACAAATAAGTATTAGAGAAGAGGATAGGGATTTTTTACGGGTTTTGTGGAAAGGTGTGAATGAGAAGGATATTAAGGTTTATCGCCACCGACGGGTGGTTTTCGGGCTTACGTGTAGTCCTTTTTTGTTGGCGGCTACTCTAAATTGTCACTTAGATAATGCTACGGAGTGTTTTTTAGACACTGCAAAAACTTTAAAGGAGTCATTTTATGTGGACAATTGTCTTGTGAGTTTCAAGACAGTTGAAGAACTAGACAAATTTGTGATGCTTTCGCGGACGCTGCTTTCGGCCGCAAAGTTTAATTTAAGGGGATGGAGGACGAACGGAGAAAGTGAGGTAATTTCTCAGGCGGGGTTAGAGGAAAATGTTTGTGTTTTAGGGCTAGATTGGAATCTAAAAGATGACACGTTGTCATGTAAAATAGAAACGAAGACGGAAGGGAACATGGTCGCTAGTAAAAGGTCCCTACTTTCATGCACGAATAAATTGTTCGATCCCATGGGCTTCACTTCTCCCGTTACTCTTTTCCCAAAATTGGCCTTACAAGAATGCTGGAAACAAAAATTGAGTTGGGACGAGAAACTCCCAGAACCGTTAGAAAAGCAGTTTTCTACGTGGCTAACGAAGATGAAATTACTGAAAGAAATTAAGATTCCGAGATGGATGGAGGTTCGGGGTTCGATACCCGAAGATGTCAGCCTGCATGTTTTTTGCGACGCGAGTAGGCAAGCATATGCTACTGCTATTTTTATAAGGATAAAAACAAATGAACATATTAGTGTTAATTTAGTGCAATCACGCACACGAGTTTCTCCACTTAACAACGTAACTATTCCAAGGTTAGAGTTGCTGGGCTGTACTATAGGAGCCAGACTGGGAAACACAGTAACTTCGGATTTAAGAATTGCTGGAATAAAACGATTCTTTTGGTGTGATTCCACAACAGCACTGACTTGGATCCGGAGAGATGTTCAGTGGGGCACTTTCGTTTGGAATCGAGTACAGGAAATCCGTACGTTGACAAAAGTAGAAGAGTGGCGTTATGTTCCGACTGAACTAAATTCAGCAGATCTGCCTTCGAGAGGCTGTTCAGTAGAGCACTTTCTTCGATCAAAATGGTGGGAGGGACCCAACTGGCTGAAAGGACCTGAGGAGTCGTGGCCCTCCGAGGTTGAGAAACCTGACGAAGAAGTAGTGAATTCCGAAAAGAGAAAATCGGTGCTTGCCGCCACTGAAGGGATTTTCGTGCCGAATGATTGGTTTTATCGTTATTTCTCTTCATTCCCGAGAATTTTGAGATTAGTTGCGTGGATATTACGTTTTTTGAACAACGTTAGAAAAACAGACATATGTAAAAAATTGAATTGTCGATCTCGGAACTTAAGAAAGCTGAAGAAACAATTTTCATTCTGATACAGAAAGAATCATTTTCGAAAAATGAAAAACAGTGTTTTAAGAACCTTCGAACACTGGTTGACGAACATGGCATTATCAGAGTAAAAACTCAAGTGATGTACAGACATGATACAGATGATTTTAAGTACCCGGTACTTTTGCCTTCCGATCATCGGGTAGTACATCTCCTGATTTTATGGGAACACCAGAGACTGTTACATGCTGGGGTCACCCTGTTGATGTCTAATTTATGCGAGCGGTTTTGGATCATCAAGGCTAGAAGAACAATCAGAGCTGTTATACACCGTTGCGTACGGTGCAAAAGGTTTAATGCAACTAAGACAGAGTCCATACCGATTTCGTTACCAGCTGACAGAGTGCAAGACTTTGCAGCCTTCCAAGTGACAGGTGTAGATCTTGCCGGCCCCTTATTCCTTAAAGGAGCTAAGAAATCTTGGATCGTTTTGTACACCTGTGCAGTATACAGGGCGGTACATTTGGAGCTGGTGACGTCGCTTTCAACCGAATCGTTTCTGCAATCTTTCCGGCGATTCATTGCCAGGAGAGGTAGGCCTGTCACAGTGTATAGTGACAACGGAAAGAACTTTGTCGGTGCTAATTCACTTTTTCTTCCATCGATTGGGAACTTGTTACGGCAGCGTCGACATTGCAGAGAATCCGTTGGAGGTTCAATCCCCCTTCCGCCGCCTGGTGGGGCGGTTGGTGGGAACGCTTGATCCAGTTGGTAAAACAGATTCTGAGAAAGGTTTTAGGAAGAGCTGTCCTTTCTTATGAAGAACTCCTGACCGTCATCTGCGACTGTGAGCAGGTAATAAATACACGACCTCTCACTTATGTGTCAGAGAGTCCGGAGGACCCGTCTCCTTTAACTCCGGCTATGTTTCTCCAGACACTGAGCTTGTCCGATGTTGAAGACATCGATTTGGTGGACCGTCAGGGGTTAAACAACCGAATAAAACATGTACAAGGGATCCGGGATCATCTCCGGAAGAGATTCCGGAGTGAATACTTGGGACAATTAAAGCAACAAACATCTGGCCGAGATGTTAAACCATTGTCAGTGAACGATGTGGTCATCATTGAAAACGACCAAAAACGGGCACAGTGGACTTTAGCCCGAATAGTGGAACTATTTCCAGGAAAAGACGGTCATTCACGAGTGGCTAGAGTAAAAACGCAGCAAGGAGAGTTCATCCGACCGGTTCAAAGACTTTACAATTTAGAGGTGAACATTGACTCTCCTTTGGAACCAATCGTTCATACCCGTAGTGGGCGGCACGTAGTCGCTCCCAAAAGACTCGTTTATTGACATTCGAAAAACTTTGATTCGAAAGACAATTTTTCTTTTTTTTCTAATTATTGTAGTTCATGTTGTACATATGTATATAGTTATTGTAAATATTTTTTATGTCTTTTAATTTTAGGTACTATTTTTCCAGTCGTGAGAAAGAGTATTGATATTTAAAATTGTATATGCCAAAAGTAAGTAAATTTTGTGTCTAGGTGAATTTACCAAAGGTAAATTCAGGTGGGAGAATGTCAGTTTTCATACACATTCTGCCCAATAGATGGCGAGACCTCCCCGTCTCTTCAGATGTTTTCGAAGAGGCTGATTGGGAGAAGCGATTGACGCATGCGCGTCGGTATAGGTTTTTGTTTTTTAGTCAGTACAACTGTGATTCTCCGAGAGAGAACATCGAGCAATCCTGCGTATTGTCTCAAAAAAGGTGTTATATGTATGGAAAATGATATATATAATAAAAGGTGAAAAAGACAACTTCCAGTATCTTCCATCTGTATATCAAGGGACACCGGGTAGGTGTCCTCGAACTATTTTCTAACGTCAGTGGATTAAATCAGCTAATTTTATCGTATCCCGACAATATATATAATATACATATATATACATATATATATATATATATATATATATATATATATATATATATATATATATATATATATATATATATATATATATATATATATATATATGTATGTATATATATGTATATTATATATATATATATATATATATATATATATATATAAATTTTGTTCTTTCTAATGTCCCCTGG
This sequence comes from Dolomedes plantarius, assembly GCA_907164885.2. NCBI lineage: Eukaryota > Metazoa > Arthropoda > Arachnida > Araneae > Dolomedidae > Dolomedes > Dolomedes plantarius. The sequence goes on from OU015490.1 coordinate 27,920,793, forward strand.
GCATTCTAGGATTCGGGCTGAAGTGTGCGACTCCGGTTTATATACCACAAGAGTCGGAGTCCGTCTTAGCTAGCTAACAGCTCAATTTTGACCGAGCACCCCCTTGAGCGACATCTTGGGGGAGGAATCGTACCCTCTCCCACCCTCTCTGACCTCATAGAGGGACTTTCCGGTCTTTGGATTTAACGTGCCCATATCCGGCCTAGATATGGAGGTATTTAATGTCTCGCGTCGGGATATATATATATATATATATATATATATATATATATATATATATATATATATATATATATATATATATATATATATATATATATACATTAAAGTTTGATATTTAAAAACATAAAAAGAAAAAGTCAAAAACCGTACAGCAGCAGTATGAACAATTGAAAAATCCCACAGAAAGAATACTAATACGGAGATGTACCTAAGTGACCGGGGGGAATTGTGACCTCCCCTCTCCGATTAAACATGTTTATGTGCCATGGCAACACTCTCGGTGGTCTGGTACATCCCCTAATTATAAAGCAGTGCCTTTAGCCAAACTAACAGCAAGAAAATAATAAGTTAAACAATCTAACTAAAATGTACAACACAATAATGACAACAAAAAAGACACCATAAATGAAAAAGAATACTTAAAAAGAATATACCCCAGAATTACCTATTGAGTTGATAACCAACTATAACAAATAAAATATACAAAAGGAATGAAATAGAAAGTATTTCAATCTATCACTATGTAAATTTAAACATTTAAGCCTTATAACCAACACATATTAAAGTGATCACAAAAAGAAAATGATTACACCAAGTCAGAATCTATACCTATACACTAGATCAATACAAAATACAAAACTAAATAGCTCAGGATAAATCCAAGTAAAATATATAAAAACAGGTGTTTAGAGGAAAAATACACTCACCTGTACACGCAAATATCACCCTCCATCACCTGAAGAACTTTTTTTATATGTCTTAAGATTTTATTTCAATTTTGATTCAATTTTGTTAAAATAATCGATTAATGCAATCTTTCCTGGGTATTTTAAAAAAATTGCTAGTGATATTGATTAGAAAATTTTTTGGGAATTCTTTTAGTTTAGCTAATTTTATAATTTCCCGTATACCATACACTAATTTATCTTTATCGCTGTTCAATTTATAGTTACGTAGGAATTGATTGACGATTACATTTCTTTTACCATTTTTATGGAGTCATGTATGTGCCATGATAGTTAATTGGAAATGTATAGCTATCACGCTTATCGTATATACTATATTTTACAATTCCATCTTCACATCTCAAACATAAGTCCGAATAATTTATACTTTTATCCATATTTTGATAAGTTTCTAAAAGTTTGAGACTCTTTGGAAAAAAGCTAAAAGTTACACAGAGTGAATCCTGTTTAAAATATATCACTACGTCATCAGCGTATCTAAAATAAAATATTTCATTGAGTAACGATGTTCCTGTTTCATATTGATGTAGATACAGATCCGCAAGGGCGGAAGAACACCCTCCCCCCATGGGTATGCCTCTTATTTGTTTAAAATAACCCATTCCATTAAATAATACTGTTTCATAAAGAACCAGCTGTAATAGTGTTTTATATCTATTTCTTGTTATAAATTCTTGTAGGTCATATTTTTCATAGAATGCCATGATGATATGATATAAATCCTCCAAATTAATGTTGTTAAGCGCACAGGACCATTAGCTTCGGAAGAGATGGAAAACACAGAGCAATGTTTAATAAGAATGGTCCAGGTAAGAGAATTTTAAGGTGATTTCAAAAGGCTCCTCCGAAATGAACCTGTGTTCGGCAAGAGTAAGTTAAAATCTTTTAACGCATTTGTTGATGACCAGGGAATCATTCGCGTAGGTAGAAGATTGGGCAATTCCGAATTAGATTAAAGTGCGAAACATCCTATTGTTTTACCAGCAAAATCTAAATTGTACGTACCTTCTTATGTTGCATGTTCAAAACAAATTTTATCATCTTGGACCACAGTCCCTTTTGCACAGCATAAGACATCGGTTTTGGCCCATAAATGGCAGAAGTATTGCAAGGAAAATTGTTCGCGAGTGTATTATTTGCTTCAAAGCCAAACCCCGTGCAGTAACTCAGATTATGGGAATTATCCCTAAAGAGAGAACTACATGTTCTCCCCCCTTCAATCATGTTGAAGTGAATTCCTGTGGTCCACTGTTAATAAAAAATAAAAATCAGAGAAAAAATAATTTGTACAGAGTGTATATACCGATATTTATTTGTTTTGTCACCAAGGCAATACATATCGAGTTAGTTTCCGACCTTACTTCTGAAGCATTCATTGCTTGCCTTAAAAGATCGTTTGCGAGAAGAGGCAAAAGCTCCTTTGTTTATTCGGATAATGCAGGTAACTTTATTGGAGCTAATGCTGAACTCAAAAGGCTCATTCAATTGGTTTCAAATTCAAATGATCAGGTTAGCTCTTACTTATCGTCAGAAGGCATTTCGTGGAAGTTCATTCCTCCTAGGTCACCAAATTTTGAAGGCCTATGGGAAGCCTGCGTCAAATCCGTTAAGCATCATTTTCAGCGCGTTGTGGTGAATGCGCGATTAACATATGAGGAACTGTTAACCGTGTTGGTTCAGATTGAAGCAGTGCTAAATTCTAGACCTATTTCGCCTCTGTCGTCCGACCCGAACGACTTCCAGGCTTTGACACCTGGGCATTTTTTTAATTGGACGTCCTTTAACCGCTGTTCTTGAACCAGACTTATTGGACATTAAGGTAAACAGATTGTCTCGGTGGCAGTTAACCGCAAAAATTGTACAGGATATTTGGCAGACATGGAGTAAAGGCTATTTGGGTAATCTTCAACAGCGAGCGAAATGGCATTTGGAAAAAAGAAATGTTACTCTTAATGACATGGCCCTTATAGTAGGTGATAATCTTCCTCCATGTAAATGGACATTGGGGAGAATCACAGAATTAATTTGCTGCTCAGATGGTAAAGTGAGAGTCGTTATAATCAAAACTGCCACAGGAATTCTGAAACGAAGTATTTCCAAGTTATGTATTTTGCCCATTGAAAAAGAAAATGGACTGTAATTATGTGATATTTCATACCATTTATCTATTGTGTGTTTATGTTTTTTTCTTTGTTGTACTTTTGAATGTTGTAAAATTGTTTGAAATCTACATTTCAAGGCCGGGCGGGAATGTTAAGGCCGCCTTCGTCTATACGTCATTATGTATCCTATTGGTGATCTCCAAGGCGTCCGCCGTTTGTATTCAGAGCCAAGATTTGGCGAGAAACGTCAGTTGTGTATTAGGCTGCGAACCAAGCGGACATTCGTTCCCATCATCAATAAAGTTTTGTTTTAAGTTTCAGTTACAGTCACTGTTATTTTTGTTTTGTTTATCCTCCCCAGGTACATTTTGAAAACATAAAAGCGTGATTAATTGTTGTAAACACAATACAGAATACTAGAAAAGGATTTTCAATTTATTGATATTCAAAAAAAATTATTGAATTTTATAAAACATAAAATAGCAAAAAGAACTCTATAAACACAAACGCGCCAGTATATTCAGCTGGTACATTTTGAACACATAAATGTGCGATTACTTGTTGTAAACATAGTACAGAATACTAGAAAAAGAATCGATTTATTTAAATTAAAATCATTTTACTTCTTATGTATACTAGAAATGAAAAATATTTTTGCACAAAGATTAATCAAACTCAAAAATTTATGAAACAGCAAAAAGAACTTCGCAAAAAGAAAGTTTTGGGACTCGAAATCAAATTTAATAAAATGGTAGCCGCTTTTCGTCTCAGAAATCAAAATGAGTCAGATGCATTATTACTGCAGTTTTTATCTCGAGATCCAGGTTTTAAAAATGACATAAATTACATTTTACAATAACGGAATTTCCTTTGGTAAGAAGGAACTTTCAAAAGCATTAGCACGTGATATCGGTGTTATAAACGTATAAAAAAATTCTTGGCACAATGATGAAAATTTACATCTATTCAAGATAGAATAAACAAAGAGGGCCATATGCGTCAAGATTTTGATGTTAACTCTCATCAGTGTAACCATCTATTGCTTCGAATCAATCGATCCACTATTGAACACCAGGTTTCGGTGAGTTTAGGATGTAAAACCACCCATGCAAAGATCACTTGATATAACCCATTCTCCACTCACTGCAAAAATTATATCAACATTTCATTCACATATTATAGAGAGGCTGTTCGCACATTTTTTAGACGATTTTGGTAAGCGGTAATAAAAAATCGTTTGCTGCAAAAGAAGTAATTGCAATTGAAATATGTTTTTAAAAGTCAAAATTATCGTCTGCGGCTTGAAAGTTTTGTTTTTATTCAAAATGGCTTTTTTAACAAAGCAGTGGTTCGAAGGCTACATTTATGCTCTTTCCGAAGAGAAATATGCATACTCCGTTATCCAAAATCGATGTGAGAGTCATGGTTTTGTGATATCTAAAGCGTCGATAGGTAATATCGTCAACAAGAAAGGAAAAAAACGTCAAATTGGAGCCTCAAGTGGGACAAAAATTCCAAACAAGTATCCAAGGAAAATACGGACATCTTCGACTATTCCAAATGTACGTTGTTTAATGTTAAAAGAAAATCCCTCTAGTCAAAGGACAGTTGCAAAATCATTAAAATGCACGGTGTCCACTGTAAACAAAATGATAAACGTTGATTTAAATCTTAAGAAAGCGAAAAAACGCAATTTGCATCGTCTTCTTCCAAATCATATCGCTGAACGCAGGACACGCTGCAGAATTCTATATGAGAAACACTTATCCAAAGAAAAATGGAAAACAATTGTCACAATAGATGAATCATGGGTGTATTTAAATGATTGCAACAAAAAAAAGAGCCATTTATTATCATAAAAGGGGAGAAAAAAATTTCAGTACATGGTTCAAATAATCGAAAGAAAGTTTTTCTAAGGGATTCATGATTGTTACTAGTTTTTCTTATATTGGCAAGTTAAAAATAAAGAGAGTGGAAAAAAATGTCAAGATTAACTCCAAATACTATCAGGAACATATTTTATCGCCAATTTTTCTGAATGAAATACCATCGCTTTACCCACAGTGCCATCAATCTGTGAGACTCCATCAGGACAAAGCTAGCAGTCACACATCAAAATCCACTGTAAATTTCCTAAAAGAAATGGAACAAAAAACTGGTATCAATGCCATACCCTTCACTGATATCCCTACTAAATCTCCCGATGTATCACCTATGAAATTTTGTGCTTTCGGACTTTTAAAATCTGCATTATCCAAACGTCGTCCCAAAACCCTTACAGGACTCTGGAAAGCTGTTCAGGAGGAATGGGATAGAATACCTCTTCTGACACTTCAAAAGGCATTATTATCTTGGAAACTGCGGTGTCGAAAGATAGTTCAGAATAAGGGATGTCAAATAGAACATTTAAAACACAAGAATTTTATGTAATTTAGTTTTGTGAATACAATATACATCGTCTAAAAAATGTGTGAACAGCGTCTGTACAACGTAATGCAAATATCAGTATTTAGGTTTTCTTAACACATCGAAGAGCTTTTATACACATTTCATTGGCTTGTATAGGGTTGCCGATAAGGAAACGCTGCCATTCCACAGGTAACATGACTTCATCTAAATGTGTCGCCAAATAGTCAAGGGCTTGATGCAACAATTCCCGTCAATAGTCAAGGGCTTGATGCAACAATTCATCGTGTGTAACAGCCAGATTGATGACGTCAGATATCCTTGCAGCCGTGAGCGATTTCTTCAAGAAAACGACGCTAATTTCTTTCAGCCTCGGGAAGTCGTATTTTTCGCCGGCGAGGTAAAGCCCCAGAGCGTGGCTGGCCGACGAAATATTCACTTTCCCGGTGTAAACATAGCTGAGAAGTTCGCCAAAAGCGTCCGGGTCGCAGTCGTGTATTGTGACGGAGTCGTCCGCACTCTTGGTCATTTGGCTCCTGAACATGGTAGCGAAGACGGGGGAGCGGGCCTGGAACGCATCAGAACGCATTTGTGGGCCCTGAACTCCTTGTCCTTGACCTTGATGACGAAGTCGTGATGATCCCCGGAGAGCCGCAATTGCTTGAGATGTTCCGACAAAATGGAGAAATCTGCAAAATGAAAAGCGAGAAAACTTTGTTAATACATTCGGGAAAAGTAGATGTAGGTAACAGCACTATCCGAGAAATTCGTGGTACTCGCCGGGAAGAGCCAAATCGTGACTATTGAGGATTAAATTATTTCTACAATTATCAGTACGTAGCGTTTAGGCGAGAATTTCAGCACTACACAAAGCGAAAAGAACATATTAACGGCTAGACAATTAGGGGAATACTGATTACGTGAAATATTCCTACAGGTCAGGAGGTAATATAATAATAAAAGGAAAGCTAAAGAAGGTCAATCACAGAAAAAAACTATTTTTAAGTTTTATGGAATTCGTAATGATTTTCCTGCCGTAAATACGTTTTTACATAAAAATATAATCATACATATATGAAATACACGGGGAAAATCTCTAGTGTTGTTTTGAATTTTTTTAATATTTAGGGAACTTCAGAAGGAAAATACTTTAATAATTTTTACCCTATATGAAATATCCTGAAGGATTTCAAATCAGTGTTAAATTAGGGAAAGCCGTACTATTTTTTAATAGATGTATAACGGAAGGAATTTAAACAAATCAACACAATTGTTGGATATGTACTTTCTGATTCCATCAAACTGTTAGAGATTTGTAACTCGAAATATTGACATTTAAGCAAACAAAATGCTTGAAAAATGATTGCAACGCAAAGAAAAGGAAGTCTGCCTTGTGACGGAAACCATAGAAACAGACCGGTTCATTTCATTTTAGGTATGGGAAATTAGGTTAGCAAAGATTTGGCGCGAGGGGGAAAAGAGATCGGTCACATTACGCTTTGTGCTACTATCTGGGTTGGACGCCATTTCTACTTTGGTGTGGTGAATCATTAAAAATGAGAACTTTTACATAGCATTTTATTGAAAACTGAAATTTTTTTATCGTGGTAGAACAGCGGCGGGCACACGTAAAAAGATAGGCGGGCGCCATGGTGCCCGCGGGCATAGGGTTGGGGACCCCTGGTATAGTGTACCCTGAACTATATTTCTCTTTTACTGTTTTGCGAAAGTTGTGTCTTTAGTGAAACTGTTTCATAATTGTGTAATATGATGAATTAGAAGCTGTATGACATTATTTTTACTTGTAACTATGCATGCTTTATTTTTATCTATGTTTCTCAATAGTTTTGTGAAACTGATGAAAAGGGTGTGGTTTTTGTTATAAACAGAGGTGATTATATTCAAAGTTAAAAGAAGAAGAAACACTTTATCGTTGGAACTGTATCAACTTGATAAGTAACTTTAACCTAGGAAGCCAGAGGTTCCCGGTGCTCACTTTTGTAAGAGGGGGGGGGGGGCAATTGCTAGAAAAATAGTTAGAATGGATTTTTCCTTCCTATCTAGCCTTAAGTAATTACTTCGTGAGCCACCATTAACGTATTAACGTTTTCGATAATCCCTTGACGCCATCTCAGCAAGCTGAAGCAATTACAGACGGAGTAAACATAACAGCAGCGCCATTTTGTAGACGAGATGTGGCACTCGCTTCAAACGTTTAATTTATGACGTCATTCCAACCGCTGTATTTGCAAGTGCAATAAATTTGCATATTCCGGAGATATCATTCGTACCGCCAGGGAGCACCACATTCGGCTATCGTATAAAAGCCATGTGGCGAACTTCCTAGTGTTTGTCTATTCTTCGATGGTGAAATTAACGTGCCTGTGTGCAGTTGTTTTCTTTCCTGCAACGCTCCGTGCCAACCGATGGAAGCTAAGCAATCGGTCTTGAAGCATGTCTGCTAAAAGCCTCCCTCCGTTTTTCGCTTCGTGAATCCTCAGCTAAATATCCAAGGAATGATGGGCGACAACGATACGTGTATGTTCCGGGTAAGTTCCGGTATGTACCCCCTTCAGTTATAATAAGCGAACTCTGTTTAATAGAACTGTATTTTTTTCAGGCGAACTTTGTTTTCGAACTGCTGAACCTGTGTAAGGTTCTTCACAATATTTTTATGTTTACAAGAAGTGCTTATTTGTTGAATGATTTTTATAGCAATGTTCTTTTAATTGAATTCAATTTTTTTGTTTGTTAATGAATAAACTTGAGTTATATCTAAAAACTAGCTAATGTAACGCACGTTAAAATACTTCCAAGCCTCAAATATAGATGTCGCCACAATACGGATAGACTTTCCATGCAACTTCATTGTACTGTCATTTGTTCGACCAGAGAGAGAGAGTGGATCTCGTCGAGTGTGGACATACCGGTCTGATGCCATATTTTGGACTATGTTAAGTCAACTTACTTTTTTTCTCTAAATGTTTCTTAATTGCTTTGTACTGTGCAATGTAATCCGTCCCTTGTAACTGTGATTTCTAGAAAAAATAAACATGTTCTAAACTTTACCCCGAGATTTTCTTGATTACTTTTGGTTTAACACCAGTAATTACATTAATGACAGTTACAGCTATATGTTTTTATGTTTCGCTGCAAGCTTGCACACCACACTTGAGAATAGTTTTATCGGGGTTAATCTTCAGCTACTTATTTTTATTTATTGAGGCGATAGTCCGCCTTCCCTGCTAGCCATATCGGCTCTGCACCTAAAAGCTAAAACTTTATTACTTGTACATTATCTATTTAAGGTGACTGCCTACGTTCGGAGCCAATTTTTTTTAAAAATTGTTTTTTTTAAGGATTTTTCGGTCTCATATGGTAAAACAGTATTTAAAAATAAAAAAAATAAAAAACTTTCCTGTAAACACCATACTTTTTTATAAATTGGTCAATTTGAAGTAATTTTTAATGAAATTTAGCTAAAACGCTTATCACTCTAAACAAAATTCTAATGCTACTATTTTAATTTCCTTCTCACATATGATACATATAACAGTTATCTTCAAAATGACCTACAATCTAGGAGAAATTTTAAAATGCAAAAATAATACAGACAATTTTATGTTCCAATATGAAAATTTTCCCCAATTCGTCATTCCTTTCCTTATAAAAACAGCCCCAAACAAAAAACTATTTATTATACATAAATTATTGTATGTCATTTCATTAACAATAGCATCTAAAACAGTTCCTGAAAATTTTATCAAATTATATGCATTATTATCTGAAATATCGTGATAACGGTAGAGATTTGTGCTAAAAAACATAATTCTGAGAAAAACGCCTTTAAAGTTGTTTGTCACTTCAATTTTGTATTAGACGATGTTTTTTAAAATAGCTATAATTCTGCTTATAATTGCTGTAGAATGAGAATCTAAGTGGTTTTGAAAAGAGAAAAGATCGTATTACAAGATTCTTGCAAAAAATAAAATTGACCAAAATGGTCAAAAAATGGACGCATTTAAAGGTGTTTGTGTTAGCGAGTTACACTAAAGACTACTTGTGAAACGAATCATGTACTTGCCTTTCCGGGTATTGCGTCATTTGTTCTAGACCGGTTTGATCATAAAACCTGATAACCGGATCAAATCTTTAATCGAATTTCCACAGCTGTGAAGAAGCTACAAACCGGATCGTTGAATATCATTAGATGAGGCGTATATAAGGCTCACATACGATTCAGTAAAAAAAGAGGAGAAGGAGGAGCTTTTCTCGACTACCGTTCAGTAGATAGATAATGAAGCTGAGGACAATCTGAAGAAAGGTAATGTTGATTTATAGTTTAAGTTTAAGACGCACTAAAGAAAAAAGAATAAGGGGCTAACAGTCTTTGCCTATGCCTAACTTGAGGTAATTCCATCACAGTGTATAGACACTGTTGTTTGTATATATGAGACTTGTTTTTTTTTAATGAATTTAGAGAACGCTATTGATTGATATGGATATTTTATTGTTGAAGATTTTTAAACTAACTTTTAATATTTTAAACAAATAAATTTGAATTGTTATTGTTGAAAAAGTCTTGTCGTCTATGCTTTCATCAATAGTTTTAACGTATACCTATTGTAACAAACAACGTTTCTTCTGCGATTTTACTCTGCAATTTAATTATTAGGTTTTTTGTTGACGTGCTCGTTTCACGTGCACGCTGACAATAAAAGAGGTTATGGGCCAGATGTTACTGAAGGTATATGACCATAAAAGCTAAATAGGCAATGACCAGATGTTATTGACGGTATACGCTCATAACAACTGAAAGGATTATTAGCAACAATGTTATTACAATATTTCGCCCATGAAAATAATAATATGTTTTTACGTTTTGATACTATATCAGTGGCCCTGAAGATGGGGGGGCGTTGAATGGAATTGAAGTAAGTTTAATGTTGATGCATATTAACATAGACGACAAGTGAAGTTTATTTTGTATTTTGAAAGAATTTGAAGTTTTGAAAAGTGTGAATTTCGGGGATACAATTAAAATGCAGACCCAAATAGAGAAGCTGAACGCAACAAATTACGGGAATTGGGCTGAAGATATGAGGTACATTCTTATGGAGCGTGGATGTTGGGGCATAGTAGCAGGCACAGAGCTAGTACCAAAACTTAAAATTAAGAATGAAAAAACGGAAGTTGAAAGCACAGCGAGTAAAGATACCGATACTACAAAGAGTGTAACTACTCAGGTAGAGTATCCGGGTCCTGAAGTTACATATCGTGACGTTAGGGATTATAATCTCCGTGCAGGAACCGCAATTTCATTGATTTATTTAAATATTTCCCCTGAATTTCGGAAAATAGTGGAGGGAATAGAGAATGCCCGAGAAGCATGGCTCAAATTAAAATTATTTTTTGAACCCGACAATAGGTCGAGGCATATGCAACTGATTAATGAACTATTTTCTAGCAGAATTAAACCACATGAAAAAATTAGCCTGTTTGCAGCACGTTTAACGAGAATTGTTGAAAAATTACGAGGTATAAACCAACCAATTAATGAAATTTACGTTAGTTTTCAGTTATTACGCTACTTACCAGAAACTTATGATAGCATTTCACAATCCATATTACGATGGCCAGAAAAATTTAAATTTAAGGACATACTCGTAGAACTGGTAGCTGAGGAAGATAGACTGACGGTACGAGAACAAGACCGTAACAAAATGCATGAAGTCAAAGCTTATTCTGCAGTCACACGCAAGAAAAATATGACATGTTTTAGGTGTAATCAGGTGGGACATATTAAAAGAAATTGTTTCAATGGAAATCCCGTTAACGAGTACCAACAGAGACAGCGTGTTCCACCAAGAAATACATCACCTTATCGGAAGAGTACGGCAGTTAGAAGTCATTCCCCTGCACGTGGAATAAGTCCTGTGCGTTATGAATCAAAACCAAATTCAGCAAATAAGAAGGTGAGATTTCCTTCGATTAATCTTGTGCAAACTTATGTGAGTAATTTTGAAGAATCTTCGAATTTATGGACTTTCGACACTGCTGCTAGTCATCACTTTTGTAAAGTGAAGGAGTGGTTCCACGATTTTGAGGAAATAAAGGACGATAAATTATCCGTAGCTATCGAAGGAGTGACATTCCCGATTACAGGTAGAGGGACAATTCAGCTACAGTTTGGCTCCAGAACATTCCATTTGTACAATGTCATGTATTCACCTAATCTTAAGTTGAATTTAATTTCAGGTTCTGTTTTAGACAGACAAGGTCTCAGGTTCGAAGGCGGTCAAGGTATGGTAAGAATTAAAAACCGGTATGATAAAACTGTTTTTTTTGCCAAATTAAAGAATGGTTTATATCAGGTTTGTCCTAAAAATCCCCGAGTTGCCAGAATAAGAGAGGATTGCAGTGCTTGTGTGGCCAGGAAAGTTGACGATGAACTGGTACATCGAAGGTTAGCACATATAAGTCCATATGTAGTCCGGGATACAATTAGGAAACATGCCATAAAGGGGTTGGAAAAATTTGAAGATCATAATTTTGACTGTGAAACCTGTACACTTAACAAGTTCAGACGGGTTAGTTTTAAATCTGTAAATTTTAGACGCTCTAAATATCCCAATGATTTGATCTATATGGATACTTGGGGTCCTTGCAGTACTATTGGTCGCAACGGTGAAAAATATTTTTTATCGATTATAGACGACCATTCACGTAAGTGCTCTGTTTACCCTATGTGTGAAAAATCTGAGGTTTTCCGGATTTTTAGAAATCATGTCGCTCGTGCAGAGAGGTTCCTAGGGCGGAAAATAAAAAGTATCCGTACCGATAACGGGACTGAGTTTGTAAACAATAATTTTACACAATTTTGCAATGATCATGGGGTAAAACATGAACTCACAAACACATATACACCAGAGCAGAACGGTACTGCAGAAAGGTTCAACCAGACAGTATCAAATGGGGCGAAGTGCTTGTTAGCAGACAGTGGGTTAGAGACAAAATTTTGGCCTGATGCAGTTTTAAGTTTCACCTATGTCTGGAACAGGGTTGTACATAAAGGTCTAAGACACCATTTGAGCTTTTTGGAGGGTATAAGCCATCGGTAAACCACTTGAAGCCGTTTGGGTCCATCGCGTATGTTGGTGTACCACGACAACACAGAGCGAAGTTAGACGCCAAGGCGAAGAAAGGGGTGATGATTGGATATGCCTTTAACACCAAGGGTTATCGGATATGGTTCCCAGACACCAATAATGTGGTGGAGACCATAAATGTCAGATTCTGTGAGGATTCACAAGGGATGGAAGGCGACAGTGGAGCAATGATGGGTCCCAGTGATAATCCTAACACCGAATCATACTCCAAACATGAGGGAGATGAAGACGTTTCTATTATCAATTTAGGTCAGAATCTACCCCGTGAGAGTGACGAAGATTTGGTGGAAAAAGATAGTCCTGAAGAAACCCAAATTGATAAGAGTCCCTTGCCAGCCCAAGATCTTAGAAGTAGCGATTGGAAAAGAAATCCATTTGGTCGATTGGAAAGAATCCATTCCGATTCCTCAGATAAAAATGGATATAAAGGGAAAATATCAGATAAACCAGCTACCGCATCCACAAGTTATGCTAGTTCCTGACTAGACGATATACAGATGCCTAATTCTTACAAGCAAGCATTGAAATCACCACAGCATAAACAGTGGGTAGAGGCCATGGAAGAAGAGATGAAAGTCATGACAGAAAGACAGGTATGGCACCTAGTTGAGTTACCATCAGATACAGATATCATAGGATGCCGGTGGGTTTTTGCGTTGAAAAGAGACGAAAAGGGCGAGGTGGCCAGGTATAAGGCCAGACTGGTGGCACAGGGTTTTAAACAAATTAAAGGAGTTTCTTACGAAGAGACTTTTAGCCCAGTCATTAATTTCAGTCTAATTCGTTTTTTCTTCTCACTTTTAGTAGTTTTACAGGGTTGGACCCACAGACAGTGTGATGTCAAAGGAGCTTATCTGTATGCACCATTAAAAGATGATATTTACATGTCTCAACCTCCCGGTTTTGTTGTAGAAGGTAAGGAAGATTTTGTATGCAAATTGGATAAAGCTATCTATGGATTGCATCAAAGTGGTAGAGAATGGTTCTTCGAGATTCATAAAGTATTGATAGAACTAGGTTTTAGCAAACTAAATTGGTGTAACTGTGCATATGATTTTAATTGTGTGTTGATTTTACTTTTATATGTTGATGACATGGTTTTGTTCGGTAAGGACGAGGAGATAATAAACAAAGCCATAGGATTGTTGAAGACACATTTTGATTTAAAAATTTTGGGAAAAACTAGAAAGCTGTTGGGAGTTGAGTTTGAAGAAAAGGGGGGAGAAGTTTTGTTGAGTCAGTCAATTTATATTGACGATATTCGTAAAAGGTTTACAAAATTCTTCGTACCGGTTTCCTCACTTCCAATCAGCAAGGGTACAGTATTCTCAAAGAAACAGTGTCCACAATCAGATGTTGAAATAGAAGAAATGAAACAATATCCCTATAGAAATTTACTAGGCTGTCTATCGTTCCTCGCTAGTAGAACCAGGCCCGACATAAGTTATGCCGTTAACATTTTTAGCCAATACCAAAGTAATCCTGGTAGAATTCACTGGGATGGTTTGATAAGACTTTTGGGCTATGTTATACACACACACAATTTTAAACTTAAACTTGCGTGCAATGAACCTAGTATAACGGTTTACACCGATGCAGATTTCGCAGCCAATAAGGATGACAGGACTTCTATGGGGGGACAGATAGTGTTTCTTGGAAAAGCTCCAGTCATGTGGAGGACTTTCAAGGAGAAGTGCGTGTCGTTGTCAACTATGGAAAGTGAATTCTACGCTATGACAGAGGCCACAAAGGAACTTATGTGGTTTGATAGAATTCTAGAAGAATGTTATGCCAGAAAGTTAGTTCTTGGAGGAAAGCTTAGGTCAATTCTATATGTTGATAACATGGCGTGTATAGATTTTGTTAAATCCCCAGTAGAGAACCATAGAAGTAAGCATATTGATGTCAAATTATTTTTTATTCGTGACCTAGTTTATCAGAACATATTTGACATAAATTATATAAAAAGTAAAGAAAATCTAGCAGATCCTTTTACCAAACCCCTGACCAAATTCGAACTGAGGCACCTATGTGATGAGATTTTTTGCATGAACTTTTCTTGAATTTTTGCACGAATTTATTTTGAGGTGGTGTGTGCACTTAGTGTTTGAAATTGTGAATTTTTGCAATGTTTTTGTTTACTTGTTTTGGGTGGATGTTTTTTTTTCCCCACCTAAACGTCTGAAGGTGTCTAAGGTGACATTTTTTCAGCATATCATCTGGATCCGAACAGCCTAACGTACCGTCTCGGGTTAGGTGCAAATGTAATTGTCAGAGTGGTTCAGGTGGTGTATTTGTAAATTTGTCGAGGCACCGGAGGGCTTTGGGTCGCGGGTATGTTTTTTTATTTTTGTTGAATCCCTGTTTTGTTGAGGGGACTGCCACGTTAATTATTCCATCCACCTAATCAAGGAAAGTTTGTCTAATGAAAAATTTGTTTAAAGCTCAGTGTTTGTATGTGAATTGTTTTTCTGATATTTATGCAGTGCGATATTATGGGATGTATCCTGTGTTTTTAGATATTTAAATATTTTACGATAACTTCTCAATGGAAAACCAATTTGTTTTATGTGTCTGAATGAATTTGTATGAGTGGGCGCCCACGTACATATGTATTGATATTTGAATATGATTGAATGTAGTCGTGTCCTAGTCATTGTATGTTTTAACTCTTTATTGTGGTTTGTTAGTTGTTATATTGGTTTTCAGCCAACAATAGTGTACAGAAGCAGAAATAACTTTTGATTAGAACTTGCAGATTTGAACCTTCTCAGCAATTTGTTTTGTACCTGTGTATTCCTAAGTTAAGACTGTATTATTGTTGTTATATGTTGCTATCGCATTTTGTTAACAAGACTAATGTTGGTTTGAATTAATTGTTTTATATGTATTCTAGTTCTGACAGAAAAAAAAAATCGAAATGTAAACTGTGATGGTTTTGAATTCTCATATTACTAGTTTATGTCGAAAAGACAAGTGGGGGGCATTTGTTAGCGAGTTACACTAAAGACTACTTGTGAAACGAATCATGTACTTGCCTTTCCGGGTATTGCGTCATTTGTTCTAGACCGGTTTGATCATAAAACCTGATAACCGGATCAAATCTTTAATCGAATTTCCACAGCTGTGAAGAAGCTACCGTAAATAATTTATTATTCAGTTTCCAGTAGTTGGTGCGTTTTAAACAAACCGGATCGTTGAATATCATTAGATGAGGCGTATATAAGGCTCACATACGATTCAGTAAAAAAAGAGGAGAAGGAGGAGCTTTTCTCGACTACCGTTGAGTAGATGGATAATGAAGCTGAGGACAATCTGAAGAAAGGTAATGTTGATTTATAGTTTAAGTTTAAGACGCAGTAAAGAAAAAAGAATAAGGGGCTAACAGTCTTTGCCTATGCCTAACTTGAGGTAATTCCATCACAGTGTATAGACACTGTTGTTTGTATATATGAGACTTGTTTTTTTTAATGAATTTAGAGAACGCTATTGATTGATATGGATATTTTATTGTTGAAGATTTTTAAACTAACTTTTAATATTTTAAACAAATAAATTTGAATTGTTATTGTTGAAAAAGTCTTGTCGTCTATGCTTTCATCAATAGTTTTAACGTATACCTATTGTAACAAACAACGTTTCTTCTGCGATTTTACTCTGCAATTTAATTATTAGGTTTTTTGTTGACGTGCTCGTTTCACGTGCACGCTGACAATAAAAGAGGTTATGGGCCAGATGTTACTGAAGGTATATGACCATAAAAGCTAAATAGGCAATGACCAGATGTTATTGACGGTATACGCTCATAACAACTGAAAGGATTATTAGCAACAATGTTATTACAATATTTCGCCCATGAAAATAATAATATGTTTTTACGTTTTGATACTATATCAGTGGCCCTGAAGATGGGGGGGCGTTGAATGGAATTGAAGTAAGTTTAATGTTGATGCATATTAACATAGACGACAAGTGAAGTTTATTTTGTATTTTGAAAGAATTTGAAGTTTTGAAAAGTGTGAATTTCGGGGATACAATTAAAATGCAGACCCAAATAGAGAAGCTGAACGCAACAAATTACGGGAATTGGGCTGAAGATATGAGGTACATTCTTATGGAGCGTGGATGTTGGGGCATAGTAGCAGGCACAGAGCTAGTACCAAAACTTAAAATTAAGAATGAAAAAACGGAAGTTGAAAGCACAGCGAGTAAAGATACCGATACTACAAAGAGTGTAACTACTCAGGTAGAGTATCCGGGTCCTGAAGTTACATATCGTGACGTTAGGGATTATAATCTCCGTGCAGGAACCGCAATTTCATTGATTTATTTAAATATTTCCCCTGAATTTCGGAAAATAGTGGAGGGAATAGAGAATGCCCGAGAAGCATGGCTCAAATTAAAATTATTTTTTGAACCCGACAATAGGTCGAGGCATATGCAACTGATTAATGAACTATTTTCTAGCAGAATTAAACCACATGAAAAAATTAGCCTGTTTGCAGCACGTTTAACGAGAATTGTTGAAAAATTACGAGGTATAAACCAACCAATTAATGAAATTTACGTTAGTTTTCAGTTATTACGCTACTTACCAGAAACTTATGATAGCATTTCACAATCCATATTACGATGGCCAGAAAAATTTAAATTTAAGGACATACTCGTAGAACTGGTAGCTGAGGAAGATAGACTGACGGTACGAGAACAAGACCGTAACAAAATGCATGAAGTCAAAGCTTATTCTGCAGTCACACGCAAGAAAAATATGACATGTTTTAGGTGTAATCAGGTGGGACATATTAAAAGAAATTGTTTCAATGGAAATCCCGTTAACGAGTACCAACAGAGACAGCGTGTTCCACCAAGAAATACATCACCTTATCGGAAGAGTACGGCAGTTAGAAGTCATTCCCCTGCACGTGGAATAAGTCCTGTGCGTTATGAATCAAAACCAAATTCAGCAAATAAGAAGGTGAGATTTCCTTCGATTAATCTTGTGCAAACTTATGTGAGTAATTTTGAAGAATCTTCGAATTTATGGACTTTCGACACTGCTGCTAGTCATCACTTTTGTAAAGTGAAGGAGTGGTTCCACGATTTTGAGGAAATAAAGGACGATAAATTATCCGTAGCTATCGAAGGAGTGACATTCCCGATTACAGGTAGAGGGACAATTCAGCTACAGTTTGGCTCCAGAACATTCCATTTGTACAATGTCATGTATTCACCTAATCTTAAGTTGAATTTAATTTCAGGTTCTGTTTTAGACAGACAAGGTCTCAGGTTCGAAGGCGGTCAAGGTATGGTAAGAATTAAAAACCGGTATGATAAAACTGTTTTTTTTGCCAAATTAAAGAATGGTTTATATCAGGTTTGTCCTAAAAATCCCCGAGTTGCCAGAATAAGAGAGGATTGCAGTGCTTGTGTGGCCAGGAAAGTTGACGATGAACTGGTACATCGAAGGTTAGCACATATAAGTCCATATGTAGTCCGGGATACAATTAGGAAACATGCCATAAAGGGGTTGGAAAAATTTGAAGATCATAATTTTGACTGTGAAACCTGTACACTTAACAAGTTCAGACGGGTTAGTTTTAAATCTGTAAATTTTAGACGCTCTAAATATCCCAATGATTTGATCTATATGGATACTTGGGGTCCTTGCAGTACTATTGGTCGCAACGGTGAAAAATATTTTTTATCGATTATAGACGACCATTCACGTAAGTGCTCTGTTTACCCTATGTGTGAAAAATCTGAGGTTTTCCGGATTTTTAGAAATCATGTCGCTCGTGCAGAGAGGTTCCTAGGGCGGAAAATAAAAAGTATCCGTACCGATAACGGGACTGAGTTTGTAAACAATAATTTTACACAATTTTGCAATGATCATGGGGTAAAACATGAACTCACAAACACATATACACCAGAGCAGAACGGTACTGCAGAAAGGTTCAACCAGACAGTATCAAATGGGGCGAAGTGCTTGTTAGCAGACAGTGGGTTAGAGACAAAATTTTGGCCTGATGCAGTTTTAAGTTTCACCTATGTCTGGAACAGGGTTGTACATAAAGGTCTAAGACACCATTTGAGCTTTTTGGAGGGTATAAGCCATCGGTAAACCACTTGAAGCCGTTTGGGTCCATCGCGTATGTTGGTGTACCACGACAACACAGAGCGAAGTTAGACGCCAAGGCGAAGAAAGGGGTGATGATTGGATATGCCTTTAACACCAAGGGTTATCGGATATGGTTCCCAGACACCAATAATGTGGTGGAGACCATAAATGTCAGATTCTGTGAGGATTCACAAGGGATGGAAGGCGACAGTGGAGCAATGATGGGTCCCAGTGATAATCCTAACACCGAATCATACTCCAAACATGAGGGAGATGAAGACGTTTCTATTATCAATTTAGGTCAGAATCTACCCCGTGAGAGTGACGAAGATTTGGTGGAAAAAGATAGTCCTGAAGAAACCCAAATTGATAAGAGTCCCTTGCCAGCCCAAGATCTTAGAAGTAGCGATTGGAAAAGAAATCCATTTGGTCGATTGGAAAGAATCCATTCCGATTCCTCAGATAAAAATGGATATAAAGGGAAAATATCAGATAAACCAGCTACCGCATCCACAAGTTATGCTAGTTCCTGACTAGACGATATACAGATGCCTAATTCTTACAAGCAAGCATTGAAATCACCACAGCATAAACAGTGGGTAGAGGCCATGGAAGAAGAGATGAAAGTCATGACAGAAAGACAGGTATGGCACCTAGTTGAGTTACCATCAGATACAGATATCATAGGATGCCGGTGGGTTTTTGCGTTGAAAAGAGACGAAAAGGGCGAGGTGGCCAGGTATAAGGCCAGACTGGTGGCACAGGGTTTTAAACAAATTAAAGGAGTTTCTTACGAAGAGACTTTTAGCCCAGTCATTAATTTCAGTCTAATTCGTTTTTTCTTCTCACTTTTAGTAGTTTTACAGGGTTGGACCCACAGACAGTGTGATGTCAAAGGAGCTTATCTGTATGCACCATTAAAAGATGATATTTACATGTCTCAACCTCCCGGTTTTGTTGTAGAAGGTAAGGAAGATTTTGTATGCAAATTGGATAAAGCTATCTATGGATTGCATCAAAGTGGTAGAGAATGGTTCTTCGAGATTCATAAAGTATTGATAGAACTAGGTTTTAGCAAACTAAATTGGTGTAACTGTGCATATGATTTTAATTGTGTGTTGATTTTACTTTTATATGTTGATGACATGGTTTTGTTCGGTAAGGACGAGGAGATAATAGACAAAGCCATAGGATTGTTGAAGACACATTTTGATTTAAAAATTTTGGGAAAAACTAGAAAGCTGTTGGGAGTTGAGTTTGAAGAAAAGGGGGGAGAAGTTTTGTTGAGTCAGTCAATTTATATTGACGATATTCGTAAAAGGTTTACAAAATTCTTCGTACCGGTTTCCTCACTTCCAATCAGCAAGGGTACAGTATTCTCAAAGAAACAGTGTCCACAATCAGATGTTGAAATAGAAGAAATGAAACAATATCCCTATAGAAATTTACTAGGCTGTCTATCGTTCCTCGCTAGTAGAACCAGGCC
Organism: Dolomedes plantarius; assembly: GCA_907164885.2. Lineage (NCBI taxonomy): Eukaryota > Metazoa > Arthropoda > Arachnida > Araneae > Dolomedidae > Dolomedes > Dolomedes plantarius. The sequence goes on from OU015490.1 coordinate 27,941,042, forward strand.
CGACATAAGTTATGCCGTTAACATTTTTAGCCAATACCAAAGTAATCCTGGTAGAATTCACTGGGATGGTTTGATAAGACTTTTGGGCTATGTTATACACACACACAATTTTAAACTTAAACTTGCGTGCAATGAACCTAGTATAACGGTTTACACCGATGCAGATTTCGCAGCCAATAAGGATGACAGGACTTCTATGGGGGGACAGATAGTGTTTCTTGGAAAAGCTCCAGTCATGTGGAGGACTTTCAAGGAGAAGTGCGTGTCGTTGTCAACTATGGAAAGTGAATTCTACGCTATGACAGAGGCCACAAAGGAACTTATGTGGTTTGATAGAATTCTAGAAGAATGTTATGCCAGAAAGTTAGTTCTTGGAGGAAAGCTTAGGTCAATTCTATATGTTGATAACATGGCGTGTATAGATTTTGTTAAATCCCCAGTAGAGAACCATAGAAGTAAGCATATTGATGTCAAATTATTTTTTATTCGTGACCTAGTTTATCAGAACATATTTGACATAAATTATATAAAAAGTAAAGAAAATCTAGCAGATCCTTTTACCAAACCCCTGACCAAATTCGAACTGAGGCACCTATGTGATGAGATTTTTTGCATGAACTTTTCTTGAATTTTTGCACGAATTTATTTTGAGGTGGTGTGTGCACTTAGTGTTTGAAATTGTGAATTTTTGCAATGTTTTTGTTTACTTGTTTTGGGTGGATGTTTTTTTTTTCCCACCTAAACGTCTGAAGGTGTCTAAGGTGACATTTTTTCAGCATATCATCTGGATCCGAACAGCCTAACGTACCGTCTCGGGTTAGGTGCAAATGTAATTGTCAGAGTGGTTCAGGTGGTGTATTTGTAAATTTGTCGAGGCACCGGAGGGCTTTGGGTCGCGGGTATGTTTTTTTATTTTTGTTGAATCCCTGTTTTGTTGAGGGGACTGCCACGTTAATTATTCCATCCACCTAATCAAGGAAAGTTTGTCTAATGAAAAATTTGTTTAAAGCTCAGTGTTTGTATGTGAATTGTTTTTCTGATATTTATGCAGTGCGATATTATGGGATGTATCCTGTGTTTTTAGATATTTAAATATTTTACGATAACTTCTCAATGGAAAACCAATTTGTTTTATGTGTCTGAATGAATTTGTATGAGTGGGCGCCCACGTACATATGTATTGATATTTGAATATGATTGAATGTAGTCGTGTCCTAGTCATTGTATGTTTTAACTCTTTATTGTGGTTTGTTAGTTGTTATATTGGTTTTCAGCCAACAATAGTGTACAGAAGCAGAAATAACTTTTGATTAGAACTTGCAGATTTGAACCTTCTCAGCAATTTGTTTTGTACCTGTGTATTCCTAAGTTAAGACTGTATTATTGTTGTTATATGTTGCTATCGCATTTTGTTAACAAGACTAATGTTGGTTTGAATTAATTGTTTTATATGTATTCTAGTTCTGACAGAAAAAAAAAATCGAAATGTAAACTGTGATGGTTTTGAATTCTCATATTACTAGTTTATGTCGAAAAGACAAGTGGGGGGCATTTGTTAGCGAGTTACACTAAAGACTACTTGTGAAACGAATCATGTACTTGCCTTTCCGGGTATTGCGTCATTTGTTCTAGACCGGTTTGATCATAAAACCTGATAACCGGATCAAATCTTTAATCGAATTTCCACAGCTGTGAAGAAGCTACCGTAAATAATTTATTATTCAGTTTCCAGTAGTTGGTGCGTTTTAAACAAACCGGATCGTTGAATATCATTAGATGAGGCGTATATAAGGCTCACATACGATTCAGTAAAAAAAGAGGAGAAGGAGGATCTTTTCTCGACTACCGTTGAGTAGATGGATAATGAAGCTGAGGACAATCTGAAGAAAGGTAATGTTGATTTATAGTTTAAGTTTAAGACGCAGTAAAGAAAAAAGAATAAGGGGCTAACAGTCTTTGCCTATGCCTAACTTGAGGTAATTCCATCACAGTGTATAGACACTGTTGTTTGTATATATGAGACTTGTTTTTTTTTAAATGAATTTAGAGAACGCTATTGATTGATATGGATATTTTATTGTTGAAGATTTTTAAACTAACTTTTAATATTTTAAACAAATAAATTTGAATTGTTATTGTTGAAAAAGTCTTGTCGTCTATGCTTTCATCAATAGTTTTAACGTATACCTATTGTAACAAACAACGTTTCTTCTGCGATTTTACTCTGCAATTTAATTATTAGGTTTTTTGTTGACGTGCTCGTTTCACGTGCACGCTGACAATAAAAGAGGTTATGGGCCAGATGTTACTGAAGGTATATGACCATAAAAGCTAAATAGGCAATGACCAGATGTTATTGACGGTATACGCTCATAACAACTGAAAGGATTATTAGCAACAATGTTATTACAATATTTCGCCCATGAAAATAATAATATGTTTTTACGTTTTGATACTATATCAGTGGCCCTGAAGATGGGGGGGCGTTGAATGGAATTGAAGTAAGTTTAATGTTGATGCATATTAACATAGACGACAAGTGAAGTTTATTTTGTATTTTGAAAGAATTTGAAGTTTTGAAAAGTGTGAATTTCGGGGATACAATTAAAATGCAGACCCAAATAGAGAAGCTGAACGCAACAAATTACGGGAATTGGGCTGAAGATATGAGGTACATTCTTATGGAGCGTGGATGTTGGGGCATAGTAGCAGGCACAGAGCTAGTACCAAAACTTAAAATTAAGAATGAAAAAACGGAAGTTGAAAGCACAGCGAGTAAAGATACCGATACTACAAAGAGTGTAACTACTCAGGTAGAGTATCCGGGTCCTGAAGTTACATATCGTGACGTTAGGGATTATAATCTCCGTGCAGGAACCGCAATTTCATTGATTTATTTAAATATTTCCCCTGAATTTCGGAAAATAGTGGAGGGAATAGAGAATGCCCGAGAAGCATGGCTCAAATTAAAATTATTTTTTGAACCCGACAATAGGTCGAGGCATATGCAACTGATTAATGAACTATTTTCTAGCAGAATTAAACCACATGAAAAAATTAGCCTGTTTGCAGCACGTTTAACGAGAATTGTTGAAAAATTACGAGGTATAAACCAACCAATTAATGAAATTTACGTTAGTTTTCAGTTATTACGCTACTTACCAGAAACTTATGATAGCATTTCACAATCCATATTACGATGGCCAGAAAAATTTAAATTTAAGGACATACTCGTAGAACTGGTAGCTGAGGAAGATAGACTGACGGTACGAGAACAAGACCGTAACAAAATGCATGAAGTCAAAGCTTATTCTGCAGTCACACGCAAGAAAAATATGACATGTTTTAGGTGTAATCAGGTGGGACATATTAAAAGAAATTGTTTCAATGGAAATCCCGTTAACGAGTACCAACAGAGACAGCGTGTTCCACCAAGAAATACATCACCTTATCGGAAGAGTACGGCAGTTAGAAGTCATTCCCCTGCACGTGGAATAAGTCCTGTGCGTTATGAATCAAAACCAAATTCAGCAAATAAGAAGGTGAGATTTCCTTCGATTAATCTTGTGCAAACTTATGTGAGTAATTTTGAAGAATCTTCGAATTTATGGACTTTCGACACTGCTGCTAGTCATCACTTTTGTAAAGTGAAGGAGTGGTTCCACGATTTTGAGGAAATAAAGGACGATAAATTATCCGTAGCTATCGAAGGAGTGACATTCCCGATTACAGGTAGAGGGACAATTCAGCTACAGTTTGGCTCCAGAACATTCCATTTGTACAATGTCATGTATTCACCTAATCTTAAGTTGAATTTAATTTCAGGTTCTGTTTTAGACAGACAAGGTCTCAGGTTCGAAGGCGGTCAAGGTATGGTAAGAATTAAAAACCGGTATGATAAAACTGTTTTTTTTTGCCAAATTAAAGAATGGTTTATATCAGGTTTGTCCTAAAAATCCCCGAGTTGCCAGAATAAGAGAGGATTGCAGTGCTTGTGTGGCCAGGAAAGTTGACGATGAACTGGTACATCGAAGGTTAGCACATATAAGTCCATATGTAGTCCGGGATACAATTAGGAAACATGCCATAAAGGGGTTGGAAAAATTTGAAGATCATAATTTTGACTGTGAAACCTGTACACTTAACAAGTTCAGACGGGTTAGTTTTAAATCTGTAAATTTTAGACGCTCTAAATATCCCAATGATTTGATCTATATGGATACTTGGGGTCCTTGCAGTACTATTGGTCGCAACGGTGAAAAATATTTTTTATCGATTATAGACGACCATTCACGTAAGTGCTCTGTTTACCCTATGTGTGAAAAATCTGAGGTTTTCCGGATTTTTAGAAATCATGTCGCTCGTGCAGAGAGGTTCCTAGGGCGGAAAATAAAAAGTATCCGTACCGATAACGGGACTGAGTTTGTAAACAATAATTTTACACAATTTTGCAATGATCATGGGGTAAAACATGAACTCACAAACACATATACACCAGAGCAGAACGGTACTGCAGAAAGGTTCAACCAGACAGTATCAAATGGGGCGAAGTGCTTGTTAGCAGACAGTGGGTTAGAGACAAAATTTTGGCCTGATGCAGTTTTAAGTTTCACCTATGTCTGGAACAGGGTTGTACATAAAGGTCTAAGACACCATTTGAGCTTTTTGGAGGGTATAAGCCATCGGTAAACCACTTGAAGCCGTTTGGGTCCATCGCGTATGTTGGTGTACCACGACAACACAAAGCGAAGTTAGACGCCAAGGCGAAGAAAGGGGTGATGATTGGATATGCCTTTAACACCAAGGGTTATCGGATATGGTTCCCAGACACCAATAATGTGGTGGAGACCATAAATGTCAGATTCTGTGAGGATTCACAAGGGATGGAAGGCGACAGTGGAGCAATGATGGGTCCCAGTGATAATCCTAACACCGAATCATACTCCAAACATGAGGGAGATGAAGACGTTTCTATTATCAATTTAGGTCAGAATCTACCCCGTGAGAGTGACGAAGATTTGGTGGAAAAAGATAGTCCTGAAGAAACCCAAATTGATAAGAGTCCCTTGCCAGCCCAAGATCTTAGAAGTAGCGATTGGAAAAGAAATCCATTTGGTCGATTGGAAAGAATCCATTCCGATTCCTCAGATAAAAATGGATATAAAGGGAAAATATCAGATAAACCAGCTACCGCATCCACAAGTTATGCTAGTTCCTGACTAGACGATATACAGATGCCTAATTCTTACAAGCAAGCATTGAAATCACCACAGCATAAACAGTGGGTAGAGGCCATGGAAGAAGAGATGAAAGTCATGACAGAAAGACAGGTATGGCACCTAGTTGAGTTACCATCAGATACAGATATCATAGGATGCCGGTGGGTTTTTGCGTTGAAAAGAGACGAAAAGGGCGAGGTGGCCAGGTATAAGGCCAGACTGGTGGCACAGGGTTTTAAACAAATTAAAGGAGTTTCTTACGAAGAGACTTTTAGCCCAGTCATTAATTTCAGTCTAATTCGTTTTTTCTTCTCACTTTTAGTAGTTTTACAGGGTTGGACCCACAGACAGTGTGATGTCAAAGGAGCTTATCTGTATGCACCATTAAAAGATGATATTTACATGTCTCAACCTCCCGGTTTTGTTGTAGAAGGTAAGGAAGATTTTGTATGCAAATTGGATAAAGCTATCTATGGATTGCATCAAAGTGGTAGAGAATGGTTCTTCGAGATTCATAAAGTATTGATAGAACTAGGTTTTAGCAAACTAAATTGGTGTAACTGTGCATATGATTTTAATTGTGTGTTGATTTTACTTTTATATGTTGATGACATGGTTTTGTTCGGTAAGGACGAGGAGATAATAAACAAAGCCATAGGATTGTTGAAGACACATTTTGATTTAAAAATTTTGGGAAAAACTAGAAAGCTGTTGGGAGTTGAGTTTGAAGAAAAGGGGGGAGAAGTTTTGTTGAGTCAGTCAATTTATATTGACGATATTCGTAAAAGGTTTACAAAATTCTTCGTACCGGTTTCCTCACTTCCAATCAGCAAGGGTACAGTATTCTCAAAGAAACAGTGTCCACAATCAGATGTTGAAATAGAAGAAATGAAACAATATCCCTATAGAAATTTACTAGGCTGTCTATCGTTCCTCGCTAGTAGAACCAGGCCCGACATAAGTTATGCCGTTAACATTTTTAGCCAATACCAAAGTAATCCTGGTAGAATTCACTGGGATGGTTTGATAAGACTTTTGGGCTATGTTATACACACACACAATTTTAAACTTAAACTTGCGTGCAATGAACCTAGTATAACGGTTTACACCGATGCAGATTTCGCAGCCAATAAGGATGACAGGACTTCTATGGGGGGACAGATAGTGTTTCTTGGAAAAGCTCCAGTCATGTGGAGGACTTTCAAGGAGAAGTGCGTGTCGTTGTCAACTATGGAAAGTGAATTCTACGCTATGACAGAGGCCACAAAGGAACTTATGTGGTTTGATAGAATTCTAGAAGAATGTTATGCCAGAAAGTTAGTTCTTGGAGGAAAGCTTAGGTCAATTCTATATGTTGATAACATGGCGTGTATAGATTTTGTTAAATCCCCAGTAGAGAACCATAGAAGTAAGCATATTGATGTCAAATTATTTTTTATTCGTGACCTAGTTTATCAGAACATATTTGACATAAATTATATAAAAAGTAAAGAAAATCTAGCAGATCCTTTTACCAAACCCCTGACCAAATTCGAACTGAGGCACCTATGTGATGAGATTTTTTGCATGAACTTTTCTTGAATTTTTGCACGAATTTATTTTGAGGTGGTGTGTGCACTTAGTGTTTGAAATTGTGAATTTTTGCAATGTTTTTGTTTACTTGTTTTGGGTGGATGTTTTTTTTTCCCCACCTAAACGTCTGAAGGTGTCTAAGGTGACATTTTTTCAGCATATCATCTGGATCCGAACAGCCTAACGTACCGTCTCGGGTTAGGTGCAAATGTAATTGTCAGAGTGGTTCAGGTGGTGTATTTGTAAATTTGTCGAGGCACCGGAGGGCTTTGGGTCGCGGGTATGTTTTTTATTTTTGGTGAATCCCTGTTTTGTTGAGGGGACTGCCACGTTAATTATTCCATCCACCTAATCAAGGAAAGTTTGTCTAATGAAAAATTTGTTTAAAGCTCAGTGTTTGTATGTGAATTGTTTTTCTGATATTTATGCAGTGCGATATTATGGGATGTATCCTGTGTTTTTAGATATTTAAATATTTTACGATAACTTCTCAATGGAAAACCAATTTGTTTTATGTGTCTGAATGAATTTGTATGAGTGGGCGCCCACGTACATATGTATTGATATTTGAATATGATTGAATGTAGTCGTGTCCTAGTCATTGTATGTTTTAACTCTTTATTGTGGTTTGTTAGTTGTTATATTGGTTTTCAGCCAACAATAGTGTACAGAAGCAGAAATAACTTTTGATTAGAACTTGCAGATTTGAACCTTCTCAGCAATTTGTTTTGTACCTGTGTATTCCTAAGTTAAGACTGTATTATTGTTGTTATATGTTGCTATCGCATTTTGTTAACAAGACTAATGTTGGTTTGAATTAATTGTTTTATATGTATTCTAGTTCTGACAGAAAAAAAAAAATCGAAATGTAAACTGTGATGGTTTTGAATTCTCATATTACTAGTTTATGTCGAAAAGACAAGTGGGGGGCATTTGTTAGCGAGTTACACTAAAGACTACTTGTGAAACGAATCATGTACTTGCCTTTCCGGGTATTGCGTCATTTGTTCTAGACCGGTTTGATCATAAAACCTGATAACCGGATCAAATCTTTAATCGAATTTCCACAGCTGTGAAGAAGCTACCGTAAATAATTTATTATTCAGTTTCCAGTAGTTGGTGCGTTTTAAACAAACCGGATCGTTGAATATCATTAGATGAGGCGTATATAAGGCTCACATACGATTCAGTAAAAAAAGAGGAGAAGGAGGAGCTTTTCTCGACTACCGTTGAGTAGATGGATAATGAAGCTGAGGACAATCTGAAGAAAGGTAATGTTGATTTATAGTTTAAGTTTAAGACGCAGTAAAGAAAAAAGAATAAGGGGCTAACAGTCTTTGCCTATGCCTAACTTGAGGTAATTCCATCACAGTGTATAGACACTGTTGTTTGTATATATGAGACTTGTTTTTTTTTAATGAATTTAGAGAACGCTATTGATTGATATGGATATTTTATTGTTGAAGATTTTTAAACTAACTTTTAATATTTTAAACAAATAAATTTGAATTGTTATTGTTGAAAAAGTCTTGTCGTCTATGCTTTCATCAATAGTTTTAACGTATACCTATTGTAACAAACAACGTTTCTTCTGCGATTTTACTCTGCAATTTAATTATTAGGTTTTTTGTTGACGTGCTCGTTTCACGTGCACGCTGACAATAAAAGAGGTTATGGGCCAGATGTTACTGAAGGTATATGACCATAAAAGCTAAATAGGCAATGACCAGATGTTATTGACGGTATACGCTCATAACAACTGAAAGGATTATTAGCAACAATGTTATTACAATATTTCGCCCATGAAAATAATAATATGTTTTTACGTTTTGATACTATATCAGTGGCCCTGAAGATGGGGGGGCGTTGAATGGAATTGAAGTAAGTTTAATGTTGATGCATATTAACATAGACGACAAGTGAAGTTTATTTTGTATTTTGAAAGAATTTGAAGTTTTGAAAAGTGTGAATTTCGGGGATACAATTAAAATGCAGACCCAAATAGAGAAGCTGAACGCAACAAATTACGGGAATTGGGCTGAAGATATGAGGTACATTCTTATGGAGCGTGGATGTTGGGGCATAGTAGCAGGCACAGAGCTAGTACCAAAACTTAAAATTAAGAATGAAAAAACGGAAGTTGAAAGCACAGCGAGTAAAGATACCGATACTACAAAGAGTGTAACTACTCAGGTAGAGTATCCGGGTCCTGAAGTTACATATCGTGACGTTAGGGATTATAATCTCCGTGCAGGAACCGCAATTTCATTGATTTATTTAAATATTTCCCCTGAATTTCGGAAAATAGTGGAGGGAATAGAGAATGCCCGAGAAGCATGGCTCAAATTAAAATTATTTTTTGAACCCGACAATAGGTCGAGGCATATGCAACTGATTAATGAACTATTTTCTAGCAGAATTAAACCACATGAAAAAATTAGCCTGTTTGCAGCACGTTTAACGAGAATTGTTGAAAAATTACGAGGTATAAACCAACCAATTAATGAAATTTACGTTAGTTTTCAGTTATTACGCTACTTACCAGAAACTTATGATAGCATTTCACAATCCATATTACGATGGCCAGAAAAATTTAAATTTAAGGACATACTCGTAGAACTGGTAGCTGAGGAAGATAGACTGACGGTACGAGAACAAGACCGTAACAAAATGCATGAAGTCAAAGCTTATTCTGCAGTCACACGCAAGAAAAATATGACATGTTTTAGGTGTAATCAGGTGGGACATATTAAAAGAAATTGTTTCAATGGAAATCCCGTTAACGAGTACCAACAGAGACAGCGTGTTCCACCAAGAAATACATCACCTTATCGGAAGAGTACGGCAGTTAGAAGTCATTCCCCTGCACGTGGAATAAGTCCTGTGCGTTATGAATCAAAACCAAATTCAGCAAATAAGAAGGTGAGATTTCCTTCGATTAATCTTGTGCAAACTTATGTGAGTAATTTTGAAGAATCTTCGAATTTATGGACTTTCGACACTGCTGCTAGTCATCACTTTTGTAAAGTGAAGGAGTGGTTCCACGATTTTGAGGAAATAAAGGACGATAAATTATCCGTAGCTATCGAAGGAGTGACATTCCCGATTACAGGTAGAGGGACAATTCAGCTACAGTTTGGCTCCAGAACATTCCATTTGTACAATGTCATGTATTCACCTAATCTTAAGTTGAATTTAATTTCAGGTTCTGTTTTAGACAGACAAGGTCTCAGGTTCGAAGGCGGTCAAGGTATGGTAAGAATTAAAAACCGGTATGATAAAACTGTTTTTTTTTGCCAAATTAAAGAATGGTTTATATCAGGTTTGTCCTAAAAATCCCCGAGTTGCCAGAATAAGAGAGGATTGCAGTGCTTGTGTGGCCAGGAAAGTTGACGATGAACTGGTACATCGAAGGTTAGCACATATAAGTCCATATGTAGTCCGGGATACAATTAGGAAACATGCCATAAAGGGGTTGGAAAAATTTGAAGATCATAATTTTGACTGTGAAACCTGTACACTTAACAAGTTCAGACGGGTTAGTTTTAAATCTGTAAATTTTAGACGCTCTAAATATCCCAATGATTTGATCTATATGGATACTTGGGGTCCTTGCAGTACTATTGGTCGCAACGGTGAAAAATATTTTTTATCGATTATAGACGACCATTCACGTAAGTGCTCTGTTTACCCTATGTGTGAAAAATCTGAGGTTTTCCGGATTTTTAGAAATCATGTCGCTCGTGCAGAGAGGTTCCTAGGGCGGAAAATAAAAAGTATCCGTACCGATAACGGGACTGAGTTTGTAAACAATAATTTTACACAATTTTGCAATGATCATGGGGTAAAACATGAACTCACAAACACATATACACCAGAGCAGAACGGTACTGCAGAAAGGTTCAACCAGACAGTATCAAATGGGGCGAAGTGCTTGTTAGCAGACAGTGGGTTAGAGACAAAATTTTGGCCTTATGCAGTTTTAAGTTTCACCTATGTCTGGAACAGGGTTGTACATAAAGGTCTAAGACACCATTTGAGCTTTTTGGAGGGTATAAGCCATCGGTAAACCACTTGAAGCCGTTTGGGTCCATCGCGTATGTTGGTGTACCACGACAACACAGAGCGAAGTTAGACGCCAAGGCGAAGAAAGGGGTGATGATTGGATATGCCTTTAACACCAAGGGTTATCGGATATGGTTCCCAGACACCAATAATGTGGTGGAGACCATAAATGTCAGATTCTGTGAGGATTCACAAGGGATGGAAGGCGACAATGGAGCAATGATGGGTCCCAGTGATAATCCTAACACCGAATCATACTCCAAACATGAGGGAGATGAAGACGTTTCTATTATCAATTTAGGTCAGAATCTACCCCGTGAGAGTGACGAAGATTTGGTGGAAAAAGATAGTCCTGAAGAAACCCAAATTGATAAGAGTCCCTTGCCAGCCCAAGATCTTAGAAGTAGCGATTGGAAAAGAAATCCATTTGGTCGATTGGAAAGAATCCATTCCGATTCCTCAGATAAAAATGGATATAAAGGGAAAATATCAGATAAACCAGCTACCGCATCCACAAGTTATGCTAGTTCCTGACTAGACGATATACAGATGCCTAATTCTTACAAGCAAGCATTGAAATCACCACAGCATAAACAGTGGGTAGAGGCCATGGAAGAAGAGATGAAAGTCATGACAGAAAGACAGGTATGGCACCTAGTTGAGTTACCATCAGATACAGATATCATAGGATGCCGGTGGGTTTTTGCGTTGAAAAGAGACGAAAAGGGCGAGGTGGCCAGGTATAAGGCCAGACTGGTGGCACAGGGTTTTAAACAAATTAAAGGAGTTTCTTACGAAGAGACTTTTAGCCCAGTCATTAATTTCAGTCTAATTCGTTTTTTCTTCTCACTTTTAGTAGTTTTACAGGGTTGGACCCACAGACAGTGTGATGTCAAAGGAGCTTATCTGTATGCACCATTAAAAGATGATATTTACATGTCTCAACCTCCCGGTTTTGTTGTAGAAGGTAAGGAAGATTTTGTATGCAAATTGGATAAAGCTATCTATGGATTGCATCAAAGTGGTAGAGAATGGTTCTTCGAGATTCATAAAGTATTGATAGAACTAGGTTTTAGCAAACTAAATTGGTGTAACTGTGCATATGATTTTAATTGTGTGTTGATTTTACTTTTATATGTTGATGACATGGTTTTGTTCGGTAAGGACGAGGAGATAATAGACAAAGCCATAGGATTGTTGAAGACACATTTTGATTTAAAAATTTTGGGAAAAACTAGAAAGCTGTTGGGAGTTGAGTTTGAAGAAAAGGGGGGAGAAGTTTTGTTGAGTCAGTCAATTTATATTGACGATATTCGTAAAAGGTTTACAAAATTCTTCGTACCGGTTTCCTCACTTCCAATCAGCAAGGGTACAGTATTCTCAAAGAAACAGTGTCCACAATCAGATGTTGAAATAGAAGAAATGAAACAATATCCCTATAGAAATTTACTAGGCTGTCTATCGTTCCTCGCTAGTAGAACCAGGCCCGACATAAGTTATGCCGTTAACATTTTTAGCCAATACCAAAGTAATCCTGGTAGAATTCACTGGGATGGTTTGATAAGACTTTTGGGCTATGTTATACACACACACAATTTTAAACTTAAACTTGCGTGCAATGAACCTAGTATAACGGTTTACACCGATGCAGATTTCGCAGCCAATAAGGATGACAGGACTTCTATGGGGGGACAGATAGTGTTTCTTGGAAAAGCTCCAGTCATGTGGAGGACTTTCAAGGAGAAGTGCGTGTCGTTGTCAACTATGGAAAGTGAATTCTACGCTATGACAGAGGCCACAAAGGAACTTATGTGGTTTGATAGAATTCTAGAAGAATGTTATGCCAGAAAGTTAGTTCTTGGAGGAAAGCTTAGGTCAATTCTATATGTTGATAACATGGCGTGTATAGATTTTGTTAAATCCCCAGTAGAGAACCATAGAAGTAAGCATATTGATGTCAAATTATTTTTTATTCGTGACCTAGTTTATCAGAACATATTTGACATAAATTATATAAAAAGTAAAGAAAATCTAGCAGATCCTTTTACCAAACCCCTGACCAAATTCGAACTGAGGCACCTATGTGATGAGATTTTTTGCATGAACTTTTCTTGAATTTTTGCACGAATTTATTTTGAGGTGGTGTGTGCACTTAGTGTTTGAAATTGTGAATTTTTGCAATGTTTTTGTTTACTTGTTTTGGGTGGATGTTTTTTTTTTCCCACCTAAACGTCTGAAGGTGTCTAAGGTGACATTTTTTCAGCATATCATCTGGATCCGAACAGCCTAACGTACCGTCTCGGGTTAGGTGCAAATGTAATTGTCAGAGTGGTTCAGGTGGTGTATTTGTAAATTTGTCGAGGCACCGGAGGGCTTTGGGTCGCGGGTATGTTTTTTTATTTTTGTTGAATCCCTGTTTTGTTGAGGGGACTGCCACGTTAATTATTCCATCCACCTAATCAAGGAAAGTTTGTCTAATGAAAAATTTGTTTAAAGCTCAGTGTTTGTATGTGAATTGTTTTTCTGATATTTATGCAGTGCGATATTATGGGATGTATCCTGTGTTTTTAGATATTTAAATATTTTACGATAACTTCTCAATGGAAAACCAATTTGTTTTATGTGTCTGAATGAATTTGTATGAGTGGGCGCCCACGTACATATGTATTGATATTTGAATATGATTGAATGTAGTCGTGTCCTAGTCATTGTATGTTTTAACTCTTTATTGTGGTTTGTTAGTTGTTATATTGGTTTTCAGCCAACAATAGTGTACAGAAGCAGAAATAACTTTTGATTAGAACTTGCAGATTTGAACCTTCTCAGCAATTTGTTTTGTACCTGTGTATTCCTAAGTTAAGACTGTATTATTGTTGTTATATGTTGCTATCGCATTTTGTTAACAAGACTAATGTTGGTTTGAATTAATTGTTTTATATGTATTCTAGTTCTGACAGAAAAAAAAAATCGAAATGTAAACTGTGATGGTTTTGAATTCTCATATTACTAGTTTATGTCGAAAAGACAAGTGGGGGGCATTTGTTAGCGAGTTACACTAAAGACTACTTGTGAAACGAATCATGTACTTGCCTTTCCGGGTATTGCGTCATTTGTTCTAGACCGGTTTGATCATAAAACCTGATAACCGGATCAAATCTTTAATCGAATTTCCACAGCTGTGAAGAAGCTACCGTAAATAATTTATTATTCAGTTTCCAGTAGTTGGTGCGTTTTAAACAAACCGGATCGTTGAATATCATTAGATGAGGCGTATATAAGGCTCACATACGATTCAGTAAAAAAAGAGGAGAAGGAGGAGCTTTTCTCGACTACCGTTGAGTAGATGGATAATGAAGCTGAGGACAATCTGAAGAAAGGTAATGTTGATTTATAGTTTAAGTTTAAGACGCAGTAAAGAAAAAAGAATAAGGGGCTAACAGTCTTTGCCTATGCCTAACTTGAGGTAATTCCATCACAGTGTATAGACACTGTTGTTTGTATATATGAGACTTGTTTTTTTTTAATGAATTTAGAGAACGCTATTGATTGATATGGATATTTTATTGTTGAAGATTTTTAAACTAACTTTTAATATTTTAAACAAATAAATTTGAATTGTTGTTGTTGAAAAAGTCTTGTCGTCTATGCTTTCATCAATAGTTTTAACGTATACCTATTGTAACAAACAACGTTTCTTCTGCGATTTTACTCTGCAATTTAATTATTAGGTTTTTTTGTTGACGTGCTCGTTTCACGTGCACGCTGACAGTTTGTCACTTAAATTTTGTATTAGACGATGTTTCTTAAAATAGCTATAACTCTGCTTATAATTGCTGTAGAATGTAAATCTAAGTGGTTTTGAAAAGAGAAAAGATTGTATTACAAGACTCTTGCAAAAAATAAAATTGACCAAAATGGTCAAAAAATGGGCGCATTTAAAGGTGTTTGTCACTTAAATTTTGTATTAGACGATGTTTTTTAAAATATCTATAACTCTGCTTCTAATTGAAGTAGAATGAAAATCAAAACTGTTTTGAAAAGAGAAAAGATTGAATTACCAGATTCTTGCAAAAAATTAAATTGATCAAAATAGTCAAAAAATGACATTTTCAACGTAGGCAGTCACCTTAAGGAAATGGGCCTTTCTGCCCCCAAACTCTAACAGGTATCTGACCCGGAGATACCTGTTAGGGGCCTGGAGATACCTCTTAGTCTTCTCATTGTTACATTTACATTTTTAGGGTGAGTGAAAACACGTGTTCCCTATAGATCTGATTCATATTTTTCATAATATAACTCAGAGAAGTACTGCTAAAAGGTAGTTGCATTCGAAGTAGACATCACAAGTCATTTACTGTTGGAAATGAAATCAGGAGCATTACCTTTTGAGTGATCTTCATTGATCCGGCTGTTAGAACAGGACGCATCTTTTGTTTGTGTTGCACGGGAGACGCCTGTTGCGAACAGTGACGTAGCGAGCATAAATAGCGTCCGAAGCACGATACCTTTTTGGCGTCCCCTACCCGAAAATCATATAGTAATATTATATATAATTAGTGAAAAGGACCATTTGACGCCCCTCTGAGAGTGGCGCCCGGGGCATGATAGACCCCCCTTGCCCCCCTCTCGCTACGCACTGGTTGCGAAGCAACAAAAAAATACAAATTTTGTAAATGTACATGATATAATTGGAAAGAAAAAAAAATTTAACTCTTAACTAAGAATTTATAGATAACAATTTACCATGTATAATTGTACAAAGCAAACTAACGCGCAGATAACAGCACTTTTGTATGTTAGAAGACAAATAAACAAGGTTAAAACAGAAAACTGAAGCAAGAAAACCAGACATTAACTGAAATCAGGAGCAATACCTTTTATGGGATGGTCATCGATTCGGCCACCAGTACACGACGCACCATCTCATTGTGTGATACGGGAGACGACTGTTAGAGAAGGCAAATAAAAGAGATCTATATTTTGTAAAAGTACATATTATATATATATACATACATATATATATATATATATATATATATATATATATATATATATATATATATATATATATATATATATATATATATATATATATATACAGTGGACGCTCGTTAATTCGAACTCGGTAAATTCGAACTTTCGGTTAATTCGAACTAATCCAAAGGCCCCAAAAAACTTGTATTGGAGTTAATGTTAAAAATATCTCATTAATTCGAACTAAATTTTTATCACTTCGGTTAATTCGAACTAAAAAGTAGACAAAAAAAATTCTTTTTCCTCGTTTAATGGAGAAAATTATTTGTGTCAAAATTTGTGTCAAAATTATTTGTGTTTATTATTTTGTGTGTCAAAATTTCTTTTCTGTGTAAAGAGGCACATGCCTGCATTCCTAGACTTTTGCATGTCCGCTAAACGTTAGTAGCTATTGTCCTTCTTATTAGTGCTAAACGGAAAAAGCAATTTTCCTTTATTTGGATCGATTTTCTTAGAATTTCAGAAAAACTAGTCTTTACCACGGATTCTAGGGAGCTGCGTCAGTTATAACTGCAGTGCATACAAGTTAATGTGGTCTAGTTTTTCTTCCTCATTGTGTGGTGTGAACGTGTAAAAATTCAGGATGTCTACACGTGGAAAGTACAAAACAGTAACTTTGGAGACAAAGGTAGACATTTTAAAGAAAGTAGAGAATGGCGAATGTAAAGCAAAGTTAGCAGCGGAATATGAAATTTTGAAAAATGCCTTGTCAACTAATTTGAAAAACAAGGAGTCAATTTTAGATTCATGGGAAAAATCAAAATTTGCTAGAGGAAGGAAACGCATGGGAAATGCGTCCCAAGAAGTTCTAGAAAAAGTTCTACTTATATGGTTGCAGGATGTTAGATCTCGAAATTTTCCGATAAATAGATCCCTAGTGCTGACGAAGGCTGAATTGGCAAGTCGAATGGGTATTGAAGATTTTAAATGCAGTGATGGATGGCTTTCTCGATTTAAGTCAAGGCACAATATTTCTTATCAAACTGTATGTGGCCAAAGCTCTGATTTAAACGAAGACGTATGCACTAATTTCGGTAGGAAACTGCCAGGGCTTTTCTCTACTTACCTGCCGAAAGATATTTTTAATGCGGCCATAATGTACAAAGCCATAATGGACTCTATTAAAACTCTGAAAGCATTTATTCAGATGGAACCTTCCTCTGAAAATGAATTGAAATGTTTACTTCAAATCGAGAATCTGGCTGAACAATGTAGGCATCATAACAGAACCAAACATCCATTTTACAGTTTTTCCCCAAAGTGTAATTCATATTTTTAATAAAAGTTTACTTTATACTGCATATCTTCTGCTTCATTTTATGATTAAGGTAAGTCTGTATTGCTTTTTAATATGTTTAACTTTAGATAACATAGTATAATATATTTTCTGGGGTTATACATACTAGGAGTTTCTTCTTCAGTGATGCACATTTAAAGTTATATATTTTCTCTTAACATCGGATAATTCGAACTTCGGATAATTCGAACTTTTTTCTGAGAACCTTCGAGTTCGAATTAACGAGCGTCCACTATATATATATATATATATATATATATATATATATATATATATATATATATATATATATATATATATATATATATATATATATATATATATATATATATATATATATATATATATATATATATATTGTAGTACCCGTAAGCCCCAGTGAAGTTAGTATATACTAAATATGCCTATTTTCAAGTCCTTTCTTACTAAGCCTCAGTGAAGAGTATATAATAAATAATTGCTTTCAATCTCTTACCTATTGATCTCCGTTGAAGAGTAGATAATAAATCTACCTGTTTCAAGTCCTATTTACCAGTTAGTTTATCATAAATACGCCTGTTTCAAGTTATATTTCGTCTGTTTCAAGGGCTCCTTACGTGTGACCCGCAACACATGAACGTCGGTCGTGTGTTAAATTCGGGCCAATTAACTAATTGCAAAACCTGGTGAGATGATAGGGATATACCCATATTAAGTAAGCTGCACTGTAGGGCCTCTCTACTGTACTGTAGTCTTCTCTTTCCACGCTCTCATCGCTTTTCAGTTCCTCTCTGCAACTTGTGGCCGATATGAAAGGCCACGGTTTTCTTTTTTATTTAGATATTATCATATACTTCTTTATTATCATATAAACACTCATGGCTCTCTCATCGTTTTTTTCTGTTGCTTTCGGTAAGCAGTTGCCGAGGTGAAAGGCCACGACTCCTCTCTTATAGCAACTGATACATTGCAATATAACGCGCGTCTTCCCTCTCTGAATCCTGGCTAAGTTCGACAATCCTGTTCTGTCTACAGTGTGGCCACTACTTCAAATTATCATTAATTGTGCATACTGCTGAAGTCTGTTTTTAATGCTTCTTATTGGATAAAGGTCTTTGGACGACAGTGTTTGTGATTTCCACCGATCTACGACTGCATCATCTCTCTCTGTTTACTCACTGCCACGACTGTGCTTTACCTTCAATCTTCAATCCTTATGTGTGTGATTATTATTAATATACTAGATGTATTACCCTGCTTCGCTCGGGATTTAGTTTCTGTTATTTTTTTTCAATGATTAGCCTCATGTTATGATGTTTTACAATTTTCGCTAAAATTCTTTTGCGGTAGCAAATAGCATTAGTTTCTTGTCGGTGCTGTCGTTGTTCATCGCTTTCCTCTCCTTTCGATGTTGAAGCTCGAAGACAATCGTATGTTCGACGCGTTAAAAGTTTCTTCATCAGTCTCACTGATTCGGATCACTACAATTCTAATTATGTTACCTTCGAGCTCTTGGGAATGTTTTTTCTTCAGATTCTTGTGTTCGTCTAACTGCATTTCGAATTCTGTTGGCTTCGCGCTCTTCTGTTTTTTTTTTCCATCACATTGCTCATTTCTCAACAATCTTTGACATTTCCCCCTTACTTCTGCAGGATTAAAAGTTGCTCTCCTCTTTTTGGGCATTTTAAAGCATTAATTTACAGCTAGTCAATAACGTTTGAATGGATTTATTATTATAGAAAAATAATCAATAATGTTTGAATGGATTGAGATCACATTGAATATTAAAACACAGCAAATCTGGTAATTATTATAGAAAAAGTACATACAAGTATTTCATGCTCGGAATTCTTTCTCAAAACTAAATCGTCTGCTACGTTTCAATGCCACTTTCAGACTTTTTTAATTATAATATACACGTATTTCATGATTGTAATTCTTTCTCAAAACTAAATCATCTGCTATGTTTCAATGTCACTTCAGTTATATAGATCATCGCGTCAAGGCTAAACGCACGTGTTTCTAGCTAAGTCAACGTGTCCTGCAGTATATTTGAGTTTGAACGGGTAGCTTGGGATAGTTTCAATTCATTAAATTGATAGATAACACATTCATTGAAAATGAATGACTTTCCATCCTTATATTTTCATTTTTAAAAAGAAATATTCCGGCGTTGCCACGTATATGAAAATAATATATCAAATCCATTCTTGCATGCGCCAATATATGAATAAATCACGTTTTTAATTCACGTCTATTTATTTTTACGGAAATGTTATAATTTAATTGGCAACAATGAAATGTTTCAATAGCTTTGAACAAAAATATCCGGGGAAATTTGGCAATTTTTTTGGCGATTTTCAATATCCGTTGATACTTCTAACATAATTCAGGAATGGAACGTCGTAGCGGAATGAAAATAGTCTATAACCATCGCGCAAGTTCAAGCAATAAGTTGACCAAGATTCATCGCAATCGGATGAACGGTACGGCAGCGCATAAAATACGAACAAACAAACATTCATTTTTATACATACATACATACATAGCATATTGATTGATCCGTTTTTCCTGGGTCCGTAAGGATTGAATGAAATATCTTCAGAAACTTCCCACAGGATAAAATTTATTATTCCTTAAATTCTTCAGGAGCATACACAAATTCAAACAGAAAACACGCAACATCTGTCTTCTATACAGCAGAAAACTCGAGAAACACAAATCAGGATACCAGAGTCTTCAATACAATACACTCCTAAAGCAATTTCAACACATTCAATTCTCAGTGGAAATTGAACTGAGTTCCAATGCCAATGTCAGTTATATTTACATACTTCCAAAGCATCCCCTATCCGTCAGTCAACTGGATATCTCCAGAATCTTCCAGAAAGGTATAGACGGCAAGTTGGCGACCATTTAGCGCCATATCGCCAAATGTGGCGAAATAAAATAAGTAATCAAATCCATTGCCAATTTGGCGATAACTCTCATATTTGGCTAGATTTTCATAGACTCGTAAAATTCGTAACAATATATATATATATATATATATATATATATATATATATATATATGTGTGTGTGTGTGTGTAAGTGAAAGTAAGTAAATGTGTGTGTTTGTGTTTGTTTACAGTGTTCCTTCATAGATCCATCCGCAATCCAAGAGATAGCGCCACTGCACTCAAATTGTTGGCGCTTTCCCATTCATCATGCTGTACAGATATATTATAAAGGGGCATATTAAAGAATGCTATGAAGCATGTTATTATTAATATTATATTATATGTAGATAATGTTAGCAATATTATGAAGACATGGGTATTTAAAATTGTTTTACTAAAAAATAAAGTAAAGGATTGACATTACTGTGATTATGGTTCTTAAATCTCATTACTGCTCCCACAATGGAAAGAAACAATTTCCGCGTGACTATAAAACTTTCAGTTTCAAGAAATAAATCATTGTTAGAAAATAAATACCGTCTAAATATCGGGGCGAGTCTGATTCTACACTTTGATTTACAAGTGGTACTGGAATGACCATAAGCGACGCTTAACTTTCGGGTCGAACTGCTGAGGTCACTACGCCAGAACTTATTGAAAAAAATCAACATCATGGTAATGAAGGATAGGTAAATAAATGTGGGTGAGATTGCTGAAACTTCTGGAGGCAGCCAGGTGAGAAAATTAATTTTTAAGAGTTATTTTTACACGTGGGGAAAAAAATCCAGAATATTTATTCCGCATAAAACTTCTTGAAGACATTTTGCTCTAAATAGCACAAATTAAGGCTGTTCAACATTTTGTAGGCTTTCCTTGGAAGGGTCCAGCAAGAAATAACTCATTTTGAGCCAATTCGACGTAGTCTTTGAGTAGTGAGAGGTTTCCAGTTCGAGTTTCTATATATACACTGCTGGCCACTGTAAATGCAACACCCTGAAGGAAACATGCAAATAACATGAAATTTACAACATGCATTAGCGGAGGTGAGATATGCAATTGATTAGAATTTCAGCGCAGACGCACATCACGAGCACCTGTGGCGCCACTTCAAAGCGCTATTTAAGGCTTGGAGATTTCGACGATTTCAAGTTCGACAATTGTGTTTTTCTTGTGGTTTTGTCAAAAAAACGATCAAATATGCCTCGTCGAAAGCAGCGATCATCTTTTGATCAAGTATCCGAGTTCGACAGAGGAAGGATAGTGGCCTACCGAGATTGTGGATTATCTTTCAGAGAAACTGGTAGTCGTGATGGACGAAACCAAACAACTGTAATGCGTATATGTGATCGTTCGATGCAGGAGGGAACGACGGACCGGCGTGTTCGATCGCATCCACCTCAGCGCACCACTTCACGTGATGACAGGCAAATTGTGCGCATGGCAGTGACGGATCGCTCAGTCACATCACGAACCATAGCACAGCACATGCAGTCTGTAACGCATCATCCAGTGTCTGCGCGTACCATTCGACGCCGTTTACAGCAGAGTGGTCTGTCCGCAAGACGTCCATTGCTTTGTCTACCCTTGACGCAGAACCACAGACGTCTCCGTCGCCAATGGTGCGATGACAGAAGGATGTGGACGGCAGAATGGAATGAAATTGTCTTTACTGACGAGTCACGCTTCTGTCTGCAACACCACGATGGTCGCATTCGAGTCTGGAGACACCGTGAAGAGAGGATGCTGAACAGCTGCGTATGCACCGCCACACTGGTCCTGCACCGGGTATTATGGTATGGGGCGGAATTGGATATCACTCTCGCACACCTCTAGTACGCATTGCCGGTACTTTAAACAGCCAGCGCTACATCTCCGAGGTGTTGGAGCAGTTGTCCTTCCTTACCTTCAGGGCTTGCCCACAGCCATATTTCAACAGGATAATGCGCGACCACACGTGGAATGCATTGTCCTACGGTTCTTCGTCAATCGCCAGATTGAATTGCTTCCCTGGCCGTCTCGCTCTCCGGATCTTTCGCCGATAGAAAACATGTGGTCCATGGTTGCTCTACGATTGACCCAGATTCCATCCCCAGCTGCCACAGCAGATCAACTTTGGCAACGTGTGGAAGCTGCTTGGTCTGCTGTACCCCAAGAACTCATCCAAAGTCTCTTTGAATCAATGCCGAGGCGTGTGGCAGCGGTGATCTCCAACAATGGCGGCTACTCTGGCTACTGATTTTGGCAGGAACCACACTTCACAGAAGTTTATAAATTTAATCATTTGATACTTGGTCAACATGTTATCTACAAAATAAATTTTGTTGTGATATCTCTTGTCTTTCTTGGTGTTGCAATTTGGGTGGCCAGCAGTGTATATATATATATATATATATATATATACACTCAAGGACAAAAAAAATTAGCGCACCAAGAAATAATTGCGGGATCGTAACGAAACTTGCAACGAAGGTACATGTCGTGGAGATATGCAAATGATTAGAAATGCAGCGTGATTGCGCATTACGTATCGCCGGTAGAGGGCGTTGAACATCGTACTCTGTGGAGTATAAAACAGGTAACCAAAGCTTGTTTGAGTGTGCTGAATCATTTACAAAGGAAGAGCTGAGATAGACATGCCATTACGCCGTGTTCGAAGACAATATAAGCAGTTGTCGCAGTTTGAGAGGGGGAGAATGGAAGCTGGGTGGTCAGCTAGGCGAGTAGCTCGTCAATTAGGCCGCTCTGATTGTGTTGTGAGGAGGTGTTGGGACCAGTGGAACCGAGAGATGTCATATACACGAAGACCAGGCACAGGACGCCCTCGACAGACCAGTCGTCGAGAAGACCGCCACATCATAAGAAATGCACGCGTACAGCCAACTGCTTCATCGGCCGCCATCCAGGCACAGGTAGCACCTTCACTAGGGGCCTCTGTGTCTTCTCGAACCATACGAAGGTGCCTGGCTGAAGGACAGTTGGTATCGCGGTGCCCATTACGTGTGCTGCCCTTGACGCCCACCCATCGACGCCTCCGTTTGGAGTTTTGCCGCGCACGAGGAAACTGGACTGCAGCGGAATGGAAGCAGGTCGTCTTTAGAGACGAATCCAGATTCAATCTCGGCAGTGATGATAATCGTTTTCGTGTGTGGAGAGCCCGTGGTGAACGCTTCAATCCTGCCTTTGCTGTACAGCGACACATCGCTCCCACAGCTGGTGTGATGGTATGGGGTGCCATTGCCTACAATACACGGTCACCCCTAGTATTGTTCCGTGGCACCATGACAGCCCAGCGGTATGTTCATGAAATTCTGCAACCACATGTGTTGCCACTCATGCAAAGGCTCCCAGGAGCCATTTTTCAACAAGACAATGCTCGGTCTCATACGGCAAGGGTGTCACAAGATTGTCTCCGCACTGTTACTACCCTTCCTTGGCCTGCCCGATCCCCAGATTTGTCTCCTATCGAGCATATCTGGGATAATTTGGGACGACGAATTGGGCATCCCACGAGTTTGAACGAACTAGAGGCAAGGTTACAGCAAATTCGGAACGAAATGTGTCAAGACATTATACAGAACTTGTATGACTCAATGCCCGATCGTATCGCATCGTGCATTCGCGCTAGAGGGGGTCCAACGGAGTATTAACTCCTCCGTTCTTTTGCCTTTTTCTCTGAAATAAATTATCCTTTTTCTTTGATTTTCTTATCATTTACTTATATCAAAGTAGTCATTACGTATGTAAAATTTCGTTTCATTTTGACGACTCCTTCTTGGTGCTCTAATTTTTTTGTCCATCAGTGTGTATATATATATATATATATATATATATATATATATATATGTATATGTATATATATATATATATGTATATGTATATGTATATGTATATATATATATATATATATATATATATGTATATATATATATATATATATATATACATACATATATATATATACATATATACATATACACATATATATATATATATACATATATATATATATACATATATATATATACATATATATATACATATATACATATATATACATATATATACATATATATACATATATATACATATATATACATATATATATATATATATATATATATCACAATACATATTATAATAGACATATATACAATATAGATTATAATATTATATATAATATATCATATATAAGATAATATATATATATAATATATAACATATATCATATATCTATATATAATACATATATATATATATATAGATAATATATACATAGATAATATATATATAATATACATATATATATATACTATATATATATATATCTATATATATATATATATATCTCATATATATATACATAAGATAATACATCTATATATATACATATATGACATAATATATATATATCATATATACACTATATATATATATATATATATAATATATATATATATATATAATATATATATATATCTATATATAATATATATAGATATATATATATAATATAGAGACTAGCTGAAGTACCCGGCATTGCCCGGGATTTTTAACAATATTTGTTACCAAAATCACACAGTATAAATAGACTCGAAAGAGTATATGTGAAATGTTATACACATCTCAGAATTCAGGAATTTCAGCCTTTCATCATTGAAGCACTAAAATCTGAAAAGTAAAAATGTCAAATTGTCTAATGTTTGCTAACCAAAATTAATTTAAAACTAAACACGTTATAAATAACATAGAAAAAAACATGTGAAATCTTATACACATGAATAAAATGAAAACCCAATAAAAAAATATATAAAATTATAATAAACTCCTCAGAATTCAGCTAGATTTAGCCTTTTATCATTTGGGCAAAAAAAGAAGCTGAAATTACAGGTTTAGCTGAAATTTCCAATAGAACCATGATATGACTCTAGCGTTGCCTCTTAAAAAATGAAATGTTTGATTGAGGGCTGCAAACAATTCAACTCCTCTCCACATTAAACTCCTATAAACATCCTCTACATATTAAATTCCTTTTCTCTCCATAATAAACTCCTCAGAATTTTGGTAGATTCAGCCTTTCATGATAGTACCACTAAAACCTGAAACATCCTCTCTAGAAATATAAATTTATTAATTACAATAATTAAACTCACTCAAATGTATAAATTACATAAGTTTTTTAACCAACATTTGAATAATTCGTAAATGAAAAAGCATATGAAAATAAAGATAATAAGAACTTCCGGAATCGAAATTAATTACCCTTAATTTTTAATTAATAAAAAACCAACATAATATGAATAAAAACGATAGTTGTTATTAAAGATAATAATAAAAAAAGCATATGAAAATAATGCTCGCGTATGAAGTTAACTTTATGATATAAAAATAGTAATAATAATATAAACCGCGTGCATAAAATATTTAGCTTTTCAAGCGAAATAAATTAATTTTTTAGAAAAAAAAACTACTTTTAATCGAGAAATTAAATACATTGCGCAAAGTTTTGATTTTACCAACTTTCTACCCTACAATTTACACCCTACTTCTTTGAAGTTGGGTGTTGAAACAGCCTCTTTGAAAAATTTACACCCTACTTCTTTTAAATAGGGTGTAAATATAAAGTTTTAACAGCGAATTGAATGCCAGTTAAAAATTATTGTTGTTTAAAATCATATGAAAATTACGCTATTATAAAGATAATAATAAAAAAGCATAGGAAAATAATGAGTGCGCATGAAGTTAACGTTACGATATAAAGATAGTAATAATAATAATAATATATATATATATATATATATATATATATATATATATATATATAACAGTTCCGTAACTAACTGACTGACTGACTAATTGACTGACAGACATACAACGTACAGACCAAACCGCGGGAAATAAAAGGGCTGAAATTTTGCATGGCGATTCTTCTTATAGTGTAGGAGTGCACTAAGAAAGATTTTTGAAAAATTCTTAGATTTTTTTAAAATTAAATTTTTGAGTTGTTTTAGTAACTTTTTTAAAGTTTGCATTTAAAATAATAATAATTTGAGGGTTATAAAATTTATATCACGAAAAAGATCATAAAAATTCCTTTAATATGAAATCTTTTTCGAATCTTTACCTCCATTTTATAATTTTTGGTGAATTTTTAAAGATTAATTTTTAGAATTTAACCTTTTACATGCCACACTATGATCAAGGAATAAAGTACCATATTTTGCTGCGTAACTTTGGTCGATAACTTCCAGGAAGTCGGTCCAACAGGTGTACTCCACTCATTCCTTTATTATATAATTTTATAATGTAAGGTTAAGGAAAATCAACTTTTATTTTAGCTCGGACATATCTTTTTGCTCTTCCTAATGGTTCGTGAGTGATAAAATTTGATGTAATAGTTACAACAAAACTATCGTTCCAATGGCACATATAAACTTCTCCATCGCATCGGTAATCAAACTCTCCACGTTGAAATTTCGATATTTCTTTTGCTGTTTTAAGAGAACATTGTCCCCTTCTGGAATCTCGCACTGTGCCGATTGCCTTAAAGCCTTTGTTAGATAAATCTGTCAGCGGACTGTACGATGTAAAAAAAGTTATCGAAAAATATTTTGCGTTTCTCTGGATTGTCAATAAAAGATAATAGTTCGGAGACTTTTTTCTTGATAATGCGGCAGACGATTGGACATTATTAAAAAAAATATTAAAATAATGTAAAAGATATGTTCCTCAAACTGTACTACATTAACTGTACTATATTCTTTAGTATGTCCCATGAGATTTAATTTGAATATTTTCTTCTACATTATTTTGTCTATAAAAATATCCCTTACGATTTTTTTTATTAATATATTTTTTGTTTTTTTTTACATCAATCGTATACATTGATCGTCGTATTTATTATATATATATATATATATATATATATATATATATATATATATATATATTGGCATTAATTGCATACACTGACGACATTGTATTTAATTTGAATGTACCGTTCGTTTAGGAACACCACCTAAACGAACGTTTAGAAGGCGTTGGTTTATGGAATACTAAAAGTTTAAAATAGTGGCGCCATCTATTGCTCATTTGTGAATCGAGAATCGCATCCTTCAAAAATTCTTGGTTATCCTAATTGTTAGCAATACAATGCCCAGAAATAAATTATTGATGAATGTTTGTTACCCAAAATCAATTTTAAAACTAAACACAGTATAAATAACATAGAAAAGATTTAGCCTTTATCATTGGAGCAAAAAATTCTGGAAAGTAAAACATAAAATATATAAATTTATAATAAACCTACCAAAATCCATTAAAAAACTAAACACAGTATAAATAACATAGAAAAAAAAGCATACGAAATGTTATACACATTAATAATATGAAAACCAATTAAAAATATATAAATGTATAATAAACTCCTCAGATTTCAGCTATATTCGGTCTTTCATCATAAAAAAGCTGAAAAAAAAATAAAATAAAAATAATTTTAAAAAATAAAATAAAATAATAATAATAATTTAAAAAATAAAGATAATAATTAAAAAAATAATAAAATAAAAGCTGAAATAAAAAAGCCTTTATTAAAAAAGCTGAAAATACAGGTTTAGCAAAATTTGCGCGATCCCGACTCGAACCCGAGTACTAAGGGGTACCAAACGAACCATTTTAACGAATACGCCACGATTATACACAACATTGTTGAGTAAAGTAAAAAATATACGCAATCAGTTTTTTGGAAAGTTGCTATGGGTTGGTGAATATACATACATTTATGGAGTAAGAGGAGTTTTAAGTGAGAAATAAGTTAGCAGGATAGAAGCTTAGTCTTTAACTCTTCAATAGACACAAAGACATTAGCTAGGGGGATTGCAGTAGCGATTAAAAAAGATCGTGACACTTAGCGTGGTTGATTCGAATTTTCCATCGCGTGTGAGAGTGTCAATATGCCGTTGGATCCGATTTATTTTAGAGTATAAAATCTGACTTGAAAGATTATTATTTTCATTTATTATTCTGGTTTAATATATAACTTGAAACTTTTTGATTTTATTTATTTTTATCTTTTCGCTCGCTGTTTGTCAGCTAACCCTAACGTGGACGCCATATTCAGAGGAGTGATTCCACAAAGTGCAACAGCTTACAAATTGTTGGTTTTTTATTAATTAAAAATCAACGGTAATTAATTTCGATTTTTGAAGTTCTTCAGACCCTCGGCTGTTTTTAAAGACGCCTGTATGTAAAATTTCACGATCGTTGCTCCTAAACTGTGGATTTCTATACAATTACAGAGATACAAACATTCATTTTTATATATTAGATATACGTACGTATTTCACTAAACGTTATTTCACTCACTATGCGCTTCCACGGAAAATGGCTTCTCAGAAATGCGAAGCGTTCTGAATAGTATTGAAAAGAGAAGACGTTTTATGTTCTGAATTATTTACTGTAATTTGGTCAAACCTGATATTTGGGTTTTCCTTGTTGTTGTTGTTCCTAATTCCCTAGTTCGAAAGTTCAAGGCCATGTCCATATATGCTTCGGCCTGAGTAGAGCGGCTAGGGTTTATAAATGTACCACAGGGATTGGAGACCAACTTTGCTAGGTGCCACCGCAATTTTTGCTGAGTAACCCCAGGGACGACATGTCCCTCACTCACTGACCTCATAGAATTACATTCCGATCTACGGATTTAACATGCCCATACCCGGCCTATACACGAAGGTATTTAACGGCGCATGTCGGGATTCGATCCGAGCACCTTCAGTTCCGAAAGCCGACGCGCTATCGATAGGCTAACTAGGGCCCGCGCTTTCCTTAAATGGCAAGTTAATAAATTAAACTGCATAATCTTACTCCACTTCCGTTCATTATCATTATTATTTTTTCAATTGCAAGGCATGAATTTCGCACGTGAATTTGCACAGAAAAATTTCAAAATCGCCCGAGGCCGGAGGGTCAACCACTGGAGAATCAACAGGACAACTCAAATAGATGAGTAGCAATGAATTTTTCCCATACCCACTTAAAAGTGGCAAATTATAAAATGTTCCGTTTCGAGATATATGGAGTCCGAGTACAGGTTCACAATAGAGTAGGCAGTAACTTAAATATATTGAATCTGGACATGCAAGTTTTGTACGAAAATGCGGTTCTTTGTTACTGGATTCTAAACGTTTCGCAGTGCAGCCTAGAAAATGGTATACCAGAACTATATTTCTAGCACCCCTTCATTGTGCCTTTGTCCCTCATTGATATAACGCCATTCGGTCTCTATGCGTCTGTTTTTTTTAAATCATGCGAAAGGAACTCCTTCAAGTTCCCCACTTACCTTCCGCATAAGACACGTTGTCCTTCCATAGAGTGCAGGTGATGGTCAGTTCGCCTGAAGTGAAATCCGTATATTTCCACCCCATACATTGTATATTCTCGTTAAACAAGTTGTCACGGAATATGTCTTCCTCGCTGCCGTCCGCTTTCTTGCAGCCGACGGTGCAGCGGACGCATTCCTGAAACGTGGACGTCGGTGGTTTTCCATGCAGGTATACATAATCTGCATATGGGTGAATTTCTAAATGCCAGATCATGTTAAAATATTTCACGGTGGGTGACGAGAAGACTGTTCCGGAGAGATTGATGCAATTCGGAATTGCCCACTCGAATTTCGCTGTTTCTGCATCGCGAAATACTTCCTTAATTTTACCAACGGTAGCATTTGACTGTGCCATCGGACGAACCGCAAGTAGTCCACCGGGCGAGGAGACGGTGATTCGACGATCGGAATTCCGCAGTGCGTGCTGAGAGGGAGGTCCTGAAAACAGAGGAACACGACTAGGTGAGGATTTTCTGCAAATGATGAAAGTGAATGACAGGAAAAATTCAGAATCGGGAATGAACACGTGCGACGCCGAGCGTTCGATTCACGGAACGAAATCATAACCCTCCCCCATTTCTTCCGTAGTCTCTAGACCTGTTCCCTCGGACTACTACACTGGTGTAAGAAATCAAGGGAATTTGCAGACCTGATCGATTATCTCTAGAACTACTATACCGATTTTAATGAAATTTGATATGTACATACATTGATACAATACAAAACAAATGACCATTTTCTAAAAAGACATTCCTTCCCTTTACCCAAATAATCTTCATTCTGTTAAGT
Organism: Dolomedes plantarius; assembly: GCA_907164885.2. Lineage (NCBI taxonomy): Eukaryota > Metazoa > Arthropoda > Arachnida > Araneae > Dolomedidae > Dolomedes > Dolomedes plantarius. Next base: position 27,971,317 of record OU015490.1, read on the forward strand.
TCCATCATAATAAGGGTACCAGCCATACCTAAAAATCTACTGCTATATTTTTAGAAAAAAATGAGAAATGAAACCGGAATTGAGGCTATTCCATTTAAATGCATCCCACCCGAGGCCCCCGACTTGTCTCCTATGGTTTGCTGGGCATTTGAACTTTCAAAATAAGCTCTTTATAGGCGGCATCCCAAAACATTGGATGGGCCCTGGAAGAGTGTGGTCGATGAGTGGAACAAAATCAAACTTGATATTTTCAGGAAAGCTCTTTTATCGTGGAAATCAAAATGTAATATGACAGTTCAACAAAAGGCATAACAGATCAAACATATTAGAAAACAAAATTCTTATCTTTGTTTATATATTTCTTTTTCTCCAAAATCGTTACAAAAATGTGTAAACGCCCTCTGTATCTGCTCAAACCAAGAACTCTTCATTTCTCCCTGACATTTAACCCTTTGAGAGGGTGCCGTTTGCACAGTGCAAACGCCTAAATCTAGTCTTTATTTCACTTGAATTTAACTATTACAGTTAAATGAGCAGAAAAATGGTTAGTACTGCCATCTGTTATCAGTTTAAAGAAGTAAAAATATTTTGCAACATTTAATAGGAAAATTTTTCAAGATTTATTGGGTGAAAAAACGGGAAATAAATCTGCACCGAGCAAACGGGTCGGTTTTTGCCCCTGAAAGGGTTAACCCCACGAGCATTTTCCCCGCTTCAAACTCGATATCTTCATTCATAACCATTAGAACTATAGTTCAGATAATTACAAGATAAAAAGAACTTTTTATATACCATGTTTTTAAATTTTCTGTTGAATCATATAAACTTGACAATTGTATGTATTAATAAATACTTTTTAAAATTTTTTTTGAGGAATTATCCCATGAACTTGAAAGAAAATGAAGTTAAGGGGAAGTTAACTTGCGTTTAAATTTCGGTTCCCGTTCCGGTCGATAGATGGCTGTACCAGTCTACAAAAAAAAATTAACTGAAAATAACTGAAAATGAATTTAATTATGCTTAAAGATGGCTAAAAGTATTAAAAAATGCATTGACATCGTGTTCTGAGCTATTCTAAGAGTTTCAAATGTCTAGCTAGTCGGGAAGTTAGTTAAAAATCGATTGCAAGATTTGTAAGGAACAAACACTAAAACAAACAAGAAAGCGAGTTAATAAAAACATGGTAAACATTAGTGATATACTAGATAAAATGTTCTGCACTATATAACAAACTTCTAGTGGATAATGGTTAAGGAAACTTAGATTTTGACAAATTCTTGTTATAAAAATACTTTGTACGATAAAATTCGCAAAGACTGATAAACTCAGTTGTAGAAAATAAGAGGAATAATTCATACATATGTGTATTCTTTGCTTCTGAAAAAGAGAAATTTAAACGAAATATAAAAATTTCAAAGAAAAGATTTCAAATTTCAGTAGTGAAGCATCCCATTAATTGAGAGCAACTACGTATTAAATAAATAACGCATTTACTTAAAACAAAAATAATAATTACAAGATATAAAGAACTTTTTATATACCATGTTTTTCTGGTGAATCATATAAACTTGACAGTTCTATGTATTAATAAATACTTTTTAAATTTTTTTTTTGATGAATTATCCCATCAACTTGAAAGAAAATAATCAAATGCGCAATCAATCCTTTAGCTCGAGAATTGGAAGTTAACTTGCGTTTAACTTTTCATTCCCGTCGCGGCCGAGAGATGGCTGCACCAGTCTACAAAATAAAATTAACTGAAAATGAATTCAATGCTGCTTAAAGATGGCTAAAAGTATTAAAATAATGCATTGTCATCCTGTTCTGAGCTATTCTAAAAGTTTCAAATGTCTAGCTAGTCGGGAAGTTAGTTAAAAATCGATTGCAAGATTTGTACCGGTCAAACACACAAACAAGAAAGCGAGTTATTAAAAGCATGGCAATAATGACTAAATTGTACTTACGTATTAACGCCACCGAAGCTGAAGTTGCGCTAATGCGCCAATATATATATATATATATATATATATATATATATATATATATATATATATATATAATGTAGTGTATATATATATATGTAACAAGAAAACGCGTCTTCTTAAATTACTTTACTTTAAAGCATATTCTCTTGTTAATAAAGCACGACACCTTTTCCAAAAATTGCAACCTAAAAGTAAGTATAATTTACATTAGCCCTGCAGATCATTAAGCAGGCATGTGAAGTATCTGAACTCAATAACATCCCCAGATATGAGTGTTCGAAGTTTATGAGATTCCGAATGTCAGTATAGTGGCAAAATTCTTGAAGAGCCCTCGAAACACTCTGAATTTATGTCTCTATAACGTCAAAAAACCCCACTTTGAAAGAACTTTATGGCTACTTATCCTATGCCCAGGCCATAGGTCGCAGCTAACAAGCGCGGGATCTATCAGTCCCCGGGAAACTAAAGTGGACACGTAAACTCCACGAATCTAAAGTCGCCCAATTAAAAATTAAGTAGTTTAGGCCCTCTGGCGTCAATATCGAAAAACACCCATTTAATATTGCATGAACGCAAGACTTTTCCCTGTCTTCCTGTCTAACTTTTGTTGCTGTCGGACCTGCGGTCCGCTCCTGTATGTAATTCGCGTCCCGTCTTGGCAAAGGCGCCGGACAAGTCATGTGGCCACTGCAGCTAATACCTTTGCGATGCTTCATAAGTAAATAAAGGTGATTTCCTGGATATCGTGCAATCTGTGATTCTCTTCTATGGCTCCATGTGTTTATCTACAAAATTTAGTAAGTGCTTTCCTGGATCAACACTACGCCCGACTGCATATCTCCAATTTGTGCGCAGCGATTTACTAGATGATCAACACCCTCGTGCCGACTGCATCTAAATTTTCCAAATGTGATTTTATAAAATGTGATTTTATAAAAGTGGGGTTTTTTGACGTTATAGAGACATAAATTCAGAGTGTTTCGAGGGCTCTTCAAGAATTTTGCCACTATACTGACATTCGGAATCTCATAAACTTCGAACACTCATATCTGGGGATGTTATTGAGTTCAGATACTTCATATGCCTGCTTAATGATCTGCAGGGCTAATATAAATTATACTTACTTTACTTTTAGGTTGCAATTTTTGGAAAAGGGGTCGTGCTTTATTAACAAGAGAATATGCTTTAAAGTAAAGTAATTTAGGAAGACGCGTTTTCTTGTTACATATATATATATATATATATATTATTTATTATAAAGTGTTTTATTTTATGATTTGTCGCAAAAATTTTAGGTGTAGATTGGCGGCACTTAAAAACCACCAAATGTGTAGCTGCGGTGGCGTTAATACCTAAGTACCGACTGAACTACCGTCAACGTTCGAGTTAAAAAACAAACAAGTAATAAAAAAAAAAAAAATAAGTCAATTCCTACTGAGGTCAACACAGAAAAATTTTATGCAGTTACTTTTTGGCGGGGAATTGCACTGATATTGGCTCGATTCTGTGAACACCATTATCGCCGAGAAATTTTTTCTCCCAGATAAAACAAAAATTAATTAATTAAATTTAATTAATGTATTAATATTTGAAAAAACTGTATTAACATCAACTGTCATCCACTACAAGTTTAAAAAAATGTATTTGTACTTGAGTGGATGAATAAAAAGTATTTTATTAACGATTGAAAATTTTAACAAGATAAAGGGAGAGTGTGAACTAATAGTAGGAATTAGAAAATGCTGGGCACCGATACATAACTCAACAAAATGACTGTCTACCGTAGACTTGGATAGTTAAAATAAGTGAATACAGTCTAGGATTCTAACCACGACAATCTAATAATAAATTTGGCAAACTGCGGGACATTAACACAATTGCGAACTCCATATCATCAAATTATTTCACACTAGTTGGCACCCGTCAAAACATGACGGTTGCGGAGTAAACAAATGTACTAAAACAAAAATTATACTCAACACATCATTGCCAAATGACGAAAATCATTAATTTAAGAATAGAGAAAAACACTTTAAAAATTGCTATTGAATCCAATAAAAAGAAACAGCGTTACTCGACAGTACGAAATAAAAAATTTCCGTCGGGTTGAATTCTATATCCCACAAACATAATTAAAAACAAAAATGGCAGAGAGAGAAAGAGAGAGAGAAAGAGAGAGCTATACAGATTCCTCGTAATAAACAAATTAACATGTTTTTGCTGCCTCCTGCTCAGTAAGTATCTAAAGCCAGATTTAAACATGTCACTGAGCATGCGCAGAAAGAAATTTTTAAATTGCAAATTAGAGTTCGTTAATATTAATTGCGGTTACAAGGACCAAATTTGACACTACCACAGATTAAGACCAAAATGAAATATATGTATGCAGTAGTTTTCTCTCACGGACTGCCAAAAGAATCGGCTTAGCAACTTCAATAATACATTCCTCTCTCTCGCGTTGCATGAAAATTTATTTTCAGGAAATAGCATGCTCGGAACCATTAAATATAACTTAGAGGCAAACAAAAAGCGTACGAAATGACGCACATTCACGTCGACGGCATTTTAAATGACAGAAATTCATTTCATGCGACCCAGAAAGTGTTAAAATAATAAACGTTAAAGCACCTCATAATTCCACAACAGGCATCTTTTTGGAAGGGGAGAGGGGTATGGAGTGATTAGGAATAGCCGGGAATATCGCAACATTTTGCCTTCATAAAGACATTTTGCAGTCATAATGTCCAATGGTCATATTATATCTGACATATGATATCTGACTTCTACACTTTCTAGGATATATACATTATCAAAGTCACCCTCTAATAAAGTAGAAATGTCACTTTTTGCAATAGATAAACGGCAATGTTTATTATTCCCTTGACACATATAACGTGCAGTGTAAAAACAATACCGAGTAAAGACTGGTACAAAATGTCATAAACACTATACAAGGAAATGAAGTTCAAGTACTCACAATATATATAAAGTCGGACCAGTGATGCTGCACGGTAATCCACTATTACTAACGCAACAAACTCTTTATGCCAGAGTGGCAAAAACTCGCTTAGGCTTAGAAGCGATCTAGCTATGAGCCACCGAAGGCAACCCGCATAAACAGCTCCAAACAGACCAGTCTCTCCCGCAATCTGACTACGCGGTATTTATAGTAATGGTTTATACTGAATTTAGCATTTTTTTTGGTAGCTTCTTTGGATTTATGCAAATACAATGATCGATTATTGTTAATCGATCATTAGGTAGACCTTACAATAGTTAAAAAAAGTATGAAATTATGAGACACTGCGTATTCAACGATGATTATTAGCAAAATATTACGAAAACAGTTCCGTGTACTCGGCGTTCGCCAACCCCGCTAAATAGTAAATCCACCACTGCGCCACCAAGAAATAGTAGCATATGAAAACTACTTCACTCTCGACGTTAAAGATTTACCTGTAAACTGACAAGGATTCTTCAAGTATGGTCAAGCCTGGCCACTGCTCTTTATCAGCATAAGACTGTGTTTTACGGTGCAGGGGCGTTGTTCGTAATTCTAGCAAGGGACTTCCCACTAAACTTAAAGCAGGCGTTCGTCTCGTTGGCTAATGTGAACTGAACTTTTCCCCTCGCCTACAATCTTTACGAGATAAAGCAGAGAATCTCCATGGTTACCGCGTCTATCAGGAGAAATATCGAAGAGACATTTGCCGTCACTCGCTGTGACTTTTGGACAAGAATTTTAATGCATGAAATTAATACGTTAAAAAGTGAATTAGTTTAACTTTTCAAAGGATGATTGTTAAAAATAATTAAATTTATGAAATATGATACAAAATGTTAATTAAATATTTACATTTTTATAAATATTGTAATTACTGGGTGAGCAGTTGTGGGAACCGTGGCCATGGGTAGCACTGGCGATCGTTTTTTTCGCCAACCGTCAATTTATAGAATCCGTCAGCGTTACTCGTATTGACATATATTAAACCAATTACAAACCTCCAAACGATTCGCTACGAAATTGCTAAGGCCTGTCGTCGGTTTAAAATATGTCACTACGAGTAACTCTGCCGTTGACGGATTCTATGGGAACAGGCCCTTACTTTGCAGTCCAGGCGAATTTAAACCTTTTCACTTTCGTTATGATCTTGGACTCTTAGATCTTCAAATGTTTTTATTTTTGCTGTTGTTTTTATCGCTACCCGCAAATGATAATGATGAAAATTTGGGACCCACCCCGTAAGGGAGCCGATGTTCGAAATTTCTCAGGAGAAACAATGTGACTTTGTATCGGTCATGCCTCGAGACAACGATTAGGCGAAAAGGTTCGATGGAAGTGCAACGAAAATAGTTGTCGCGGTTCTGTACGTCTTCGCGTCGGTAATTAGTCTTGAGGTTCGCGAATCCCGTCCTTAACGGTCCTTCGATTCATTTACTGTCCAGCAGACCAACTCACGAGTTAACGTTTTGTGAGCGACAGTCAGGGCCTGTTCACATAGAATCCATCCGCCAGCGTCGGCATTTCTCGTACTGACCATGTATTGAACCAATCACAGACCTTAACAATTTCGCGGCTAATCGCTTGGAGGTTTGTTACTGGTTAAACATATTTCAATACGAGTAACGCTGACGCCGACGAATGCTATTTGAACAGGCCCTTACACACGAGTTCTGAAATCACAGTTGAAATCACAGTTGATTCTGAAATCACAGTTGATTGGACCAATTATATGGATTAGATTTCTTTTTGCGGTCCACAGAGATGACCCAAGACAAAGCTGACCAGGTACTATGGATCGACGCGAGCTTATTCAGCAAGCAGAAAAGTCGTTGCGACCGTATTCTACCATAGCAAGGGACCATACAATGTCTACCATAGCAATGTCTAGCTCTACCTGCAAAGAAACAAAGGCTTTATTGTTGCAGTTCCCTATCGGAAGGTCTCGACGCCTATGCAAGCCATTGCAGATAACGTTCAACAGCTATGGAGTATTTTCTCCGAGGCTATAAAGCGAAAGATTTGGAAGAACTATTCAGTCCAGGTTCATGTATTTTACAGTAAATAATAAATTGTTGGTAGTCTAACAGCAGAAACGCATACACAAAGCATCGGATGGCTTTGGGGCTCGATGAAATAGAGGAACATAAAGCACAGAGGAATTGCGAGACAACGTTTGGAATACTACCTGACGGAATTCATGCGGCAAACCATAAACGGCGACAAACAAAGCTTTAATGTTGTTCTCTCCGCTGTTGCTGAAGTATGGTCTCAAAAAATCTCTAAAGTTTTAAATATAATCGAGTATAAAAGGTTACCATACTCTAATAAAGATAACATTCTATTTTACTTTTTCCAAGTTTCGTCGCAAGTTTGTTTAAAATCTTCTTAACGTATGTTATGTAACTTTTGTTGTCTTTCACTTTACGGCAATAAGCGTTAACAACAGAGTTGTCGACAACGGAAAAAGGCGGTCTCCAGCGGTCCACAAGACCTATAAGTATCGAATAATATAAACCTCGCTTACATGCGGGAAGTGAATTGCACAATCTTTAGAGTGCGTAAGTCAATTACAGAAACATATACGTTACACCGTATAGTGAAAATGCTTACTCAGGTGATTTAATTTAAAAAACGATGCACTAACGTTTTTGTGAAATTTCACATCAGGAATCGGTCTGATCAGCAACAAAAAAAAAAATTCAAAGTTCTTTGTAAATAACCAGTTTCAGTCAAGTAGCGTAACGATCTATTGCTTCGAAACAATCGATCCAATACTGAGCAACATGTTTCATTGATTTCAGGATGTGAAACCATCCACACAAAGATCACTTGATGCAATCCATTCCCCACTCGGTGCAGAAATTCAACGAACATTTCATTCACTTCTTATGCAAAGTTTATTATTGATATGGATATTTTTAGCCGATATTATTCACGATACTCATATTGATGTTTTGCTTTCGATATGCCATTCCTACTGGAGGGCGCTCAAAGGCGCGTCTGGCTGTCGCCAACATAGACTTTGGTGCCAGCACCATCCATACAAAGATCACTAGATGTAACCCCATTCCCCACTCAAAGCTGGGATTCAATGAGCATTTCATTCACTCTTTATGCCAAATAATGAAAATATCAGCATTTAGCCTTTCTTAAGGCATTGCACAGCTGCTATACACATTTCATTGGCTTCCATAGGGTTGGGTGCGAGGAAACACCGCCATTCGGCAGTTAGCATGACGTCCTCTAGATGTGTCGCCAAATAAACAAGGGCTTCTTCCATCAATTTCCCCTCATCTATATACATAAAAGTTCCGTAACTGACTCATTCATTCACTGACTGACTAACATACAACGCACAGACCAAACCGCTGGACCTGAAGGGCTGAAATTTTGCATGGCGATTCTTCTAATAGTGTAGGGGTGCACTAAGAAAGATTTTTCAAAAATTCTTCTTAGATTTTTTTAAATTAAATTTTTAAGCTGTTTTAAACTTTTTTTACGTTTGCATTTAAAATAATACATTGAGGGTTATAAAATTTATATCACGAGAAAGATCATAAAAATTCCTTCAAAATGAAATTTTTTTCGAATTTTTACCTCCATTTCCTGATTTTTGGTGAATTTTTAAAGATTAATATTTAGAATTTAATTTATTAAATGCCGATCACGTGATTTCTTTTTCTGGTACTTTCAATAAATTTATCGTCACGTGCGTAACAACTAAATAGACAAAAAAAAAAAAATTTTCTCTTTCTAATGCGGCAGACGATTGAATATTATCCAAAAAAAATGCATATCCCTTACGATTTTTTTATAAATATATATATATAGATAGATATATATTTTACATCAATTGTATACATTGATCATCGCATTTATTATAAATATATATATTTATTTTTTGGCATAAATTGCATACGTTGACCGTTGTATTTAATTTGAATGTACTCCGTAGCGAAGCGCGGGTTTTCAGCTAGTCGTTTATATAGCAGAAAAAATTGATGACGTCAGATATTGTTGCAGTCGTGAGTGAATTCTTCAGGAACTCGACGCATGTTTCCTTCAGCATCGGGAAGTCGTATTTGTCTTAAAGACCCAGAGCGAGGCTGGCCGACGAAATATCCACTTTTCCAGCGTAGACGTAGCGGAGAGGCTTCCTATGTTAAGGCATGGGCGGCCAATTCAGATGTTCCCGAATTCATTTTGAAAGAATACGATTTAATTCCACGAACATACACAGCGTTTCGGGGACTATTTCTCCTTTACCATGCATATCAGTGTTCGAATGGGGAAGGTAAGTTTTAATATCTACTTTCCTCGCTCTTCAAAGCGACAGGTACAGTTGATAGTTAGGCACATTCAGAGAAACAAAAACTGTCATAAAGATATCGGTCACCTGTAAAACTAGGTTTGCTAGAGATGACATAGTCATTGCAGTGCATACAAGAGATCTATGGTAAGTGACCGAGAGAACATCAAACTGTCTGGCCTTACGAATGGCTGGGTGCCTATCTCAGAGCTTTGGGCGTTGCACCTAAAAATTATGCTTTACGACAGTTCTTTACTTGGACGACAGTACTTGTATACAAATACATTTGATTTTGTTATGCATAATGCTTCCTTGTATGAACGTATACCAAGATGATTGCATCGTTATCGAATTAAATTACCTGCGGAAGATTATTTTAATATACGAAATACATTTGTGACCACACAAAAGTTTACTTCATTGGATTATGTACTAGAGAATAGACATTTTGTAAAAAAACTTGCAGAGATAAGGCCAAGTTTATATTATTCCGATAATTATAATCTATATATATAAAACAATTCCGTAACTGACTGACATATAACGCACAGACCAAACCGCTGGACCTAAAGGGCTGAAATTTTGCATGGCGATTCTTCTTATAGCGAAGGGGTGCACTAAGAAATATTTAAAAAAAAATTCTTCTTAGATTTTTAAAAATTAAATTATAAATTAACCTGTTTTTTACCATTTTTCAAAGTTTGCATTTAAAATAATAATATGAGGGTTATAAAATTTATATCACGAGAAAGATCATAAAAATTCCTTTAAAATGGAATTTTTTTTTGAATCTTTACCCCCATTTTCTGATTTTTGATGAATTTTTAAAGATAAATTTTTAGAATTTAATTTATTAAATGCTGATCACGTGGTTTCTTTTCTTTTTGTGATACTTTAAACTAATTTTGCGTCACGTGCATAACAACGAAGTAGACAAAAAAATTTTTTTCTTGCTAATGCGGTAGACGATTGGAAATTATCCAAAAAAATATTAAAATACAGTAAAAGAAATGTTTCTCAAGCTGTATTATATTAACTGTACTATATTCTTTAGTACGTTCTATTAGATTTAATTTTGATATTTTCTTCTTCTATAAAAATATCCGTTACGATTTTTTTATAAATATATTTTGTTTGTTTGTTTTTTGGCATTAATTGCATACATTGACCGTTGTATTTAATTTGAATGTACTCCGTAGCGAAGCACGGGCATTCAACTAGTATTTATAAAAAGCTAAAAGGTTGTTTACATTTTCTTCAATATTCGGAACATTTAATTTCTTTTCCACGTGTTTGAAAGCTAAACCGATTCAGTTTTGATCATATTAATTTCGTGTATTAGAGAGATTGGCGGAATGTCACGGCGCCAACAGTATTTTCGAGATTTTCAATTGTCGAGATTCGGGGATAGATGCGGCAACCCCGGAGAGTCATTGTTTGATCTAGATGCGATTGCAGGCGAAGAGAACAGTTCAGATTAGCCAGCGAGGCTTGCGTCTGCGCTCAGTTTGGTGCACAATTCCTCGTGCAAAATACGAACAACGCCCATCGTAAGACACAGTGTTATGCCGATAAAGAGCAACGGCCACGCTTGACCATAATAGAAGAATCCTCGTCCACTTACAGGTACGAAATATCTTTAGCATCGATATTGTTTCCATTTTCTGATTTTTTTTTCTTACAGCGACGGTTTTACGGTGTCGACGATTACAGAGCCCCAAGTTATGTTTTAAAAATTTTTCTTGAGAATCTACGATGTAAATACCTTTTATTACCATGTTTTTATTAACTCGCTTTCTTGTTTGTGTGTGTGTTTGTCCAGTACAAATCTCGCAATCGATTTTTAACTAACTTCCCGACTAGCTAGACATTTGAAACTATGAGAATAGCTCAGAACACGATGACAATGCATTCTTTTAATACTTTTAGCCATCTTTAAGCAGATTGAATTCATTTTAAGTTAATTGTGTTTCGTAGACTGGTGCAGCCATCTGTCGGCCGGGACGGGAACGAAAATTTAAACGCAAGTTAACTTCCAATTAACTTCATTTTCTTTCAAGTTGATAGGATAATACATCAAAAAAGTTTTAAAAAAGTATTTATTAATACATAGAATTGTCAAGGTTATAGGATTCAACAGAAAATTTAAAAACATGGTATATAAAATTTTTTTTTATCTTGTAATTATATATTTTTCAATGTGTCGTAAACAATACTATGTAATTTTGTTACAAAACATAGTTTTTTATCGTAATAAACGGTAAGTCTACTTAGTTAAAGATTTTGTTTTGCTTATTACCCATATTACCGGATTATCCGGATTTTCGATTGTCCGGATTGCTTATGGTCGCAGTTAGTCCGGATAAACGAGGTTTTACTGCATTAAATTCTATGTGTATTTTTAGGGACATGAATTTAATATTACATACAGAAGTTCAAGTAATTTTTAGATGCACGAGAGTCGCTTGATAAGTCAGTGCAAAAGTGATAAACCAAACGTTTTTCTCAGCGTGTTTGAAAAAAATAATTTCATGAAATAAATAAAACGCGTTTATTGCCATGTTTTTATTAAATCGCTTTCTTGTTTGTGTGTGTGTTTGTCCAGTACAAATCTTGCAATCGATTTTTAACTAACTTCCCGACTAGCTAGACATTTGAAACTTTTAGAATAGCTCAGAACACGATGACAATGCATTATTTTGATACTTTTAGCCATCTTTAAGCAGAATTTGAATTGATTTTCAGTTAATTTTGTTTTGTAGAATGGTGCAGCCATCTGTCGACCGGGACGGGAACGAAAAGTTAAACGCAAGTTAACTTCCAATTAACTTCATTTTCTTTTAAGGGGAGTGGTCACTTTTACGTACCTTAAAAGTACTATTTTTAGACCTTTGTTCGATTGTATGTACTACTCATGATTTTTGCTGGATTTACAGGAAAGTTTTTGAGTATCTACTTATAATACTATTTATTATATATACACAATATCTCAAGGTAATTAAAAAAATAAAATTATTTTTTATGCATAAAAAGTGAATATTTTTTTAAAATCGAGCATTTGAAGTCAACTAGTGTGCGCCTTCTGTCCGAAAAAATTACTAAGGTACAGTAATAATTGTTTACTATATGTGATTACAATACTTCAGGCAACAAAATCCACCAACATTTTTTAACCTTAACATATTTTAATTTTTTAAAGAATTTTTTTATAAGCTTTTACTCAGTCATTTTTGAAATTTCTAATTAAAAATAGCACGTACTAAAATGTTTTAATATATTTTAGAATAATGTTGGTGGATATTGTTGTCTGAAGTATTGTAATCACATATAGTAAAGAATTATTACTGTGCCTTAATAATTTATTTTGACAATGCGCACAGCAGTTGACTGCAAAATACTGGATTTAAAAAATATTCACTTTTTATGCATAAAAAATTATTATTTTTTAATTACCTTGAAATACTGTATATATATAATAAACAGCATGTTAGGCAGTTACTCAAAAAATTTCCTGTAAATCAAGCAAAAATCATGAGTAGTACATACAATCGAACATAGGTCTAAAAAAGATACTTTTAAAGGTACTTAAAAGTGACCACTCCCCTTAAGTCGATGGGATAATTCATCAAAAAAATTTTAAAAAAGTATTTATTATTACATAGAATTGTCAAGTTTATATGATTCAACAGAAAATTTAAAAACATGGTATATAAAAAGTTCTTTTTATCTTGTAATTATTTATTTCATGATATCGTCTATGAGAGCTATACGTTTGGCCCAATGATTTCTATCCATTTCTTCAATATAAGCACCCGCCGCACTGGTCTCTCCGGAAATGAACGACACTATCGGCCCTGTAGAATACCTGATATACAACTAATTCAATATTTTTGAGTGGCAATAATAATACTTCAATATTCAAATTAAAACAGCACCCAAAATGGTAATACAAAATATAACATGTTAATATGAAATACAATATATTAATACACAAGTTTAATATAGGTATTATAAAAAGTGTATGTGTGTGTCAAAATTATAACCTAGCAAAGGATAGATTATAGAAAAAATAAATGGGTGCGTATAGTGCACGAAACTGAAACTCGGGGTTTGGAGGGCTCAAATGAATTCAATTTTTCCATTAATGAATTCGTGAAAAGGAAATGGTATAAAAGCCAAACCAGACCAAGAGGAAAAGCAATCTGTTCGCTCATGAATTCCAATGGGTGGAAAACACGAGATAACAGAGAACTGAGAGAAGGGAGGACCTTGCGTGGAAGTCCCGAAGTTAGTTAAGACTCAAGTAGCTCTATTCAAATATGTAGTATTACAACGCAAAATACAGACGAAATTTTTTTTCTATATTGGCGAGTTTCTCTTACACTCAACCGGGACTTCTTCATATTTAAATTAATGGGGCGACAGGAAAGTGCTTAGAGAAGGAGAAATTACGAACCGGCTTGCACATTCACGAACACGTAGTCGCCAATTTCGTGGCTCGAATCGAACGTTCAGAGTCACAGGTTGTCCTTTTCCGATTCCGATTTTTTCGTTTTAGATTTTTTCGATTGTTTCGATTTTTTCGTTCCTAGTTTTGCTGAGAATAGCGAGACTTGGACTGTATTTATCTATATACAGTAACCACCGCTTATAGTGATCAGTGGTTATAAGAATCAACCGTTTATAAGAATCAATATCGCGAAAACAAAAACAAATGTATTATTTCCATGTTAAAATTTTCGCTTTAAAGAATCAATCCACCGGTTATAAGAATCAGTTTACACTCTTCGCTTTCCTTTCATTTTTCAAAAAAAGCCACTTAAACCCTCAAAAAGCACGAAGTTCTTTCTTCTTTTTTTTAAAGAAAGATTGATAAGATGGGATGGAATATAGTCGTAAAATTCATTCCTAAACGCTTTAGCTCAACATTGTCCTATTAACTTGATCCAGGGGCATCTTTACCCGTCCGGGTCCGATTTCACTTTTCTGCACTGACAAACAAAAATAGGGACTCTTTTTTTTCCCACCTCCCACATCCTGGTTGCGGCTTCATGGACCCTGAAACACATAAATCTTCGGCGAAGTGTCCACTAAGGCAAACGTGACATTAGTAGATTCAGCACGTTATCAAACCGTGAAACGTAAGCTAGAGGGTGAATCTTCGTCTGAGACTACACATGGAATTATATTATTCATTAATGGAATTATTCATTAATTTCATTAGTATTGAAAGAGTATTGAAACAGCCTCCTGAAAACTTCATTATGTCAAACTACCATAGAAAACCTTTTCTTGCTCCCTTGCTGTAGTTGAAATGTTAAAACTGTTAAGCTTGTACGTTGTAACAAATATTGGATTTTTTTCTTCTCTTACTATAATTATGTGCATCTGCTTATAGGTCTAGAAATTAACTTGCATTTTGAAAATTATAAAAAATAATTTTAACAAAAGATAATTAACGTAAATTAAAGAGAATTTTATGGCAAATTATCTCATATATGTGTATATAGGTGTGTGTGCCTGTCCAAAAACCTAAATTTCGGCTATAAGAATCAACCGCTTATATGAATCAAAAACAGTAATAACAAACGTGATTCTTATAAGCGGAAATCACTGTATATAAAACAGTTCCGTAACTCACTCATTCACTGACTGACATACAACGCACAGACAAAACCGCTGGACCTAAAGGGCTGAAATTTTTGCACGGCGATTCTTCTTATGGTGTAGGGGTGCACTAGGAGAGATTTTTGAAAAATTCTTCTTAGTTTTTTTTTAATTAAATTTTTAAGCTGTTTTAGTAACTTCTTTTAAGTTTGCATTTAAAATGAAAATTTGAGGGTTATAAAATTTATATCACGAGAAAGATCCTAAAAATTCCTTTAAAATGAAATCATTTTCGAATCTTTACCTCTATTTTCTGATTTTTGGTGAATTTTTAAAGATAAATTTTTAGAATTTAATTTATTAAATGCCGATCACGTGATTCATTTTTCTGGTACTTTAAATAAATTTATCGTCACGTGCATAAGAACTAAATAGACAAAAAAAATATTTTTTCTTGCTAATGCGGCAGACGATTGGACATTATTTTGTCTATAAAAATATCCCTTACGATTTTTTTATGTATATATATATTTTTTCTACATCAATTGTATATATTGATCGTCGTATTCATTATAAATATATATATATATTTCTTTTTTTTTGGCATTAATTGCATAGATTGACCGTTGTATTTAATTTGATTGTACTCCGCAGCGAAGTGCGGGTCTTCAGCTAGTTTTTTTATAACTACCTAAAATATTTACCATTAAGTAGGTTTGGTTTACCATTAGTAATTTGGTTTTTGTTCTCGGGTCTTGGCCTGGCCCTTCGGACGGGTCCGATTTTCTTTAGAATTTCTCCATGGGTTAAAGTCATAGTGTCAAGTTTAATGTGTTTGTTTCGATGTTCATGGAAATAATAGTTATTAGAAAGAGTTTTGCTATGTATAATTGTTATCAAAGTTGTTTATAATTGTATGCAAATGTCTAATGCAGTTAAAGGTTGTATATGAGCTTATACAATTAGTTTATTGGCTTTGTTTAAATTGCTTTTGGGTAGTTTACATTTTTGAACATGTTTTATGTGCTTAATGGTTTTGCTTATATTGTTTGTAAAGATGCTATTTTTAGATTTAAAGTTAAGTTTATAATTTTGGTTTGTTGTTTATATTTGAAAGTACATTTTGTATTTTATGTATCAATTGTGAATCTATAAAATGTAGTAATTGTATATATATGACTAGCTGAAAACCCGCATTTCGCTACGGAGTACATACAAATTAAATACAACGGTCAATGTATGCAATTAATGCCAATCAATCAATATATATATATATATATATATATATAGTGGATATATATATATATATATATATAATAAATACGACGATCAATGTATACAATTGACGTAAAAAAATACATTTATAAAAAAATCGTAAGGGATATTTTATAGACAAAATAATGTAGAAGAAAATATTCAAATTAAATCTAATAAGACATACTAAAGAATATAGTACAGTTAATATAGTACAGTTTGAGGAACATATCTTTTACTGTATTTTAATATTTTTTAGATAATGTCCAATTGTCTGCCGCATTAGCAAGGAAAGAAAAATATTTTTTTTGACTATTTCGTTGTTATGACGTGACAATAAATTCATTTAAAGTACCAGAAAAAGAAATCACGTGATTAGCATTTATTAAACTAAATTCTAAAAATGAATCTTTAAAAATTCACCAAAAATCAGAAAATGGAGGTAAAGATTCGAAAAATATTTCATTTTAAAGGAATATTTAGGATCTTTCTCGTGATATAAATTTTATAACCCTCAAATTATTATTTTAAATGCAAACTTAAAAAAAGAAACAGCTTAAAAATTTAATTTTAAAAAATTTAAGAATAATTTTTCAAAAATCTTTCTTAGTGCACCCCTACACTATAAGAAGAATCGCCATGCAAAATTTCAGCCCTTTAGGTCCAGTGGTTTGGTCTGTGCGTTGTATGTCAGTCGGTGAGTCAGTCAGTTACGGAACTGTTTTAAATATATAGATTAATCGTAGTATTCTCGTGTATTGAGCTATGAGGCTTTTGAACTTTCCTGTTTTGAATTATGTAAGAAATCTAATTTAATTGTTGAAGTTTGTAAGCCATCGCACGTCTAGTGGTCAGTCATTACTTACCGTATACTTTCGGGCATGGCCGGTATTGCTTTTGGATTATCGTTTTTGTCGCTTTTATATCGTTTGCAGAAAATCCTTACCGTGTCGCGTTTCTCTGTTTTTCAGAACCCCCCTCTCACCAAGCACTGAGGATCGTCCGTGTCAACGTGTTTGCCCGATGGATCTCCCAGGTGAAGACACCTATGGCGAAGTGGAGGTACTGTTTCGAGGGAAGAGAACTGCTAGATTCGACTGGGAAATTCCGGATTTTCCCCAGCTCCGGCCAGGCGAATACATGTCGCCCGCCGTGAATTTTTTCAACAGGCACTGGTATCTAAGTATAGAAACGGAACAGTGTGGTATACGTTACATAAGCCTGGTTAGAGTACCCGCGACGCCCGGGATTCTGGAATCCGTTCGCTTCTCCATCGGCTGGAAGACGGCGGATGGCGGAGTGGTGGACATCGTCCGGGACCAGACGTTACCGGAGAACTCTGATGCCTGGTGTGTACTTTTCAGTAGGCCGTGCAGTAAACCACCTTCGGGCCAAGACACCCTCACCTGCAAGCTACGGAAGGGCGACTCGCCTCACGCGGAAGGTAAGTGGGGAGCTCTCTCCTCTCGCGTGATGAAGCAATCGGGCGCTTACAGACCGAATGACGGCGGAAAGGTCGCGATGAAGGGGTGCTGGTGACCGATGAAAGGGGTGAGTCGAAGAAATGTCGACTTCACAAGCATGTCTCGGGAGCTTGCTCAGTGGGGAGCTCTCTCCCTTCGCGTGGTGGAGCAATCGGGCGCTTGCAGACCGAATGACGGCGGAAAGGTCGCGATGAAGGGGTGCTGGTGACCGATGAAAGGGGTGAGTCGAAGAAATGTCGACTTCACAAGCATGTCTCGGGAGCTTGCTCAGTGGGGAGCTCTCTCCCTTCGCGTGGTGGAGCAATCGGGTCCTTACAGACCGAATGACGGCGGAAAGGTCGCGATGAAGGGGTGCTGGTGACCGATGAAAGGGGTGAGTCGAAGAAATGTCGACTTCACAAGCATGTCTCGGGAGCTTGCTCAGTGGGGAGCTCTCTCCCTTCGCGTGGTGGAGCAATCGGGTCCTTACAGACCGAATGACGGCGGAAAGGTCGCGATGAAGGGGTGCTGGTGACCGATGAAAGGGGTGAGTCGAAGAAATGTCGACTTCACAAGCATGTCTTGGGAGCTTGCTCAGTGGGGAGCTCTCTCCCTTCGCGTGGTGGAGCAATCGGGTCCTTACAGACCGAATGACGGCGGAAAGGTCGCGATGAAGGGGTGCTGGTGACCGATGAAAGGGGTGAGTCGAAGAAATGTCGACTTCACAAGCATGTCTCGGGAGCTTGCTCAGTGGGGAGCTCTCTCCTATCGCGTGGTGAAGCAATCGGGCGCTTGCAGACCGAATGACGGCGGAAAGGTCGCGATGAAGGGGTGCTGGTGACCGATGAAAGGGGTGAGTCGAAGAAATGTCGACTTCACAAGCATGTCTCGGGAGCTTGCTCAGTGGGGAGCTCTCTCCCTTCGCGTGGTGGAGCAATCGGGTCCTTACAGACCGAATGACGGCGGAAAGGTCGCGATGAAGGGGTGCTGGTGACCGATGAAAGGGGTGAGTCGAAGAAAGGTCGACTTCACAAGCATGTCTCGGGAGCTTGCTCAGTGGGGAGCTCTCTCCCTTCGCGTGGTGGAGCAATCGGGTCCTTACAGACCGAATGACGGCGGAAAGGTCGCGATGAAGGGGTGCTGGTGACCGATGAAAGGGGTGAGTCGAAGAAATGTCGACTTCACAAGCATGTCTCGGGAGCTTGCTCAGTGGGGAGCTCTCTCCCTTCGCGTGGTGAAGCAATCGGGCGCTTACAGACCGAATGACGGCGGAAAGTTCGCGATGAAGGGGTGCTGGTGACCGATGAAAGGGGTGAGTCGAAGAAATGTCGACTTCACAAGCATGTTTCGGGAGCTTGCTCAGTGGGGAGCTCTCTCCCTTCGCGTGGTGGAGCAATCGGGTCCTTACAGACCGAATGACGGCGGAAAGGTCGCGATGAAGGGGTGCTGGTGACCGATGAAAGGGGTGAGTCGAAGAAATGTCGACTTCACAAGCATGTCTCGGGAGCTTGCTCAGTGGGAGACGGATAAAATTACGGGACGTGGCGACATGTCTCGGATACTGTACGTCAGGGGTGTCAAACTTGCGGCCCGGCCAATATATTGGCACACAATAATATATAATAAAATAACCGACGCAGAATTCTAATAAGATAGGAAGAATTCGCTAAATGCTTTTTTAATTATACTCTTTTTTTGCTATTGTTAAACAAAATGCGTATATTTATGCTAAATATACTGTAATTAGGTAAATAAACATACGTTTATAATAATATTGATTTTTTTTGCGGCCCACCTATAGTTAAACCTTGCTTGTTTGGCCCAAGGTAGCCTTTGAGTTTGACACCCCTGCTGTGCATGCTCATCATAGGACCCTCTTACATACACACACATATATACAGAGGCTGTTCACACATTTTTTAGACGATGTATATTGTATTCACAAAACTAAATTACATAAAATTCTTGTGTTTTAAATGTTCTATTTGACATCCCTTATTCTGAACTATCTTTCGACACCGCAATTTCCAGGATAATAATGCCTTTTGAAGTGTCAGAAGAGGTATTCTATCCCATTCCTCCTGAACAGCTTTCCAGAGTCCTGTAAGGGTTTTGGGACGACGTTTGGATAATGCAGATTTTAAAAGTCCGAAAGCACAAAAATCCATAGGTCATAACATCGGGAGATTTAGTAGGGATATCAGTGAAGGGTATGGCCTTGATACCAGTTTTTGTTCCATTTCTTTTAGGAAATTTACAGTGGATTTTGATGTGTGACTGCTAGCTTTGTCCTGATGGAGTCTCACAGATTGATGGCACTGTGGGTAAAGCCATGGTATTTCATTCAGAAAAATTGGCGATAAAATATGTTCCTGATAGTATTTGGAGTTAATCTTGACATTTTTTTCCTCTCTCTTTATTTTTAACTTGCCATTATAAGAAAAACCAGCAACAATCATGAATCCCTTAGAAAAACTGTCTGTCGATTCTTTGAACCATGTACTTAAATTTTTTTCTCCCCTTTTATGATAATAAATGGCTATTTTTGTTGCAATCATTTAAATACACCCATGATTCATCTATTGTGACAATTGTTTTGCATTTTTCTTTGGATAATTCTATATGTTCACTCATATAGAATTTCGCAGCGTGTCCTGCGTTCAGCGATATGATTTGGAAGAAGACGATGCACATTGCGGTTTTTCGCTTTCTTAAGATTTAAATCAACGTTTATAATTTTGTTTACAGTGGACATCGAGCATTTTAATGATTTTGAAACTGTCCTTTGACTAGGGGGATTTTCTTTTAACATTAAACAACGTACCTTTGCAATAGTCGAAGATGTC
Organism: Dolomedes plantarius; assembly: GCA_907164885.2. Classification (NCBI taxonomy): domain Eukaryota; kingdom Metazoa; phylum Arthropoda; class Arachnida; order Araneae; family Dolomedidae; genus Dolomedes; species Dolomedes plantarius. The sequence continues at coordinate 27,991,785 of OU015490.1, forward strand.
CGTTTTTTCCTTGGATACTTGTTTGGAATTTTTGTCCCACTTGAGGCTCCAATTTGACGTTTTTTCCTTTCTTGTTGAAGATATTACCTATCAACGCTTTAGATATCACAAAACCATGACTCTCACATCGTTTCTGGATAACGGAGTATGCATATTTCTCTTCGGAAAGAGCATAAATGTAGCCTTCGAACCACTGCTTTGTTAAAAACGCCATTTTGAATAAAAACAAATCTTTCAAGCCGCAGACGATAATTTTGACTTTTAAAAACATAGTACAATTACAATTATTTCTTTTGCAGCAAACGACTTTTTATTACCGCTTACCAAAATCGTCTAAAAAATGTGCGAACATCCTCTGTATAAGCGTAACAGTATCTATAACAGGCTTAAGGCTGCTGTGTATTAACCCTATTGGATTCACTCACCTCAGTGTTAACTTACGGAGAAAATGGGTCCGAGGATTTTCCACTTAGATGGAAAGCTTTTTTTTTTTAAATTGTACTCAGTAATAGAGAAAGAAATTTGACACTTTGTGGGCATTTTTTTAAAAATGCAAATTATATTTTTAAATATAAATGATTCATTGGAAAAAAAATCTGGTAGAGTGTAATTTAAACGTTCATAAATTCCTTTGGTGGACGAAATTTATAAAATGATTCTCGCTGCAAGGTGCAGAAAAGTTCGGGCTATCTGAAAATACCATTTTTATTGGATGATCAGCATTTGTGTAGCTGTCAATAGCAGACACATTTTCTCCATAGGTTAACATTGCTGTGAGCGAATCCAATAGGATTAGTACACAACAGTCTTAACGCCTCTCTACTAGACAGCAACTACGTCTGTTTGCATGACGTATGTGTGACAGTGATAAGTTTTGATTATGCTGACTATTCCTTTGTGTCATTGTTCGAGTTAGATTGCACTGATGTGTTTGTGTTTTAAGCTAAATCAACTTTTCCAAATTTTCCGAATCCATTACAAAGTTTCCACGCTTTTCCTTTTCAGATGAACCGGTTTTGTCAGATTATTTCAAGAACTTGCTGATCTCCGGGGATCATCACGACGTCATCGTCAAAGTCAAAGACGAGCAGTTCAGAGCCCACAAATGCGTACTTGCCCGCTCTCCCGTATTCGCGGAGCTGTTCGGCAACAAAATGGCGGAGGGCGCCGTCACGATAGAGGACTTCGACCCGGACACTTTTGGCGCATTCCTCCGCTACGTTTACGCAGGAGAGGTGGACATTGCGTCGACCGGCAGGGCTCTGGACCTCTACTACGCCGGCGTCAAACACGACTTCCAGAGTCTTAAGCGAATATGCGTCGAGTTCATGAAGAATACCATCACTGCGGCAACAGTTTTCGACGTCATCCATTGGGCTGCCAGACATGACGAGGAGGAATTGGAACAGCAGGCCATGGTTTATCTCTCGACACATTTAGAGGAGGTCATGCTCACAGTGCAATGTCGGCGTTCCCTCGTGGGCAACCTTATTCATGCCAATGACATGTGTTTAAAAGCTTTGCAGGGTCTTAGGACCTCTTTGTGCCATAATTGAAGCGTGGATTGAGTTTCTAAGCTGAATCTGTATTTAGAGATCTGCACATGAAGTGTTTTTTTATCCTGAAGTCGATCAAACCTGGATCGACTGTTTCGAAGCAACAGACTGTAAAGCTAATTGAAGTTCACATCGACATCATGACGTTTGTATCCTGAGGTCGATTCAACCTGGATCGACGGTTTCGAAGCATCAGACTGTAAAGCTAATTGAATTTCACATCGACATCATAACGTTTGTATCCTGAGCTCGATCAGACCTGGATCGACTGTTTCGAGTAACAGACTGTAAAGCTAATTGGAGTTCACATCGACATCATGACGTTTGTATCCTGAGGTCGATCAAACCTGGATCGATTGTTTCGAGGCAACAGACTGAAAAGCTAATTGGAGTTCACATCGACATCATGACGTATCTTGGAACATTGACTCCTTTCATTATTTCAATCTTCAATAGTTTGTAATTTTAATCATCCTGTGCTATATACGTTCTACAATGTTTCAAACGCCGATAAAACGTACCAAAGGAACTAACCAAAAGACGTTCTGTTATTGTAAAATGTACTTTAAATTAAAGCATTTTGAAACGTGAATCGCGACACGAAAACCGAACTATTGATGGAGCTGACTGATTTTTGACTCACATACCCAAAACTATCTACCATTTTATGGAATTGGAGCTCCAGTCATAAAACTTTGTTTTTTTATGAAGATGTTTTTGTTCCTTTATAAAATTTTTCCGGTTCATTCTTCTTGTGTTAAAAAATTTTAATTCTCTAAGAATTAAAGTGATTAGATTATCAAGAAATCGAATTTTCTTTTTACTTTCATTCTTTTATATTTTAAAACTGTAGAAACTAGATATACATTTGGGCCTGATAAAACAATCTGAATTGTTTTCACTGACGGGACATTTGCGATTGGCTAATGGACGTCATGATTCATAATCAGCTGGGTCGCGGGGCCATTATGTTTCTTGAAGAGTTGTGTAGAAACATGTGAATATACTCTGAACGACAATATATGTATAGAAACTTTTTTTTTGGGCATAATGCTTCCTTGTATGAACTTATACCAAGATGTTTGTGTATCGTTTCTGAATTAAATTACCTGCAGAAGGATTGACCATATACGGAGTAACTTTGTGACCACACAAAAATTTCCTGAATGGCTTACGCACTGGAGAGATTTTGTAAGAGACTTACAGCAATTTGGCCAAGTTTATATTATTCCGATAAATATTCATCTTCTTTATTAAAACAAATATCACTTAGACATACATCTATACACTATTATCTATATATATATAACAGTTCCGTGACTGGCTGACTGACTGATTGACTGACTGACAAATAACGCACACACCAAACCGTTGGACCTAAAGGGCTGAAATTTTGCATGGCTATTCTTCTTATAGTGTTTATAGTGTAGGGGTGAACTAAGAGAGATTTTTGAAAAATTCTTCTTAGATTTTTTAAATTAAATTTTTAAGCTGTTTTAGTACCTTTTTTTAAGTTTGCATTTAAAATAATAATTTGAGGGCTATAAAATTTATATCACGAGAAAGATCCCAAAAATTCCTTCAAGATGAATTTTTTTTTAATCTTTACCTCCATTTTCTAGAATTTAATTTTTAGAATTTAATTTATTAAATGCTGATCACGTGGTTTCTTTTCTTTTTGTGATAGTTTAAGCTAATTTTGCGTCACGTGCATAACATATAGACAAAAAAATATATATATTTTTTCTTGCTAATGTGGCGGACGATTGGACATTATCAAAAAAAAATTAAAATGCAGTAAAGAAATGTTCCTCAAACTGTATTATATTCTTTAGTATGTTGTATTAGATTAAATTTGAATATTTTCTTCTTCATTATTTTGTCTATAATGTTATAATTTTTTTTTTATAAATATATTTTTCTTTTTTTGCATCAATTGTATACACTGATCGTTGTATTTATTATATATATATATATATATATATATATTGACATTAATTGCATACATTGACCGTTGTATTTAATTTGAATGTTCTCCGTAGCGAAGTACGGGTTTTCAGCTAGTATGTCAATAAAATACAACAAGCAAGTAGCAGAAATAAAACATAAACAAAATGGCATATAGAAATCTTGGAGCAGAAGCAACAGTCTAATGGGGTTGATATCCATTCGTCCTCATCAGTTCGCCTCCCAATATCTGCCATAAAGACAGTTACTTGATATTGCGCAGCACAGTGGAAAATGCTGTGCATCCATAGACACTTCCGTACCACAAAGGGTACAGTTTGGGCTTTCGAGAATACCAAACCTGAAAGGCATTTAAGCAAACAGTCGTGTCTCGTGGCAAGTCTAAAAGCAGCAACACTTGTTGTTCTTGGTGCTGAGGGGATATGTAATATTGCATCTTTCCATTCCTTATTTTGTATACTTCTTAATTTTCTCTTTTAATACTGAGAATTAATTTTTCTCTTTATAATTCTTGATGATGAAATGAAGGGGATTTTTGTAACCGATGTTTGTGTTATCCGAGTCCCTTTTTTGGCTAGTTGGTCAGCCATTTCATTCCCGTAGACTCCACAGTGGGCTGGGATCTACTGCAATTCCACCTGTTTGTCCATTTCCTTAAGGTGCTTAAAATTTCTTCTACAACTTTCAGTCCTTCTTAAAGCTGCTATGTACTAACCCAATTGGATTAGCTCACCTCAATGTTAACCTATGGAGAAAATGTGTCCACGGATTGCCGACTTGGATTCAAAGATTTTTTTAAAAAAATTGTACTCCGTCATAGAGAAAGAAATTTTACATTTGTGTATATTTTTCGTTTTTTTATAAAAATGCAATTAATGTTTTAAAATTTAAATTATTCGGGGAAAAATCTGGTACAGTGTGTTTTAAACGCTCATAAATTCCTTCGGTGGACAAAATTTATAAAATGAATCCCGTAGCGCTTTGCAGAAAAGTTCAAACTATCTGACAATACCAATTTTATTTGATTATCAGCATTTATGTACCTGTAAATAGTTGACAAAAATATAATTTAAATAAAAAATTTCGGGGCAGCGCTTAACCCCCGTATATAAAGAGAGCCATTACAATCCTTCAGAATGTCAATCCTAAGGGGGGGGGTGGAATTCTCGAACTGTCAACTGGACTCCTCCCACCACAAGAGTCTGCAAGAAGAGGAAAAGGGAAATACGATTTTTTTTCTTAGTACATAGCAGCCTTAAGTCAAGGGTTTTAAAGGCAGTTATAGCTTGAATAGCTGAGACGGCGTCTGACAAGATGACTGCTCTTTCAAAATATTTTTCTCTTATAATTAGTTGTTGAGTGGAAATATTGATAGCCTCTACTTCCCCATCGAAGTGTGTTGTGTTTGCACCCAGGGACATATAATAAGAAAATAGCTTTCAATAGATTCCAGCAGCCGCATTCTCTTTCAGAGAGAGTCTTGAATAAACGTGGATTAAACGTATAAACGTGGATTAATTCACTCCAAGGGTCTCTACCATGAATAGTTTGCATATGCATGTAACTCCTTATTACTAGCAAATTTCTTCGAAATAGGCTACATTAACTCTTTATTACTCGGTTTATGTAGTATATGTGTCAGTTCTATCATAGGAAGCAGCTTCTCTGGCTTGCCAGAAATCTCCATTGCACGGCGGTATTCAATAACTTTTTGAATAAATCCCTGTTGATTCTTTAACTTTCAGGTCCGATTTACGTCATATTCTCTCCACAAATCATTTGAAGGCAATCTAATAAGTTTTTCGTATAAAAATGATACCCTTTCTTTTACAACCTCTTCGATAGGTTTATTGTTTGTCAGAATCTGCATAGCTTGAATGGGGGTGACCTTAACAGCACCACTTATCAGTCTTAAAGCCTGGTTCTGCACTCTTTCGAGCTTTCCAATGTAGAGTTTAGAGCATGTGATTAGCGTATTACCTCATTCCTCTTGCACCGTTTTCCAAAGTCCATTCAGTGTTCTTAGATGCCGTATTCCTCAGGCTCGTATTAAAAAACCGAAATCGCAAAGTCCATTGGAGAAGAGTCAGGTAATTTTACAGGTATTTCATTAAATGGGATACATTTTATTCCTGTTTCTGATTCTTTCTTTGCTAAATAAGCGGCAGTTGATTTAGACGTATGACTAGAGGCTTTGGCCATATGAAGCTCAACTTTATCAATGTCCTTTTCATATAACTCTGGAATTTCTTCTTCAAAAATTGGTTCTAAAATATTCTGCTGATAGTAGAGTGAATTAATTTTGGCTTTACTTGAGACTTTTTTTTATTTTTAATTTGCCGTTGTAACAAAATCCTGCTACTATCAGGAACTCCTTTCAGAACTTTTCTGTAGACTGAAGTAGCCATTTCGTACGGTCAATCCCGTCAGTTGAGCAATAGAAAATTGATCTTTTTTTATTACAGTCACTTAAATACACCCATGCCCCATCGAGTCTTGCCACAAATTTTCATTTTTCAGCAGCTAGGTCTTTTTCATATAATTTTCTACAATTCGTTTTTCTTTCAGCAATATGCTTTGGAAAAAGCAGATGAACTTTAGGTTTAAACATCTATTTTAACTTCAAATCTTTATGAATGATTTTACTTACAGTGCCAGAAGACATTCCTAGTTTCGATGCAATGGATCCTTGAGTCGGCGGATTTTCTTTCAGGATCAGAGACTTCACTTTCTTAATATTTACCTGCGTTCGAACAGTCTTAGGATGAGGTTTAGTGGTCATGTTTTCCTTTTTACTTTCAGTTAGACGTTTTTTCCCTTTCAAATTTAATATATTATAAATACCTGTTTTTCAAATGCCATGACCGCAATTTTTACACCGCTTTATAATTTGTTGATACGACTATTTCTCCCCGGAAAGTGCAGTTACGTAACCTTCGATCCATCTATCAATTTTAGGAGCCATTTTCAAAATAAATCTTTTATTTTACATTCCAATCAAAGCAAAACAATATCAGACGATTATTCTGAAATTGCCAAATTTTTATCTCAAAATGCAAACGCCAAAAACAAATTACAAAATCGTTTCCATAAAGTGTCAACGGCCTTCTGTATGTGCTGGCGATCGTTTCTTTTATGGGTAAACCCTTATGCTTAATGGGCATTTCAGTTTCCCGATGATTCAGTGTAAATGTTTGGTATTCAGTCTTTTCTGTGTTTACTTCCATTTCATTCATTTTACACCAATCTGCCAATATCCGCATTGCATTGTTAATTCTATCAATCAATCCATCCATCCATCTTTTTACACGTTGCTGAAGACCAAATGACTAAGTCATACACATACATTGCACACTTAATTCCATAAGTTCTATAAGTTCTCTGATAAGTTCTTGTGGGAGATCGTTAATATAGACATTAAAGAGCGACGTACTAGTGACTCCTCCCTGTTGGAGTCCACGATAAGTCTGCTTCTAATTTGAAGACTGCGCGCTCCATAACGAACACTACAGAATCTTTGTGTAGTACAACTACAAATTCCAATTTAGCGTTATATCTCTAACTCCTAAGCTGTAGAGTTTAAGATGCAATCTAGCTCTCCAAATTCGATCATATGCAACTTTCGGATCGACGAAAACAGCCACTAGCGTTTCACTCAGTGGCGTAGCGAGCATAACTGGAGCCCGGGCACGATACCTTTATGGTCCCCCCCCCCGAAAAACATGTAGTAATATAATATATAGACCTTATATTGGCGCCCCCCCGAAAAACATATAGTAATATAATATATAGACCTTATAATGGCGCCCCCCCCCCGAAAATCATATAGTAATATAATATATAGACCTTATATTGGCGCCCCCCGAAAAACATATAGTAATATAATATATAGACCTTATAATGGCGTCTCTCTGCGAGTGGCGCCCGGGGTATGATAGACCCCCTTGCCCCCCCCCCCCCCCCTCGCTACGCCACTGGTTTCACTAAGATCCATTGCATCTTTAATTTTCTGAGCGAGTCTCGTAACCTGATGGTTAGTAGACTGATGTCTTCTGAAACCCGCCTGTGCCTCGTCAATCATTCTGTAATTTTCAAGGAAATGAGTAATTCTTTCGTTTGCCATTCTCTCCATAACCTTTGACAGTATTCTAGTTAGACAAACAGGTCTATGGCAGATAGGTACGATAAATATAATATTTATCTATAGATATAAAACAGTTCCCTAACTGATTGACTGACATACAATGTAAAATGTAAACAATAAAAATAAACAAAATTAAAATTCAAGCATAGACTGCTAAATCACTATAACATAAAACTTATCCTGCAAAGAAAACATTTTCAATAGAGGATAGCGCAGAAGCTTCATATCCCCATAATGAAAAGAACAAATAAATAATCCAACAGAGATAGATAAAAATTATACTAAAATAGACAGAAAACAAACAGAAATCAAGCACTCTGGGCATCCACGCACCAACGGCAAGATTCTGTATAAGTGCCGGAACTGAACCATAAAACAACAGAGGTAACCGACAGGTCTCGTCATCAGGGTCTCGTCATAACAACGCTGGGGATTTTTTGAAGGCATGTAGCATTTTCGAGGAAAACTTAAGAAAAAACGATTTCCCTAAACATTTCGGCAATTTAAAAGTTTTAAAAAAATGGCATTTAGACTCAGAAACTTTTAAAGATGTTTAGAATAGTATTTGTGTTTTCATTTGGTTAAGTTGTAATGGGGGGGTGCAGCTATAGTAATGTTACAATGACATAACCTTTAGGATAGAATTGGCTGCTGTTTCGCCATAACCGTCACTTACGGAATTGGGGTGTGTACGCATCGTTTACTTTGCATTAGGATTTTTGTGTGCTTGCATGTAAGGTGCGTTGGGCCCATACTGTAAGTTGTGTTTGTCTTTTCATTTTCTTTTTGACTAATTGCTTCTTTGGGGGACTCGGGGCCTTGGGATGTCTTTTGGGCTTACCTGCATCCTATTCAGAAAGTTCCCCTTGAGGTAACTGACATGGTTAGGCTCCCTGATGACGACACCTGTCGGTTACCTCTGTTGTTTTATGGTTCAGTTCCGGCACTTTACAGAATCTTGCCGTTGGTGCGTGGATGCCCAGAGTGCTTGATTTCTGTTTGTTTTCTGTCTATTTTAGTATTATTTTTATCTATCTATGTTGGATTATTTATTTGACTGACATACAACGCACAGACCAAACCTCTGGACCTAAAGGGCTGAAATTTTGCATGGCTATTCTTCTTATAGTTTAGGGGTGCACTAAGAAAGATTTTGGAAAAATTATCCTTATATTTTTTTTAAATCAAATTTTTAAGCTGTTTTAGTTACTTTTTTAAGTTTGCATTTAAAATAATAATTTGAGGGTCATAAAATTTAAATCACGAGAAAGATCATAAAAATTCCTCCCAAATGAAATCTTTTTCTAATCTTTACCTCCATTTTCTGATTTTTAGTGAGTTTTTAAAGATTCATTTTTAGAATTTAATTTATTAAATGCTGATCACGGGATTCCTTTTACTGGTACTTTAAATTAATTTATCGTCACGTGCATAACAACGAAATAGATAAAAAAAAACCACTTTTTCCTTGGTAATGCGGCAGGTGATTGGACATTATCCAAAAAAATATTAAAATACAGTAAAAGATATGTCCCTCAAACTGTACTATATTAACTGTACTATGTTCTTTAGTATGCTCTATTAGATTTAATTTCAATATTTTCTTCTATATTATTTTGTCTATAAAAATATCCGTTACGATTTTTTTTATAAATTTTTTTTTTGTTTTTTTTACATCAATTGCATACATTGATCATTGTATTTATTATAAATATATATATATATATATATATATATATATATTTATTTATTTATTTGATACTAATTGCATAAATTGACCGTTGTATTTAATTTGAATGTACTCCGTAGCGAAGTGCGGGTTTTCAGCTAGCAAAAACATATAATTTTATTAATTAGAGCATTTAACTTTTCGACGTGTTTGAAACCTACAATTTAGTTCTGAACATGTTGATTCCGAGTATTAAAAGGCTTCGTCCGAATGGCACAGCGAGCGACTCCAAAAAGTGTTCTCCGACAACTGTCCCGAAAAGAGCGATAAACACGCCAATTCTAGAGACACTGCGTTTGATTTGGCGGCGATTGCAAGCGAGGAGGAAGTAAGTTGTCAGATACCGAGGCGATCGCGCTTGCGGTCGGTAATCGTCGAGGGCTCTCGGAGAATCGCGGAACAACGCACGTGCACTGTTAACGGATTATCACAGCTGAAGATTCCTTATCAACATACAGGTAAGCATAGTCTTTAGCATCAAGGGTGATATTGTTTTCATGTGCCCGTTTTTTTTTTTTTTTTTTTTTTTTTTTTTTTGTTCTCGGTGGCGCGCGCTCCGGGTTCTGCTTTCAAAAAGTTTTCTGGGAATCCTCGAAAAATGATTTTATGAGAAACTAGCTGAAAACCCGTACTTCGCTACGGAGTACATTCAAATTAAATACAACGGTCAATGTATGCAATTGATATAAAAAAAACCTAACGGATATTTTTATAGACAAAATAATGTAGAAGGAAATATTCAAATTAAATCTAATAGAACATACTAAAGAATATAGTACAGTTAAAACATTTCTTTTACTGTATTTTAATATTTTTTGGATAATGTCCAATCGTCTGCCGCATTAGCAAGAAATTTTTTTTTGTCTATTTCATTGTTATGCACGTGCCCATGAATTAATTTAAAGTACCAGTAAAAGAAATCACATGATCGGCATTTAATAAATTAAATTCTAAAAATTAATCTTTAAAAATTCACCAAAAATCAGAAAATGGGGGTCAAGATTCGAAAAACATTTCATTTTAAAGGAATTTTTAGGATCTTTCTCGTGATATAAATTTTATAACCCTCCGATTATTATTTTAAATGCAAACTTTAAAAAAGTTACAAAAGCAGCTTAAAAATTTAATTTAAAAAATCTAAGAAGAATTTTTCAAAAATCTTTCTTAGTGCACCCCTACACCATAAGAAGAATCGCCATGCAAGATTTCAGCCCTTTAGGTCCAGCGGTTTGGTCTGTGCGTTGTATGCCAGTCAATCAATCAATTAGTCAGTCAGTGAGTCAGTCAGTTACGGAACTTTTTTATATATATAGAAGATGGATGTTTTGTGTACACGCAACCGTTGTCAATTAGGACGAAAAGAAAGCACAAGGCTGAGATATCCCGATCTTCGTAGATTTATTCTTCCCCTCCGTTCGGAAATCAAACCTGTAGTCGGAACTACGAGTTGCGCTTCTGTTTCACTGCTTTCGCAGCCGTGTGAAATCGACTGACGTCATTTCAAATTTCGTTTCTGGTTGCCGTCGACGTCCGTAAGATTTTATTGTTTGCCTCTGAGTTATCATACATAACCGCTTACGGCAGTGTTTCCCCGCCTTTTAACGTAGGGTTACGTTCCTCAATACCGGTCCTGCGGAGAGAAAAAAAATTATCCGGCGTCGCGAGTTATAATTTTGGCTGCGCGCTAAACCCAGTAGCAGTAAACAGTTAAACAGAAAAGTACCAAAATGCGTCAAAATTTTATATACAGTGGAATCTCGATCTATCGTTTTTCAAGGGACCGACTGAAATGAACGATAAATGCGGGAAAACGATAGATCCGGAAACATAACAAAGCCATATGATCGTTGGGACTGGATAAAATGAACGACACATACGGAAAAACGATGGATCCGGAAACGATCGATCGACATTCCACTGTATATATATATATATATATATATATATATATATATATATATATATATATATATATATATATATATATATATATATATATATATATATATATATGTATGTATGTATATATATACGTACATATAGATAGATGCATATATAGATACAAAAGAGGTAAGCAACGATAAGTATTCCTACGTTAATAACCCACGGTAATTTTAGAAGAGACTACCTGAAATTTATTTTCTTCGAGTCGCTACCTCCGTCAACGGTTTCCACGCATCCATCGACACCCCTCCCTCCCCCCTGCCTATTTTTATTATAAAACCTTTAGACATAAAGAAAAAACACTGAAATGCATTATACGTAATTTAAATCCAAACAGATGTTCAATTTAACAAACATTTAATTTGCATGATTGGGAAAACATTAATAAACATTGATCCCTCAGTCGAAGGTGTGCCAAAGCACGAACAAAACAGAACAGAAACTGAAGAAAAATTTTGACTTACCCTTTGGATTCCAGAATTACACAACAATAAAAACAGAAAAGCTCTTACCTAAATAAAATTGTATTCCGTCACGGAAGCTATACAACAGTAATGCCAAAAGTGACAGCATAGACCAGTGATTCTCAACCACTGTGCCGCGGCACTTTTGTGTGCGGCCAAATTCTTAAAGTGTGCCGCCAAATTTTAAAAATGTATATAGTAAAAATTATAATGCTTTTTTTTATTACGAGTAAAGTTTGTTTAAATTAAAGAAAAGTACACTGCAAACGAAAACTGTTGTTTTTACAGTTACATGCCATATTTTAAACTGTTTTTATCCGTTTTAAGTAAATAACTTTTAAACTTATCTTTTTCTTTGTGTGCCGCCAAATTTGGAAATAGTTAAAAGTGTGCCGCGACAAAAACAAAGGTTGAGAATCACTGGCTTAGACAGATGAAAGACAAATTGACGTGTAGAATTTGTATGCTGTACGTAGGTAAATTTTCATCTACCACTAAATAAAGATGGTAGATTTCTAACGAACTGAGTTTGCACTTTGAATGAGACTTTTTCCTTTAAAATTCATTACAGTTCCATGGTAAATATATATTGACAATTTAATTTCGACGAAATTCGCTAAAGAGTTATTTTAAATCGAACCCGTGGCATAAAACACTTTGCGACCCCCAAGGAGGTCGCGACCTAAAGGTTGGGAACCGCTGGTTTAGGGCATAACCGTGTCATATTGTTCCGTTTTCCTGGGTTCTTGAAGGATTCTTGTTAGGATTGAATAAGAATCTCTTCTGAAAGTTCACGCAAAATAAATTTATTATTTTGTTGTAAATTCTTCAGGCGTATACGCAAATTAAAACATAAAGGACGTAACAACTGTCTTCTATACAGCAGAAAATTCTAAAAGCACAAGTCAGGATACAATACACGCCATTTCACGCAGTTACAACACATTCAATTCTCACTAGGAAATTGAACCGAGTTCCAGATTCAGGTTCAGGTATATCAACTTGTCGGAGCTCCAGGGTCTAAACTGAGTTCCAATGCCAATGTCAGGTATATTTATAGATTTCCAAAGCGCCCTCTACAGTTCAGTCGCAGCTAAATATTTCTATAAGCTTCCAGATAGGTTTAGTCCAGTGGTCGGCAAACCGTGGCTCGCGAGCCACATGTGGCTCTTTGGCCCCTTCAGTGTGGCTCTTCCACAAAATACCCCGTGTGACTGAAACTTCGTGATGACTGGTTTTCTTATTTCTGTTTTTACATACTTAGTTGGTGTTTATGGACCTTTAACTTTAGGCAAGTGCTCTGAGTAAAGATTAGAATTGTAGATAAAATCCGCACCCCTGCGGTTGGCAATTCCACCTGCTTCTGTCCGAAGCACTTTGCCTTCCCTCCAAGGTACCCCCACCAGCGACACTTTCCCCTCCACTCGCTGTCGTTAGGTTGGGCCGGTGGATACGCAGCGCGGGGGAGGCCGTGACCTTCGAAAACCGAAAATCTTCAATACCAAAGGTCACGGAGAGACGAGCGTTATTCATGCACAAGTTGAGCGAGTCAGCAGTCAGCAGTCTCATTGTGCGCAGGCCCCAACGGACTCACCAACGTGGGACAGTATCTCCCCTCCCTGTTTGTTTTTATGGTACATCCACATTCATGCAGACAAGTACCCCCCCGACCCCGCTTGACTCCATTTGATCCGCGTGACCCCCCGCCCAGCCTTTGATGGTCTGTCTAGGACCGCTCGATCGGAGGATCGGTGCAGAACGCAGTGCCCATAAATCACTGGCTTCCCCCGCAGAATACTGTGCAGAGCACATGAATGTGAACTCCTTATTAGATGTGTGGGAAGAAATAACCACTCACTCTTCTCACTCCGCATTTACACAGTCGTGAACGAGGAGGATCGAATAGCGGGGAAGAGTGAAAAATGGGTGTGTAAACGGAACGCTTGTAGATAACTCCACTATTCTCCTCCCCAATCGTGGCGCTCGCTTCGGGAACGGTTTTTCAAGCCCGAGTCAAAAGGACGAGTTCCACGTCTCCCCCACGTTGGGAGGAAACTACGTTGGGGAGCGGTTTATCTGGCCCGAGTCTATGTCGACGGGGAGGGTGTCAAAGGACAAAGGGGTGAATGGCGTCGGGAAGTTGCGAGGGGCGGAAATGTGAGAACGGTCATTCGGGTCGATTAGTCACGCTCCTGGAGCGTGACTGATGTCTCGTGAATGGACGAGGGGTGGCTAAATCGAGGGCTGTGTAAATGCGGGGTAAGATAAGGGGTTTCCTTTCGACCTCTTTTACTTGGCCACCTGCACCACAGTGTCCAAGCATGGGGAACGAGAGAGAAAACGAGAGGGGGTTGGCTTGCGACAATTTGAGCCCCCCAGAATCAGTGTGTGAGAGGTCAAAGGAAGATGACCCTGAGTGGAGAGAGAGTTCATGACGAAAGAGAACAGTCTCTCGAGAAAGCAATCTGATCGGTTGATTTTTACTGTTAGATTTTTAGGTTCGATTCCGGTACGGCAAACTGTCCGGGGAAAATTCTGAGCAAAAACCGAAGGAGAGTTAGATCTCTCAGTGAAAGACCGTGGATGGTTTTAGTTAAGCAATTATCTCAATAAATTATTACTATTATTAACTGATTTCGCTTAAATAGCCGTTTATTAGCGAGTTTTCGCCGAAAAGTAGTAAAAAAATTATTTTTGCATTTATTCGCTCATATCGGAAAATTTCGCATTTATTCGCATCTGTTTTGTAAATACGAAAATTACGTATCCCTAGTTAACAGTTGCAATACAAATCTGTATTTGCATAAAAAAAAACTATGAAAAGGACTTATAAAAGTGGCTCCGCACAAAGGCAGGAAAAAAAGGAGGAAAGATGCTGAAGCAAAAGAGGGTTCTTTTTGTATGTCTTCCTGGCTAACCCAGCAACCCACCGAAGATACAGAATGCATTACAGAAGAAACAAGAGGTGAGAAGGAATTTTTATTTAAATGTAAGGCTACAGGTACCTCAGTTTAGATGGTAATTTAAAGTAACCGGTGTTAGATTTATATTCATAATTTAATACTTATGGTGATAAAAATAAATAAACAAATAAACCTAATTCAGTGAAGTCTCCTATAGCGCGATATTTTTATAACGTAATTTCCATAAAATGCGGAGCGGAAATTGTGACAGCTGTCCTATAACGCGGTCTCCTTATAACGCGTTTTTCATACAAGAACATTCCAACAACTCAAATGGCTCGAAAAATTTATCTATGGCAGCAATTATTTGATGAGTTAAATGACATTTATGGTGTATTCCCCTGTTTATCAATTCCAGTTATCAGGGAATTTCCCTCAAAATGAGAAAACAATAAAGCATTACTCTCTTTTAATTTATTCTAAGATTGTCTTTAAATGTGTTCAGACGTATGTGTAATAAAGTTCTTTTGACTTGTTTAATTTACGTTATTGCAATCTTATAATATTAGAGAACATCTACATAAAATTTTTTATTTGCCGTATTACACAAGTTCTAACTTTTTCAAACTTGTTCTAACTTGATCTTACTTGTTCTAACACGCATCGTCATGGTCGGTCATGCTTGAAAGCGTTTAAAGTAGCGTCAATCTCGTTTATTAATTATAATTACAATTTATTTCTGAGATTCTATATAATGTGGTACGAATTTATATAATTTGTATCAATTCTGAGTTTCTTATAACGCGGTTTCCATATAACGCAGCAGTAGTTTCCTTATAACGCGGTATAAATTTATCGGATTTATCTTATTTCTATATTTCTGATAACACGGTTTCCATAGAATGCATTTTCTGATTTGAATTAATTCTGAGTTTCTTATAATACGGTTTCCATATAACGCAGTACGAATTAATCGCGATATAGGAGACTTAAGTGTAGACTACTGGTAGTCAATCTGGTCCCTATCACCCACTAGTGGGCCATAAAGTTACCTGTAATTTTCCAACCAGCTGTAAATCCTACAGGTATTTTAGCCATCACTTTGAGAATTGTAATTATTTTGCGTTGGTAGCTTTATTATTATTGCCGTTTTGGAAGTAAGAAAATATGTCGTGATTATTCATTGGGGTTAAAAATATATAAAATAATATAAATTTGTAAATAGAATAAGTAATGGTATTCATCTACGGCAGTTATAAAATGAAACATTTTTCTAGGTGCCCTGTTTGACATGGCTACAAAGAAGAAACATAGAAAAACGGAAGACGGAAACCGTGAATTTAGAGTTGAATGGACCGAGACTTTCGCGTTTATTCAAAACTTAAATGGCCTTCTGATCTGTATTTATTGTAAGGAAAAATTGACTCATAACAAAAAATCAAATTTAGAGAGAAACTTTATGACTAAACACGTGTCATTCAATAATAAATATTCTGTTGGTGATGCAAGGAAGAAAGCAGTTGAGGAACTTCAGAAGAGTCAAGAAAAATCAAATTCTGTATTTAATTACTGGATGCAATCTTTCAACAATGTTAATATTGCAAGTTTTGTGGTTAGTCAAGAGATTGCTAAGAGATGAAAACCATACACAGACGGCGAATACATAAAAAGTTGTTTTATAAATGCATCCGAAGAGCTATTTCAGGATTTTAAGAACAAAGAAGATATTCTAAAAAATTAAAGAGTTTCCATTGTCTGCTAAAACAGTGAAAGATAGAAGAGCCAAAATGTCTTTGAATATAACCAACCAGCAAGTCGAAGATCTTAAATTGGCTTCAGCTTTATCAATAGCAGTTGACGAGTCTTGTGACATAAATGATACAGCGCAAATTTCACGTTTTGTACTATTCATTTCATCTACAGGTCCTAAAGAGAAACTTTTAGGATTATTGCCACTCAAAGGTCAAACACGTGGAGAAGATATAGCAAATGCTGTAATTCAGTGCATTGAAAAAAATAATATTCCACTAGATAAAATTGTCTCAATTTCAACAGATGGGGCGAAGTATGACAAGCGTAAGAAACGGGTGTGTTGCTATTTTGAAAGAAAAATTTAATCACGAGATACTTACATATCATTGCATCATTCATCAAGAAGCGCTTTGTGCGCAGACATTTCCAGAATAAATTTGCAAAGTTATGGAACTGATGATTAAGATTATCAACTCCGTTATAGCTAAAGCTCTTGATCATCGCCAATTTAAAGAATTTTTAGTTGAAATGGAGAGTGAGTACGCAGATCTTCTGCTGCATAACAAGGTAGGTTGGTTATCAAGAGGACACGTTTTGAAACGTTTCGCTTCTTTAAAAACAGAAATTCAAGCATTTCTCCTTCAGAAAGGTGTTCACTATCCAGAACTAACGGACGATCAGTGGATACAAAAATTTTATTTTATGGTAGGCGTTACGTCTCATCAGCTAAATCGTAAACTACAGGGGAAAGGAAACACAATTTTTTCGATATTAGAAGAAGTTATTTCATTCGAAAACAAATTATCTCTTTTGCTCAAGATTTTGAAAGACAAACTTTGATTCGCTATCCGAGCCTGTTGAAACATCGCCTGTTGAAACATCGCCTGCTGGATTTAAAAAACAAAGAATTGTGGAGCTCGAAATTTAAACATCTTTGTGCTGATCTCGAAATATTGAAAAAAAAAACAAATGTGAACTCAGTTCACAGCACAAGTGGTCTGCTTTGAAAGACCTGGAGAATGAAGATATGTTGATTTTTAACACTTGGAAAAGTATTCCTGACTCATATAATCAGCTGAAAAAACTAGCGTTTGCTGTTATTTCCTTATTCGGGTCTACATATTCATGCGAACAATCATTTTCAAGCTTGAACCTTATCAAGAATAAATTGAGAAGTCGTCTTATTGAGAGAGGTATATTGAGATGGTTTGGACATACAGAGATGATCAACGAAAGCAGATAGACCAAATAAGTATACAAGACGAGTGAGGATGGGAGAGTTGGAAGGGATCGACCTCAGCGAACGTACCTCAATCAGGTTGAGGACGTTTTTAGCAGAGGTCAGCTTAGGAGTATCCTAATAAACAATGTACCAACCTATATAGTTCAAGTTTCAAAAATTTGGCTCTCAAAGGGAATTTCAATCGTTGTACTGTTGATATTTGGCTCTGTTGACTAATGAGTTTGCCGACTAAACTTTAGTCGGCAAGTTGGCGAAATACCGCCAAATCTGGCGACCAAAATAAGTCACAAAATCCATCGCCAATTTGGCGATAACTGTCATATTTGGCGAGATTCCCATACACTCCCATGTTAAATACATAGCTAAAGGAGCTATTCCATAGAAGCCATCTTAACGAAACAAAATGCAATATTTACAAAATTCGTAACATTATATAGCCGTTTTGTGTTTCTTGAAAATAAATTGTCGGGTAAGGGGATAGAAAGGAAAATCGAAATATTTTATAATATCGAGTTCGTAAAAGTGCTTATGCCCTACGTAGTGGTTCATTGGATTCAGTTGATCATTCAATTGTGTTGCGGTACTGTAGTCGTGTAAAGTTTGACAAGCCTGCGATAAATAGTCATTTGGTTGCTTTATCTGTAGGTACTGAGCATTTATTTGCTTCTAACTCAAGTATTGGTAGAGTCTAGGTTTAAGGCTGCTGTGTACTAACCCTATTGGATTTGCTCACCTCATTGTTAACCTATAGAGAAAATGGGCAGACTATTGACAGTTCCATCAATGCTGATCATCCAATAAAAATGGTATTTTCAGATAGCCCGAACTTTTCTGCACCTTGCGACAGGATTCATTTTATAAATGTCGTCCACCAAAGGTATTGTAGCGTACTGGAAATATGGTCTTATTTTTTCCCGAGACCCCACAAGAGCTTGAAACACAGCTGCGTGATTTTCAAGGAATGTGTTGCTCGTTCCCACCAGTTCGGAAGACGTGGGGGATTAAAAAACGTTTTCCCCACAGATGCACCCAGAAAAGCTGTCATCTTAACGTTTCTGCAATGTAATAAAGTTCGGCGTCTAAGAAGAGCTGTCAGCCGATAATCTGCCGGCCCCTCCACCCCTTCTGAAAATCCAGACATAGGGAGATACGCTAGAGAACGCGGCGTGTGCGGACGTGTGTTTTAGGCTCCGTACGTTGTGAATCTGCACGGGATTTTAATTGAATATGTTGCACTGTTTAAATGTTAATTTGTTGTTAATAAATTGTTGAGTTTTTGTTTTAAAAAATTGGCCTTCACTTTTAATTAGAACTCTGTCTTTCTTTGTTATGGATCCCATAGTAGTAATTTTTAGCAACGCCTCATAGAGAATCGCCTTAGCTACTTGTCGTGACGCTACAGTATGCAGCAGCGTTTAAAACACACTAGACCAGGTATTTTACCCGAATAATTTAAATTAAAAAATATTTTTTGCATGTTTTTTAAACGAAAAATGCCCCGAGTTGTCAAATTTCTTTCTCTGTTACGGAGTACATTAAAAAAAAACTTTGAATCCAAATAGGCAATTCTTGGATTGTCAAATAGGCAATTCTTGGATTGTCAAATAGGCAATTCTTGGACGTCTGTTATTTGTTTTATACGCAGTGCTCTCATATAATGGGATTCTTCATTGCTGAAAATTTAAATTGAGTGTCCAGTAACTCAGCTTTATATGTTTGGCCTTTTTGTTATACACTGCTGGCCACCCAAATTGCAACAAAAAGAAAGACAAGAGATATCACAACAAAATTTATTTTGTAGATAACATGTTGACCAAGTATCAAATGATTACATTTATAGACTTCTGTGAAGTGTGGTTCCTGCCAAAATCAGTAGCCACACTAGCCGCCATTGTTGGAGATCACCGCTGCCAAACGTCTCGGCATTGATTCAGAGAGACTTTGGATGAGTTCTTGGGGTACAGCAGACCAAGCAGCTTCCACACGTTGCCAAAGTTGATCTGCTGTGGCAGCTGGAGATGGAATATGGGTCAATCGTAGAGCAACCATGGACCACATGTTTTCTATCGGCGAAAGATCCGGAGAGCGAGGCGGCCAGGGAAGCAATTCAATCTGGCGATTGACGAAGAACCGTTGGACAATGCGTGCCACGTGTGGTCGCGCATTATCCTGTTGAAATATGGCTGTGGGCAAGCCCTGAAGGTAAGGAAGGACAACTGGCTCCAACACCTCGGAGATAAAGCGCTGGCTGTTTAAAGTACCGGCAATGCGTACTAGAGGTGTGCGAGAGTGATATCCAATACCGCCCCATACCATAATACCCGGTGCAGGACCAGTGTGGCGGTATATAACGCAGCTGTTCAGCATCCTCTCTTCACGGTGTCTCCAGACTCGAATGCGACCATCGTGGTGTTGCAGACAGAAGCGTGACTCGTCAGTAAAGACAATTTCATTCCATTCTGCCGTCCACATCCTTCTGTCATCGCACCATTGGCGGCGGAGACGTCTGTGGTTCTGCGTCAAGGGTAGACAAAGCAATGGACGTCTTGCGGACAGACCACTCTGCTGTAAACGGCGTCGAATGGTACGTGCAGACACTGGATGATGCGTTACAGACTGCATGTGCTGTGCTATGGTTGGTGATGTGACTGAGCGATCCGTCACTGCCATGTGCACAATTTGCCTGTCATCACGTGAAGTGGTGCGCTGAGGTGAATGCGATCGAACACGCCGGTCCGTCGTACCCTCCTGCATCCAACGATCACATATCCGCATTACAGTTGTTTGGTTTCGTCCAACACGACTACCGATTTCCCTGAAAGATAATCCACAATCTCGGTAGGCCACTATCCTTCCTCTGTCGAACTCGGATACTTGATCAAAATATGATCGCTGTTTTCGACGAGGCATAATTGATCGTGTTTTTGAAAAAACCACAAGAAAAACACAATTGCCGAACTTGAAATCGTCGAAATCTCCAAGCCTTAAATAGCGTTTTGAAGTGGCGCCACAGGCGCGCGTGATATGCGTCTCCGCTGAAAATCTAATCATTTGCATATCTCACCTCCGCTAATGCATGTTGTAAATTTCATGTTATTTGCATGTTTCCTTCAAGGTGTTGCATTTAAATTGGCCAGCAGTGTAGCTCTGAGCATCTTGGGCATCGTTTAATATTTCTTGTTTTCAGAAACAGTACATACACGCATGTTTAAATACAGGTAGCCTTCCTACAGTACGGCATCCTTACAACACGGTTTCGCTCTAACACGATAGGATAAATTGCGAGAACTCTCGCATAACACTGTAACCTGTAACACGGTTTCGCTCTAACACGATAAAGAAATTGCGAAAAGCTTTGTACAACACTGTACTTCTATAGTACTAGATAACATGATTTTTGCTTAACACATTTAAAAACTAAATTACCTTAAAATAATGACGGAAAATGAATGACTTTCCATCTTTATATTTTTATTTTTAAAAAGAAATATTCTGGCGTCACCACGTATATGAACTACATGTTTATGTAGTAAAACGTTTATATCCCACGTATATGTTTATCGCATTGTCAGCGATATGTGGGAATGTCTAGAGCAAGGAATCAATCAGAATTATACATTGTCGCAGATTATAAAAAAGAAACAGAAAATGTTGCCTACTGGCAAGTATTAAAATAACAACAAATTAGCTAATAAATGAATTTTTTATTACTGAAAAAATGAAAATAATTTGTTTAAGAGTTGTTATAACTTTAGAACATCATAACATGAGGCTAGTCATTGAAAAAAATAATAACAGAAACTGAATTCCGAGCGAAGCCGGGTAATAAATCTAGTATATATATGTGTGTGTGTGCGTGTTTGTTTTGTGGAAAATCCCAAACCTTCATCATTATCGTTAGCATATAGCGATAAAGAGAAAAAAAGCAAAACGTTTCCAAGTGCAGTGCGAGATAAAAATTCAAAATGAAAAACAAAGTGAAAGCGTTTCTTGGACTGTAAAGCAACGTCTGTTGGGAATAAATATGTTTTCACCGCCTGATAGCGCTGTACGGGTCAATGCCCTGGGGGTGTCTGTCGCGGTTTGGCTCTTCTTGTTGTTTTGGCCGAGCGTGATGACACGGAAGATTTTTACTCTTGAATCTTGAACCTAGTAAAACTCTGGCCCAACTTTGTTGGGAAATAAAATGTTGTTATTGTTACTAATTCTGTGTTTTTAGTTAACTGTAGCCTATTTACATTTTACTTTTTTTCTCAACGTCATTTAGGTGGGCGAAAACACCGGTCACAGACGCTACTCAGTCGCGGTTCCCATAACCGCTATCCGGTAATTGTAATATTCTTAAATCCGCAATTCTTAATTTACATTTTGTACAGTATTTATAAAATTCAATTTCTTTTCAATATTGAAAGTAATTTGACAGCTCAACTAATTCATTATAGAACGTATTAATTTCATGTATATAAAAGGATTGATAGAAAATCACACCTAGCGGCGGCAAAAGTTTTTCTGACATGTGTCGTGAAGCGGACGATAAATGCGGTAACCCTGGAGAGTCTCTCTTTCACCTGATACTGGGAATTAAGGATGCGACATCGATATCGATGTTTCCGAAACATCGATGTTTTGATAAAGACACTGATGTTTTAAACATCGATTTATTGAAGCCGATGTTTTTTGCACGATGTTTTACGTTGTCTCGATGTTATTTTTAATAAAAAAGTACCATAGTAAAAAACATTTACCACGTAGCATAATTTTCACACTCAGTAAATGTAAGTTTGAATTCTGGAAAGGACGAATACAAAAGAGGGAACGATTCCTTAGCAAACAGACAAATGGCAATCAACAACCAATGAACCCATCATAGCGCTTGGAATGTTCCTGACACTCCAGAACCTTCCATGGGGTTTTATTTTATAAATAGTATATACACGAGAGCAGCCATTTAAGTTTTTGTTTTGTTATGTTTTATATAAGTTAATAACGTTAATATTATTAGTAAGATGCCTCCCAAAAGCACCGTTTGGAAATATTATTGAAAAACCTCTGACAAATTAGTGAAATGCAATATTTGCCTTAAGTCCCTCAAAACTTCTGGCAATACCAGAAATTTATCTGCACATTTGAAGGCAATACATGGCGATATTTACAACGAGAATTTTGAGTCATCAATGTAGCCCAAAGCAACCAAGTGTTTGTCATTTGTGTCTGCCCAATCAGACAGTAAAATTAAATCACCCCCCCCCCCCCCACGACTAACCGAAGTAACATTTATGTTAAAGGTTACTAAACGAGTTTTAAAAAGTGAATGTTCTAAAACATCGATGTTTAAAAACATCGATGGTTTTTGGGCGATGTTTTATTAGCATCGATGTTTAAATATTGAATATCGATGTTTCAAAACATCGATGGTTTGTTATCGATGTCGTATCCCTACTGGGAATATACATTCGCGAAACAGAGAGCGAAGTGTAGGAGAAAGCAGTGATTTACTGGTCTCGTCGCTGAGAGAAGGTTTTATGGCGTCCCTCGTCCCTTTGATGATTCGTACACAGACCGCTCCGGAGAGCGGTTTTAAGACGAATGATCAAAGCGATGAAGTACTTCCCCACGTTTGGGGGGGGGGATTAATCGACACCAAAATGTGTCAAGAGGTGACGGAGGAAGCTTATTCGCAGCTTATTCGCGTATATGTAGTTGTAGCTTGACAGCATTGAACATGGCATATAAAACATGGCATATAAAAAGTTCTTTTTATCTTGTAATTGTTTACCATGTTTTTATTAACTCGCTTTCTTGTTTGTGTGTGTGTTTGTCCAGTACAAATCTTGCAATCGATTTTTAGCTAACTTCCTGACTAGCTAGCTAGACATTTGAAACCTTTAGAATAGCTCAGAACACGATGACAATGCATTCTTTTAATACCTTTAGCCATTTTTAAGCAGAATTCAATTCATTTTCAGTTAATTTTGTTGTTTGAAAATTTCTTATAATTGCTCTCTTTATTACGCATTTGATCATTTTCTTTCAAGTTGATGGGATAATTCTTCAAAAAAATTTTTTAAAAATATTTATCAATACATAGAATTGTCAGGTTTATATGATTCAACAAAAAATTTAAAAACGTGGTATATAAAAAAAAATTCTTTTTATCTTGTTATTTTTAACGTATTAATTTCCTATATGAAAAGTATAGTCCGAAAATCCCAGCTAGAGGCGGCCAAAATTTCTCCGACGCCTCCTCTGATACGGGCGATAAATGCGGTAACCTGGAGAGTGTCTGTCTTTCATCTGCAATCGATCGTAGGCGGGGAGAAGAGACCACGTCAGTTTAGCCATCGATAGAAACGCATGTTCTGGGTGGGAAATCCTTCGCTAACATTACGAATAACGTCCGTGCATCGTAAAACACAGTATTAAACCGATAAAGAGCCACGCTTGACGATAGTTGAAGAACCTTCGTCAACCGACAGGTCAGGGAAATCTCTTTACATCGAGAATGATGTTGTTTACGTTTGCCCTTATTTCTCTGTGACGTAGCAGTGGAATTACTATTAAGCGGTGTTGGTATACGGCACGGAACTGTTTTCATATTTTCTTTTTTTGATAATATTCGTTCAACTAGTAGGTAACCCGCCATTTTGACGTCATAATGGAAAAAGTATATGAAAGTTAAAAAAATATCCTGAATTATCTAAAATATTGCATTTAATCCACACCTTGTAAAAGCAATCCCTTTCATTATTTTTTTATTTATTTAGTTTTTCATGCGATTGGAGTAGTAGACTGCCATCCAACCCGTCATTTTGACGTCATAATACTAAAAATGACGTCATAATGAAAAATTTATATGAAAGTTAAAAATTTTTTTTACAGTTCACTACGCGATTCATTCACATTCAAGTTTGTTGTTTACTTTCAGAATTCATCGCAAAAGTAAACAGATTTTTAAAAACTGTTAAATATACAGCTAAAAACATCCAATTTTTTTTAGTTCTGAATGTTTTATAGAAAAATAGGCTGAACAAACGTGATTTGATGGAGAAGATATTTGTTTTTAGGTAAGAAAAAATTCTGATCCAAATCTGAAATTGAAATTAAGCCTAACCGGCGGTTTGTTTACTGAGGGCTTCAATTGAAAGATGAGTACAGCCCGGAAGTGTCATACAGAGACAACGGCTATTATATATAGGATAAGCAGTCTCTTGTAATTTCATGCGTTATCTATGTATATAAAACGGTTCCGTAACTGACTGACAGACAACGCACAGACCAAACCGCCGGACCTAAAGGGCTGAAATTTTGCATGGTCATTCTTCTTATAGTGTAGGGGTGAACTAAGAAAGATTTTTGAAAAATTATTCTTAGATGTTTTAAAATTAAATTTTTAAGCTGTTTTAGTAACTTTTTTTAAGTTTGCATTTAAAATAATAATTTGAGGGTTATAAAATTTATATCACGAGAAAGATCCTAAATATTCCTTAAAAATGAAATATTTTTCGAATCTTTTCCTCCATTTTTTGATTTTTGGTGAATTCTTAAAGATTCATTTTGAGAATTTAATTTATTAAATGCTGATAACGTGATTTATTTTTCTGGCACTTTAAATAAATTTATCGTCACGTTCATAACAACTAAATAGACAAAAAAATATTTTATTTCTTGCTAATGCGGCAGACGATTGGACATTATCCAAAAAAATATTAAAATACAATAAAAGATATTATGTTCATCAAACTGTACTATATAAACTGTATTATATTCTTTAATATGTCCTATTACATATAATTTGAATATTTTCTTCTACATTATTTTGTCTATAAAAATAACCCTTACGATTTTTTCATTAATATTTTTTTATTCATTAATATTTTTTCATTAATATTTTTTTCATTAATATTTTTTTACCAATTGTATACATTGATCGTCGTATTTCTTATAAATATATATATATATATATATATATATATTCATTTATTTTGGCATTAATTGCATACATTGATCGTTATATTTAATTTCAATGCACTCCGTAGCGAAGTGCGGGTTTTCAGCTAGTATATATATAAAACGGTTCCGTAACTGACTGACTGACTGACTGACAGACAACGCACAGACCAAACCGCTGGAAAAAAAAGGGCTAAAATTTAAGGGGTGAAAAAAAAGGACTGAAATTTTGCTTGGCGATTCTTCTTATAGTGTAGTGGTGCAATAAGAGAAATTTTTGAAAAATTCTTAGATTTTTTTTTAATTAAATTTTTTTAACTGTTTTTGTAATATTCTTCAAAGTTTGCATTTAAAATAATAATCCGAGGGTTATAAAATATATATATCACGAGAAAGATTATAAAAATTCCTTTAAAATGAAATCTTTTTCGAATCTTTACCTCCGTTTTCTGATTTTTGGAAGAAATTTTAATGATTAATTTTTAGAATTTAATTTATTAAATGCTGATCACGCGATTTCTTTTCTTTTAATTTTCCGTCACGTGCATAACAACGAAATATACAAAAAAAAATTTTTTTGCTAATGCGATTGGACATTATCCAAAAAATTATTAACATCCAGTAAGAGAAATGTTCCTCAAACTGTACTATAATCTTTAGTATGTTCAATTAGATTTAATTTGAATATTTTCCTCTATATTATTTTGTCTATAAAAATATCCGTGACAATTTTTTTATAAATATATTTTTTCGTTTTTTTTTACATCAATTGCATACATTGATCGTTGTATTTATTATAAATATATTTATACATATTTTTTGGCATTAATGGCATACATTGATCGTTGTATTTATTATAAATATATTTATACATATTTTTGGCATTAATGGCATACATTGAACCGTTGTATTTAATTTGAATGTCCCCCGTAGCGAAGTACGGGTTTTCAGCTAGTTTCTCTATAAACATTGGCAATTATGACGGAAAGCAAAAGGTTTTGATACAGCCGGCCATTCCTGGGCACTGTCTACCCATCTTTTCCTAGAGGAAACCTTTAGTCGAACTAAGAGGGGCTTTTATGTTTAACATTATGAGATATTCGCAGCCGTTGACGTGAATCATTTCGTAAGTTTATTCTTGGGTGCCACTAAATTATATTTAACGGTTTTGATCATACTGTATCATGAAAGTAAATTTTCACGCAAGGCGAGAAAAAGGAAATAGAAGTAATTTTATAATGCTGAGCTCACAATATTGTGGCTCAGCAGCTAGGTACTCACACTATTTAGTTCATGAAACATTGAAAATTTATAATTAATTTATTGCGGTATTTTGATATTCCATTGTTTTAATACTTCAATGTTTAAGTCCAGTTATTATGGAAGTCGAAATTGGTAGTAAAATAAAATAAGCATATTCTTCCTGATATTTTAAAAGAAATGTTGTAAGTCTTATGCTTTCCTCAAAGACAGAAAGTCTGTGGTAACCTGATTTTAAATTCGCGTATTTTAACCGGTTTCACAGTTAAAAAACTGAAAAAGTAGTATTGTACAGTAGATCTGAAAAACTAAAACTTGACTTATCTAAAACAATTTTATTTCAGAATGTGGATAATTCTATGATAAAAAAAATGTATAGTGTTTTTGTTAAAAAAGTCGCAATTTTAATTTACAATATCTATATATAAATATTTTCTATCAAATAATGATTATTTTATAAATTGAGTATATGTTGTATAAATCCACCTGTTGCAGGCTCCTGAATCCTGTTTCAGCGTGCAGAAATGTTCGGGCTATCTAAAAATTCCATTTTTACTGGATAATCGGGATTTATGTAGCTACTAGCTGAATACACAAGCTTCGCTAAGGAGTACATTCAAATAAAATACAACGGTCAATGTATGCAATTAATGACATATATATATATATATATATATATATATATATATATATATATATATATATATATATATATATATATATAATAAATAAAACGGTCAACGTATGCAATTAATGCCCAAAAAATATATATATACATTTATAAAAAATTCGTAACGGATATTTTTATAGACAAAACAATGTAGAAGAAAATATTCAAATTAAATACAACGGTCAATGTATGCAACTAATTTGTATGTTTAATATCTATAAAACATACTAATTTGAATTAAATTCTTAAAAAAATTCCATGTCAATTAATCTAGTGGTTAAATTTTATCTTTTACCGGATTTTGTTGTCAATTTATTTTGTTGTTATGCACGTAGCGATAAATTAATTTAAAGTATCACAAAAAGGAAAAGAAACCACGTGATCAGCATTAAATTAATTGAATTCTAAAAATTAATCTTTAAAAATTCACGAGAAAACGGAGGTAAACATTCGAAAAAGATTTCATTTTAAAGGAATTTTTATTATCTTCCTCGTGATATAAATTTTATAACCTCCAGATTATTATTTTAAATGCAAACTTTAAACAATGTTACTAAAACAGCTTAAAAATTCACTGTAAAAAAAATCTAAGAAGAATTTTTCAAAAATCTTTCTTAGTGCACCCGTACACTATTAGAAGAATCGCCATGCAGAATTTCAGCCCTTTAGGTCCAGCGGTTTGATCTATACGTTATCTGTCTGTCAGTCAGTCTGTCAGTTACGGAACTGTTATATATATATATATATATATATATATATATATATATATATATATAGATAAATAGTAGACACATTTGCTCCATAGGTTAACATTGAGGTGAGCGAATTCAATAGGGTTAGTACGAGTACACAGCAGCCTGAATGAAAACCGAAATTGCTGCACTAAAAACATGATATTCTAGACTGCTGCACTACTAAGTGGAACTTTAAAAATTTGAGGTATTGACAGGAATTTTTCATGTTTTATTCCCAGGTTAATTTTTATACAAAAGGGTTCATGCAAAAATAACCTCACGTTCATTCATTTACTAGAAATATATAATATCGATTTTATTTATATTCAAAGCGATGACTGCGAATGTAGTGGGAAAATAAACGAATAATATAAATTAATTATAAAATTTTAAACAAATTATTATTTTACATTAGTTTTTAATTTAAACTACTTCCAGGCACCGTACTTTAATGTTCAACACATTTTTTTGCACTCATGCTGAATTGCCGTTTTGGATATGAATGAAATAAAATTCCGAAACAAATATTACATATTGCAATGTACTTTGTTAAATATACTTTATAAACGAAAAAAATACTTTATGAAACGTACTTTATAAATATATATATAAAAAAAAACTTTATGAAATGTACTATTGGAAACAAAAATTTCTTAATGAAATGTACTTTACTTTACGAAATATACTTTACGAAACAAAAGTATACTTTGTGAAATGTACTTAAAAAAAACTTTGTGGAAAAAAACAATTGGGTATAAAATATTGTTTATGAAATAAGAAGATTTATAATTGATGAAATGTACCGTATCTCTCGATTAAAAAAAAAAGTAACTCCCGCTTCCGCTGTCAAAAGCTTGTTTTGCTATCTCCTCCGAAACCGCTGGGGGTATGGGGTCGAGGGCGATACCAATGGATGCAGAACAATAGGGGGACCAAAGTAAGACATATCTCATCTTCGTCGGACTTGAAGTTTTTTTTTATTTTATGTTTTGTGGGAAAATATTGACTTTTCATCTTCAGATTACGATAATTCGCCAAAAAATGATCGTAGAATTTTGATCTTTTTACAGTCTAAGACTACAGACATTTCTCTTTCAAACTAGACCTCATTTGTTTAAAAATATTTTAAAACAGACTAATATTGTCATCAAAAAATGAAACACAGTTTTTCAAGAAATATCGTCCCCTATGTGGATGTAATATCGATGCTCCTCGAGTTTTTATCTTGCAAATAAAATATTTACATCATCTGGAAGCTGAAAGATTTCTTATTCATAGAAACCTCATTTGAAGTCTCTATCTTAAAATTTCGATTTTTCATTGAATTTTAAAGCTGATAATTCAACAGTGATGAAAAGCCCTTCGCATAAGAGTGACAACAGTAAATGGATGGAAGCTGTTACATTGCCCGAGAATCACCCCTATGTATCTCGCTATTAGCCCTAACAGAGGAGCGAGCGTAGCGAGCCTATGGTCGAAGCCCCTAGTGAAACAAAAAATACTTTATGGAATGTAGTTTCTTAAAAAAATGTGCATGTGTTGGACGCTATTACAAGGAAAA
>OU015490.1:28026659-28054159 GCA_907164885.2 Dolomedes plantarius
AGAATAAAAAGTAACGTAATTTTGTTTTCACTGTACATTTAATTTCACTGAAAAGAGATTTTTTTCTGTTTCTTTTTGTGAGTGGATAAAGGCTTTTAGATAAAAGAACTCTCCAACAAACGCATAAAAAAATCCTGACACACAGGAAAATTTCTCTGCATTTATTGTTTTGACGATAATTAAAAGAAATCTGAAAACTGATTTTTATCCCTGTGTTTCTGTTCTGTGTTGATATGAGCTGCGAAATTGTGCTAAATTTCGGTCTCAAAATAGCGAAATTTATGAATTTTACAAACATTCGTACAAATAGGTGGCTTGAAAATTGCATAGCAACGGTGCTAATCGAATCCCTTTAATTTTAATAGAAACAGTATTTTTATCGTATTGGTTGGATTTTATTACCTCCTGACTGCCCTTTGACGATTTTCCAACTACGTTTGTAATGAATTTATTTTTCAGCCCCAGTTGAAATATATTTGGCGGTCTTTCGCTGCTTCTTTGTAAAGGTTTTGCTCGTTGAAGAAATAAGTGCTTGGGTTGATAATTAGTCCATAGAAAACGTCTATAAAAACATGTAATAATTACAAGATAAAAATAATTTTTTTTATATACCACGTTTTTAAATTTTCTGTTGAATCATATAAATTTGACATTTCTATGTATTAATAAATAAATTTTTAAAATTTTTTTGAGGAATTATACCATCACCTTAAAAGAAAATTATCAAATGCTTAATAAAGAGAGGAATTATAAGAAATTTTCAAACAACAAAATTAACTGAACATGAATTCAAATCTGATTAAAGATGGCTAAAAGTATTGAAAGAATGCATTGTCATCGTGTTCTGGGCTATTCTAAAAGTTTCAAATGTCTAGCTAGTCGGGAAGTTAGTTAAAAATCGATTGCAAGATTTGTACTGGACAAACACACAAACAAGAGAGCTAGTTAACAAAAACATGGTAATAAAAAACAGGTATCACGACCTCATTTCTGATCTGTATAAGTTGTCAATAAAAATAAATTCATTGATATAACACGTGTTGCGTGTTTTTAACGTATGTGGCAGCTAAATGAGGTGTCAATAAATTATCATTTATATAAAACATGTTGCGTGAATTTAACGTATGTGACAGCTAAATGTATCACTTTATGAGGTGTTAATAAATAATCAGTAGTATAAGATGTGCTGCGTGTTTTTAATTCGTATTTAATGTTATGATGAGCTAAAACACGCGAAACGCACGCTCCGCTGTCTCAGTTCTGAGGAGTATGAGGTGTCAATAAATGTTCATTGCTATAAAACGTCGATAAATATTCATTGCTATAAAATAATCCTTGCTATAAAACGTCCTGCGTGCATTTAACGTAACGTATGTGACAGCTAAATGAGGTGTCAATAAGTTATCAGTAGTTTGAGACTTGCTTCGTGTATTTAATGTTATAACGAGTTAAAACACGCGAAATGCACGTTTCGCTGACTCAGATCTGAGGAGTATGAGGTGTAGATAAATAATCAGGGATTAAACACGTACTGCGTGCATTTGATGTGTGTTATAGAGATGTTAATTTAAATAAACAGGGATATTATATCAGCTGCGTGTTTAAAGTGAGTGGTTCAAGATATAACGAGTTAAAACGCGCGAAACGAGAGTTTCGATTTCCCGATTTTATGCTGTTTCAGGGGTCAACACATAAGTGATATAATGTTATATATAGCAGCCCTACCACAGGTCCAGGGTTCGACCCTGTGACTGGGCAAGGTCGACTCAACCTTTCATCCCTTGAGTAGGTCAATAAAATGAGGACCAAGTATGCTTGGGAACTAACTCTGGGGGTCCCGGGGCAGGTTGACCACCTGCCAGATACATATGCTGTATGGCACTTCAAGCCCACGGTCAAGAAAACGGAGGAGCGCACCACCGGCCTTGGGCCACAATGGACTGTTGCGCCACTGGGTAGTTAGCTAATGTTATAATCATGGATACTATTAGTGAACTGCTGCGTTTTCTCAATTTGCGTATGAATATATCTTTGAACTTTGCATTCCATAAGGTATTTCCATGAAACCACAATTTATATATATAAAAAAAATTAACGCCTTTAAATGATTTTTTAATGAAAGTATGCAGGGGGGGACGGAGGTGGAGCTACATGATGCGTGAAAAGCAATGACAGGGGTCGCCAATCGAAACAGGTTGGGAAACACTGCTTTAGGGGTACCATAGTCTTGAAAACATGCCGCTTTCGAGCACCGTTAATGCTTCATTGAATTACAGATTACAGAGTTTTCTATTGCATATTGTTCTAGCAGTATAGAGATAGATTCCAGAACTGACACTAAATTTCCTTATGTTGCAGGTTTTTCCACGTTGCGAAAACAACTCAAGGATTTACTCGTCGCCGGTGACGATCATGACGTCACCATCAAAGTGGGAGACCGAGAGTTTGGTGCCCACAGATGCGTCCTTCGGGCCCGCTCGACGGTATTCGAAGCCATGTTCAAGCACGAGATGAAGGAAAGCGTGGACGGCTCGATCACAGTCGAGGACTGCGATCGACCAGATGCTTTCGGCGATTTCCTCCAGTACGTATACACGGGAGATGTCGAGGATCTGTCCGTCGGCAACGCGCTGTGGCTGTATTACGCCGCCGATAAGTATGACGTCTTGAACCTGAAGGATGTATGCGTCCACTTCCTGAAGGCCTTGCTGACGGCGGACGTGGTATGTGACGTCATCGCCTTAGCAACGACGCATGAGGAATATGAGCTACTGGAACACGCGACCAACTTCTTCATGGAAAACAGCAAAGAAGTCCTCGAGACTTCCGAGTGGCGGCGTTTCCTCAAAAGCAACCCCGATGAAGCTACTGAACTGTACAAGAAATCCTTTGAAATCTTGCATGAAATGAAAGCAAAGGAATTGAAGTACACCGATGGTCTCTCTCACTGAGAACTTTTAAACCTTGTGTGTTTTTAGTTTACGAGGCTCTCTTGCTTTTGTGATTTTAATTTCCAGTCTTAACCGCCCATAACCGACAGGGTGTGTAACATGAGATGTGACGCAGTTGGGTTTGTTTGGGTGGTTTGGGACTGTGCAGGGAAGCGATAGCCCGGGACGTGCTTGGTTTAACCCTTTCAGGGAGAACAACCTCCCCCGTTTGCACGATGCAGATTTTCCCCCCGATTTTTTTTAACCTAAAGAATCTTGAATTTTTTTCCAGTTAACCTTTAGCTTATTGGGCCCATTTTTCCGATTTCCTCATTGGAACGGGAAATTTCATAGCCCCTTGTATGAACGGCCATTACGGGGTTATATATATATATATATATATATTCTTGAGACCGTATTTTTGGGATACATGCTATCCCAACCCGTAAGGAAAAGGTTAAAGGTTGCAAAATTTCTCTACTTCTTTAACATGATAACAGATGGCAGTAATAACCATTTTTCTGCTCATTTAATTGGAATGCATTGAATGCAAGTGAAAAAAAGACTAGATTTCGGCATTTGCACTGTGCAAACGGCGCCCCTAAAAGAGTCAAGCTCTCAGTCAGGGGTTCCATGGGTGAGGCGACGATGCAACCGCCTCAGTGCCGTATGGAAAGATGTGCTAAAATGAGACAAAGTAAAAATACGAAATTATTTACGAATAACGAATACAAATTAATAGTGTAATCTGATGTACGACGAAATTCGTAAAATGACAGAAATATAAGAGAATATTTTTTTTATAAACTGCTGAATTTGAGATCACGAGAAATGAATTTTGAATGCCTATTTCTAAATGTTGTAGTAGCTCTAAGAATGCTATACTAGCACTACCTGAAACTGTAGCAGCTGCTGAGTGCAATTTTTCTAAACTGAAAACTTTAGAGAAAATTTTAGAGAGGGTATTAACACCCCTCCTTTTAAAAAAAATAAACACTATATTTCTTGAACCATATGGCCTAGGAAGCTGAAATTTTGTATAGACGTTTCTCTTAGACCCTTGGTGTGCACAAAGACATCTTTCTTTTTTTTTAAATACAAAACTTAAGGGTTAAAAGGCGCTTAATACACCTCCCCCCAAAAAAAACTCTATTTCTGGAACCACAAAGCGTGGTTAAGGGGGTTAATAGGAGCCTAATTCCCCCCCCCCCAAAAAAAAAATCACTAAATCTCTGGAACCATGAAGCCTCGAAAGCTGAACATTTGATTGATGGTTCCTCTAAACCAGGGGTCCCCAAAGTTGTCGATATCGACCCCCAAGGGGTCTATAAGAGTTCTCTAGGGATCGATGAATACACGAGGGTCGAAAGGGGGTCGAGAATACACGAGGGTTGAAAGAGGGGTCGATTAATACCAAAGATAATCAAACTGTCTAGGAAGAAATAGAATATTCCCAAAAAAATTCGAAATACGGATATGATCAACTACTGACTATCCTAGTTATAGCTTGAATTTTGCCTTAGCCTTGTAATCTGGGGGTCTCTAAGAAGGCAAATATTCTATGAAGGGTTCGACGGGATAAAAAGTTTGGGGACCCTTGCTCTAAACCAGGCGTCGGCAACCTGTGGCACGCGTTCCAGGCTTGGCACGCGGTGGAGTTTTTAATGGCACTCTACACTACTCTACATTGGAAATAAATTCAGCATTTTCATTTACGTACACTTGCAGTAAAAGTGTAGTCACACGGACTCTCCTCGTAAATTCAGTGGGTCCGTTCCAAGTGCGTTGGTATACGGTTTCGGCGCATTGGTATACGAAAATAATGACAGAATACAAATTTGACGTTGTGACAATTTGTAACATAGCTTATACTAATTCTAATATTGTTATATGGTATGTAAAAAAGTTCAGTTGTTTTTTGTTTACGTTTTTTGTGAAGACATGTATTTTATTGGTTTAATTTTTGTTATAATTCATCCATATTTCATCAAATGGAGAATAAGGGCCTGTTCACATAGGAGTCCGTTGCGTTGCGTTAAGGAAAAGATGACGAGGCGTTAAAAATTTCATTGCTCATCGTTTGGAGGCATATGATTGGTTTATTTTCGTCACAACGTCATCTTTTTCTTAACGCAACGCAACGGACTCCTATGTGAACAGGCCCTAAGAAACAAAACCTTTATGTTCGCGGTTTTCAAGACTCTTGGAAGAATAAATATGGATTTATACAACAAAAGGATCGTGCTGTATGTGTGATATGTCACGAAAGCGTCGTATGCCGCACGTCAAGTGTACAAAGTCCTTTCCAAACCAAACATCAGTCCACATTTAGTAACAGCGATGAGAAATGTGAAGCTATAAAGGGAGCTGTTTCTGGTTATAAGAAACAAGTAACTTTTTTTGTGGAATAACTGGAACGAAGCCTAAAGCGACAGAATGCAGCTTTTCAATTGCTCATTGCATACTGCCAAAGGTAAGCCCTTTACAGATGGGGAATATATAAAGAAAATCTTTATAAAAAGTGCTGAAAAGTTGTTCAGCGATTTACCTAACAAACAAACAATATTATCCAAAATTCGAGAAATACCGGCTTCTGCACGAACAATTGAAACAAGAATAACTGCAACGTCAGAAAATGTAACAACAAAAGAAAATTTTGGATTATAAGAAGCTGTTGCATTTAGCGTCGCTGTTGATGAAAGCACCGATATAAATGATGTTGCGCGGCTTGCTGTAATAGCACGGTATTGTGATAAAGATCAAGTTTATGAAGAATTGTGCAGCTTGATTCCTCTGTCTGGGACAACTAAGGGGCAGGATATTCTTTGTTCATTCATAAGCTATTTTGTTAGCAAAAACATTAATATAGAAAAAATATTTTATGTAACTACTGATGGCGCACCTGCAATGGTTGGCAAGGATAGAGGACTTGTCAAGGAGTTGTTCTTGAAAATCATTGGACATAAAATATTGAACTGCCATTGTTTATATAATACATCAGGAAAGTTTAGTTGCCAAAATTTCGTCACAGCGCTTAATTCCTGTAATGAACAATGTTGTTAAAATAGTTAATTTCATAGTGTCTCGTTCTTCATTGATACACATGCAATTTAAATCTCTTTTAGAAGAAATGGAAAGTGAATATGTGGGCCTCCCCTTATGCAGCCATGTCCGTTGGCTTAGTCGAGGCAATGTCTTGCTTAAGTTTGTGTCATGTCTGGAACACATTAACATTTTTCCTAATGAGAAGGAACAACATTTCCCCGAATTGAACGATAAAGAATGGTTATGATGTTTCTGACTGATATAACTAAACATCTCAGTGAACTAAACTTAAGATTGCAAGGAAAACGCCCAACTGTGCTCGAATTTTTTGAATATTGGAAAGGATTTGATACAAAATTAAATATATTTTTATGTGATATTAATGCTAGTACCTACAAATACATCCCAAATGTTAAAGCGCTTGCAAATAAATCGACCATAGACAAAGATGAACTTAAAACGTACGTCGAAGAACTTAAAGAGGAATTTTCCAAAAAATGCAAAGACTTTGAAGATCATATGACTATGTTTTCCTTCCTCATAAAACCATATTTAATAGATCCACTAATGATCCCGTTTAATCTTTCAATTTTTGAGTGGATGGAACTTTATAATTTTGAAATGGAACTTATCGAACTAACATCTTCAGAGTTATGGAAAGCAAAATTTATGGAATTACGAAAAAATCTGGAAGATGACTCTAAGGAAAAATCGACTGTTATATTAAATTGTTGGATGTCATTGCCGGAAAGATTTAATTGTTTAAAGAAAATTACAAGTACTCTGCTTTCCGCTTTTAGTTCTACATATCTCTGTGAACAAATTTTTTCACACATTAAACATATTTTGAGTCCACAAAGAAGTTGTTTAACAGCTGAACATTCAGAATCTTGTGTGAAATTAAAAGTGACAAATTATACCCCTGATATTGAAATATTAAGTAAAGTGGTGCAGGGACAAGGTTCACATTAAAAAAAATTTAATTTGTGTTGGAATTTTCTATTTTTTATTCTTTTAATAAATATGTTTAAATGATAAATTCGTTATCATATTCTTCTCCTCTAGAACTCCATTATATAATTTGATGGACATATATACACCAATACATACTGTATATACTTACTATTACTTTCTGGTAACAAGAATTAAGGCAGCACCCTGGATCATATGGTAGATTGGCTTGGCACACCACAGCTAAAAGGTTGCCGACCCCTGCTCTAAACCATTAGTTCCCAACCTGTGGGTTGCGAGACCCAGGGTGTCGCGTAGTGTTTTCTGGGGGGGGGAGGGGGGTCGCCACTGTTTTATTCAATTAAAGTAACTTTTTAGCGAATTACACCGAAAATTTTTTCAATGCTTATTCATCATGAAGCTGAAGGACAGTGATGTTTTTTCAAAGGAAAAGATTTCATTCAACCATCAAACGCAGTTCGTTAGAAATCCACCGCCTTTATTGGATGGTCAATGAAAATCGCGGTTACGGGCATTCCTCGACTTACGACCGTTCGCACTTGCGACCGAAATTCTTAAATTAAAAAAAACTCAAATATACTGTCCCTCGAATGTGTACATACCTATATGTATCCCATAATTATTAAAAAATAGGATGAAATATTCTGCAATACTGCAAATTTTTTATGACGCAATAATAAAAATGCATGACGCAATAGTTTCGATACCCACACGATAAATCAAATAAACCTTCATTGGCTTCAGATATGGCTTCAGCTTTTCGCCATATTTACAAAGAACTACAACAGTTAGAAGCAATGGATCCCAAAGAAGAAAGATTCACAATTGTAAATCGTCGTATTCGGGAAAATCTGGCTTACTACCTGACAATATACAAGGAAAAGAAGAGGCAAACTATTCCAACTACCTTCGATAACTTTGCTAAAATAACTTTCCTTCTGTCGCAAATTCTGAAGCGATGGATTGTGCTAACATAATGAGTAGCGATGACGAAGAATAATTTATGTCTTCTAAATACAATGTATTTTAAATTATGTATGAATGTAAAAAATATATGTATGTGAATATACAAAATATGCATATGCAAAAAAAAAAAAATATTAGTTTGAAACTCGAGTTACGACCAATGTCTCTGTCCTTATCTTGGTCGTAAGTTGAGGAATATCTGTACTTACTACGTACGGTATATACAGGGTGATTTTTATTAAACTGACGCTACTCAGAGCCATTTGTAGTGTGCGATCTGTCAACTGGAATTCCACCGAAATTGATAGAGGGACTAAGAACGACATGGGAAAGAGTTTCCATGAAAAAAAATAAAAAGTTCCAAAAGTTACCGATAGGGGGAGATATGGCGCTGTTGTCGGCGCACCCGAGAATTCGCACAAAACTCAAGTACAACATCAAAATGCAAATTCAAGACTACGGAGTCGACAGCAACACCAGTATTGCGAGCTATAAAGATAAGGGGGTGTCCATTAATTACGTGAGGCTTTTAGGGGGGGGGGGGGTCGAGCCGAATCTCACCCAGTCTCACGTGAGGGAGAGGGGGGGGTCTCGGCAAATATCATGTAATTTTTTTTCCGCAAGAAACAGTGTAAAATTGCGAGAAAACTGGGTTATATTGAGTAAAACATGTTTCTACACTAAAATATGGCTAAATCCTACACAATAGTTCCAGTAGTCACTCTTGAGACATCACATGAGGCCCCGAGGACTGAATTAGAATGAATATTCTTTTGCGAATTTTAGTAGTTCCAATTTAAGTATTTTATTCTTCGATTTTCGAACTGTGATTCTAGACTACGTTCTTAGTAGTCTTAAATACTAGTCTTACATAATTAAGCAAATTATGTTTTTTTAAATAAATCCGACGCAATCAAGCACAGATTAACGTATTTACACTAAAAATACGCATTTTGAAAAATCTCAAGTGAGATTAGGGGGGGTGTCGTCGAAAAATCGCCTCATGTAATTAATGGACGCCCCCTAAGGGGTGAATACCGAAAAAGTTGTAATAAGCAGACAAATGAATAACAAAAAAATTTCACTTCAACGCCGCTTTATGTCGCAAATTCACTTATCTCTCCTTCAATGTGACCTCCATTCTGGTGGACGACCCATTGCAACCTGAACATTAAGTTCTCAACGGCCGAGCGTAACATGTCACCAGAAATGTTCATCACAGTCCGGGATATGTTGTCCTTTAGGGCCGCCAAGCTAGAGACTTCACCGATATACACCTTGGACTTTAAATAACCCCACAGAAAGAAGTCATATGGGTTAGATCTGGGGAGCGAGGTGGCCATGCAAATGGAAAAAAAAAGCGACTGATGGCCCTTTCTTCTGTAAAGCGATAACGCAACAGATTCCGCACTAATCTTTATAGCCCAAAATACTGACGCTGCTGTCGACTAGGTAGTCATGAATTTGCCTGTTGATGTTTTACTTGCATTTTATGCACATTCTCGGATGCGCTGACAACAAAAGCGCCATATCTTCCCTCTATCGGCGACTTTTGGAACTATTTTTTTTTCGTGGAAACTTTTTCCCATGTCGTCCTTAGTCCCTCTATAAATTTTGGTGCAATTCTGGCTGATAGATTGCGCTACAGGTGGCTCTGGCTAGTGACAGTTTAATAAAAATCACCCTGTACATTGTAAACTTCAGTTTGTCTTCCATCAGTCTGTGCTGTCACTTTTGGCTTAACTATTGTAGTTTCCTCAACGGAATAAAACAATTTTTTTAAAGATATTTCTATTCTTGTTGTTATGTAATTGGGAATCCTTACGGTATGCGTATTATTTTTCTCGAGGTTATGTTCTGTTTTTGTTGTTACTTTTACACACCCTTTCTCTGTTGCATGAATGTTTCTTAATGTTCTC
The DNA here is from genome assembly GCA_907164885.2 of Dolomedes plantarius. Classification (NCBI taxonomy): domain Eukaryota; kingdom Metazoa; phylum Arthropoda; class Arachnida; order Araneae; family Dolomedidae; genus Dolomedes; species Dolomedes plantarius. Next base: position 28,036,492 of record OU015490.1, read on the forward strand.
CGTTTCTTACAAATTCCATTGTTAAATTAAACGTCCAGTTGGAATTAAATCATGGAAAATTCATATTAGTTTATTTTATTTGCCTTTAAAGGACTTTTAAAAATAATTACGAGATAAAAAGAACTTTTTATATAGCATGTTTGAAATTTTCTGTTGAATCATATAAACTTGACAATTCTCTCTTAATTGCACAAACCTTCACTTAATTATTCTTTTTCACTTTCTTTTATTTAATTTTAATAACTTTTTAGTCGTTTCCACTATCCACAGACTTTATAAACTTTAATTTTTATAATTTTATTTTAATTTTTCGCACTATATTTTTGTAAACAAACTAAATTCACATATATTCTGTTTTCAAAATCGTCAAACGCCGTTACGCAAAAGTGCAAGCATTGAATTCGATCGAAGCGCCACCTTGCTGATTTTTTTGTCTAAAAGTATTAAAAGAATGCATTGTCATCGTGTTCTGAGCTATTCTAAAATTTTCAAATGTCTAGCTAGTCGGGAAGTTAGTTAAAAATCAATTGCAAGATTTGCACTGGAGAAACAAACATACAAACAAACAAGAAAGCGACTTAATAAAAACATGGTAATAATAATTACAAGATAAAAAGAACTTTTTATATACCATGTTTTTAAATTTTCTGTTGAATCATATAAACTTGACAATTCTATGTATTAATAAATACTTTTTAAATTTTTTTGATGAATTATCCCATCAACTTGAAAGAAAATAAAGTTAATTGGAAGTTAACTTGCGTTAAACTTTTCGTTCCCGTCCCGGGCGGTAGATGGCTGCACCAGTCTACAGAACAAAACTGCCTGAAAATGAATTCAATACTGCTTAAAGATGGCTAAAAGTATTAAAAGAATGCTTTGTCATCGTGTTCTGAGCTATTCTAAAAGTTTCAAATGTCTATCTAATCGGGAAGTTAGTTAAAAATCGATTGCAAGATTTGTACCGGACAAACACACACACACAAACAAGAAAGCGAGTTAATAAAAACATGGTAATAAAAATAGGCGGAGGTTGTGTGGCAACCGCCAAATATTTCACCAAACAAGCACTTTAGCGAGACGTGCATTCCGGCAACCATCCAGTGGGAGGGGCCCAAAATGAAGCCCTCTGTCGGAGGAACGCAGAAACCAGGAACGATATTGCTGTGTGCTGCGTAATGTTGTAATGCCAATAAAGATAATGTTCTCTAAAGAGCATTAAATACAAAAACAAACACATAAATGATAATATTTTTACCATGTTTTTATTAACTCGCTTTCTTATTTGTTTGTGTGTTTGTGTGTTTGTCACGTACAAATCTTGCAATCGATTTTTAACTAACTTCCCTACTAGCTAGACATTTGAAACTTTTAGAATAGCTCAGAACACGATGACAGTGCATTTTTTAACACTTTTAGCCATCTTTAAGCAGAATTAAATAATTTTCAGTTATTTTCAGTTAATTTTGTTTTGTAGACTGGTGCAGCCATCTATCGACCGAGACGGGAATGAAAAGTTAAACGCAAGTTAACTTCCAATTAACTTCATTTTCTTTCAAGTTGATGGGATAATTCATCAAAAAAAATTTTTTTTAATGTATTTATTAATACATAGAATTGTCAAATTTTTATGATTCAACAGAAAATTTAAAAACGTGGTATATAAAAAGTTATTTTTATCTTGTAATTATTCCTTTACATATCAGGGTGTAATTCCACTCTGTTGTAGCAACACTGGTAAGCAGAAGTCAACAAAACAACAGCCCATTGGTCTCCAGCTTGAGTGAAGAATGTTTTAAGGCTACTAATGTTTTTTGTATTTGTCATGACAAAACATCTTTCTACAAGGGTGAATTCAGTAATTTTTTATAAGCCTATTTTTATCTCTCAAAAATTGAATGCAAGAATTTTTAGCTCAGTTAATGTCAAAATAGTCTTCTTTGTACTGTTTTAACCTATCCTGAAAGTTAAAGGTCTGTATGACAAAGGAGGGGTATGACCCAGTTACCCCATCAGATTTAGTGATTTGAGGTGACTGGGCCATACCTTCAGGGTAACTGGGCCCAGGTATGGCCCAGTTACCCTGAACGTGTTTATTCCGAGGAATTTCTCTAAATTTAAAAGGTTTCATCTAATTAAAAAAGTTTTTTAGTGAGCACCTAGGGACTTATAGGAACCCCCATGCAAAATTTCAGCTTCCTTGGGATTATGGTTCCAGACATCAGTCAGTCAGCGTGTTACTTTGGGGGTTTCAGCCACTTTAAACCACCTTAAAGATTCAATTTTTAAGAGGCGTTCTTAATGAGTACCTAAGGCGCACTGACTGACCGTGCAAAATTTCAGCTTCCTTGAACTTATGGTTCCAGAGATACAGTGACGAGTCATTCAGTGGTATTTGGCTTTTACATATTATATAAATTTAGCCAACAATGTAGCTGAGCAAAAGTTGCTCTAAATTTGGTGTTGGGTTTCTCTTCCGGTTTATATACATTTTTAGTTTTAATTAGCGTAGTGTCGAGCCGCAGAGATATTACTTGTAACATTTCATCAGAAACACTCCTCTAAAATATAAACAGGTAACAGTTTGGAAATATTTTAGCCAGAGATACAGGAATCTGCCAGCCAGTATTTTATTTTGGGGATTAAATTTCTTTAACCAAAGATGAATTGTTTTAAAAATATTACTCAAAGAGCATTTAAGGCCTAAGAGAAACACGATACAAAATTTTAACTTCCTAGAAAGTATGGAACCAGACGTAGGTTTTTTTTAGGGGGGGGGGGGGGGGACGGAGTTTAAACCCCTTAAAAATCTATTTTTTTTTCTAAAAAAAATTATAAGTAAGCACCTAGGGCTTAGGAGGAATAACCATTAAAAATTTCAGCTTCATACGCTTTATAGTTCCAGAAATAGAATATTTTTTACGGGGGGATTAAACTCCTTTTAACCCCTTAAATTTTCCATTAAAAAAATTTCTTTCAGCGTACGTAGGGCCTAAGAGAAACCAACATACCCAATTTTTTTTCCTCCCTATTTTGTAAGGTTCATTCTCTGTTTATGATTACTTAAAATGCACTGTTTCCCACGGAATCTCAATATCCCCACACCGCAATAATAGCTGGTGAAAATTCAAAAACTGTCGAGGTTCAGCTGACATTGGTTAAGCGACCAGGGCTATTCCGCACTGATAATTAACTCTGAGTTACGCACTGATAATTAACTGAGCCTAAAACAAAATTTTCCGTTGAGCTGTCATCTATTGTCTTGAATGCGAATATATATTACCGTGTAACCTAATTTTAGCGAAATAAAGAGGTAAATTTGTTTAAGATAATAAATGTACAGTTAACTTTCGATTATACGTTTTGCGGATTATCCGCGCAGAAAAAAAATCTGAAATCTTAATGGAATATAATTCCTACTTAATTTATTGAAAACTCAATTTATTGCAAATTCCTTGAGACATATAAATAGAAACAGAAATATATTCAGTACACCAGTTTTCTATTTATTAAGAAAATTTTTATTTCATAAAAGGTGAGATAATGTACTAAAATAACTCTTTTTTAATTTCCCGGGATCACGAATACGTTAACAAACAATACGCAAGCAAACAGTGAATTTCTAGTGCTGCCATCTTGTGACAATATTGCAAATTAAAGATCTTACTACATAAGTTTATGGTCATAGTATGTTTTTCCTCTCTTTCTTAAAATTCTTGGCGATATCAGAAAACATATCAAAGAGTCGGAAAAACAACTACAACAAAAAATTTACAGATTTCATTTATAAATTAATAAAAGAGAAAAACAAGTGTAGTATTGTATTTTGAAAACACTATAAAACTAAATAGAAACCGGATTAAAAGCGATTTTTGATATTTCGTGCTTCTCCTCTCTATCTACCGGATAATCGGGAGTACACTATAACACTGTACATTATGGCAGCATAACGAAAAATTTTGTTTTGGTTCACACTTAATTATCAGTATATATGTTGTGATGATAATTAATAGTTTAGAAATAATTAACGTTTATATTAATATCGGGTATTCAGATAATTAAATTAGTAAAGTAAGTAAGGAAGTAAGTAAATTTTAGTAACGATTGTGCTTTGTTTTAATCAAATTATTAAGCCTCTGCTAAATATATCTGAGGGTTTAAACTTGTGGTGATCAAATATTAATTGATTTGATTAATGTCATCGCATTTGGAGAAGTGTGCGCAAGTTTCTCTAAATGTTTTGACATTGAGAAGAATTAAGTTTGAAATAGATCATCACAGGTTATGCCTTATTGTTAAAAATATTGATACATTAATAAGTCTTATTTATAAACATTGTGAATGGCTGGTATGGGTTTTTGCTGGCGGTTTTTAATTTTAATGGTATAAGTTTTAGAAATATTCATTGTTTTCCTTCTTTCCCTAAAAATGACCCTTTGCCTAGCAACAAGTCTCATAGCCTCCCCCACTATCTGTAACCCGATACGTCCGCTACGCGCCTTTTTCGAAAGGGAAGAAATCCCAGAACTGGAGATGCAAGGCGCGCAAGGATACATCGTCGGGTGGATGACCAGGGCGCCGTGAAATTAAATTAATCAAGAACGAGATGAGGGGTGGGAAAAAGAAATTGTATAAAGAATTGCAGAGTGCAAGAATGCCACCTGTAGCCTTCCCCTCTCATGTCAACCATCAGAATTCAAGGCGCGCCCAGGAACTACTTGGTATGGAAGATGATTTTACGGACTGATGGAAGTGGTGACAAGGTGCTGACTCGGGAGCGCGGGGGTTTGAAAAGAGATTATTCGGGGATCCTGAGGCTGGTGGCGAGTAGAGCTGTAGACCCAAGCTGGGGGTCTCCCCAGCCCAAGGGACGATGGCGACGGGTGAAATTCTTTTCCTTTCTTTCCCTTCTTTAAATATATCCCTAATTTCTCTCCATTTTTTAAAGCTGCAGCAGATTCATTAAGAATCAATCTAATTTTAAAATTTAATTAATGATTAGTAATTAAATATTGAATGACTTAGTTTTTTTTTTATATTCGCCAGCCATTTCATTTTGGAATTGTATGTATTTCATTGTATGTATTTTATTGTGTTGTGAGGATATAGATGCTGGTTTTTACAGCAATTGCATTTTGATAATTGATTTTGGTATGTTGGAAATATGTTGATTAGAATAGATCACCAGATTGATGGTTAATATGTTAATGTTGTGAATAAATTGTTATTTTTAGATTGTAAAGTGGTGTCATGTCGGTCCTTGCCGTTTTAGTTAATTTTCTGATTTTCAGCTTTAGGTATTATCTTTATTTCAGCAGATTTGAAGGTTTTTCTTTTAGGTGAAATAATTTCATTTTTTAGGTGTACTCCAATGATAGAGAGGTAATTTTATTAGATTTAATTTCATTTTTCTTTTGGCTCATTAATCACCACAGTGATGCATTCAGTAATGAACCTAGGGTAAATTTTAATTATTATATGGTTATGGGTTATTGCTACACACAACGCAACTTTACCATCTATCTTAAAATGTATTAACCACTAATGGCCAATGGCATATATTGTTGTACTTAAATTTAACTGAATCCTAGCTTAATTAGTAAGATTTATTCCTACCTTCAATTCCTTAATTAGTAATTAATATAATAATACTAAGGTTTTAAAATAACCCTATATAACAACAATTTCGTTGCCACAAATGGTGCCTGTGTCCTACCCACGCTGTGTCATTTTTTTTTCTTCAAATGGTACAAGTCGTGAAGACTGTTTGCAAATGAGCCATTTTTTTTTCCAGTATCCTTTCTTTCGGTGAGACGGCATGACATATTAAATTTTGGTATAGTGGAGGCTTAATCTTATTTTGGCACAGATTTTTTTGGTTCATATGATTTTTATGTGGTTATGGTTATTATTATTTTTGATATTTTAAACGATGTAGATTTTAAGTTGAAATTTTTCTTACATTCCTATATTTTGTGCAATTATTTTGAATATTGAATTTTCTCACATCTTTAATTATTGAACGATATAAATGTTTTATTTGGTATTTTGGTGTTTTACTTAAGAGTATTGTTCTGTTAGTGCGCTTAAGGATGCATTTTGATTTGAAAGTTATTTTTTACATTCCTATATATGTTGCTTTTATATTGAATATTGAAAATTTTTTTAACATCTTTAAACATTGATAGATATTCTTAGTTGATATTTCAAGTGGTATTTTGTTTTTTTAACGTTTTCTATTGCTATGCTAGTGGTTTTATGTATAATATTTGATTTGAGGTGCTAAATTGTGTATGTTTTACAATGTCTTCCATAGTATATTTTCATACTAAGTATTGATAAATTTTTAATTGCAATTCTACATGTCAGATAATTTTTCTTCTTTGTTTTGGGCTTCTAATCACGGGTTTTTTTTTGTTGTTTTGTCTTGCCAGGTGCTAAGTTTTTTCTACTTCCTCTTGCCATTTAGAGCTGGTCTCATGGTCAAACGGGAATTAGACATTGGTTGGGTGCATGGACAGTTTGAAAATTACATTAAATCTTTTTCATATAATAGTTAATGTTTTTTTTTTCACACGAAAATTTAGTTACAATTGGGTTTAAGATTCAAACTTCAATGTCACAGACTGGGAAATTTGAATGCTGCGGTCATTTCAGTACCTAATAAATTCAGTTTCTCATGTCGGGTATGTGTTTGGACTTAATACCAGTTGGGTTTGGTTAGAAATTTAATTAAAATGGGGGTTAATATTCAACTTTAATGTCACAGGCTGGGAAATTTTGAATGTTGTGGTCTTTCAGTACCTAATAAGTTCAGTTTCTCATGTCAGGGATTTGTTGGATTTAATACTAGTTTAGTTTTTTTTTTTGCGAAGTGTTAGCTAAATTTAATATTGTTTAATATCTTTTGGAAGACATACTAAGGCGTCCGAAAATTTTTTGTTTATGTGTAGGGTTAATGATAAATTTTTTTGGTGCTCTTGTCTACAATGTTTCATGTGCATATTCTGTTTTGAACGGGTCAGCATGACTTTTGGGGATCGACTGCGGTTCGATTCGACCGGTTTTTGTTTATTTAAGTAGGGCATACAGTTTTTGAATAAGTTTTGGTTATGTTATTTTGGTAGGTATGCTTGCGTTGGTCTGTTCAGTTCGGATTATGCAAATGAACGTTAGACAGGGCTTCTTGTGTTAATCATTATTTTTACTAAGCATATTAGAATTTCATTGCCGCGAGGGACGAAGAGTCTCTCTTCGAAGGCTGGAATACTAAGGTTTTAAAATAACCCTATATAACAACAATTTCGTTGCCACACATATATATATATATATTTATATATATATATATATGTATATAGAATATATATATATTTATATATATATATATGTATATAGAATATATATATATATATATATATATATATATATACTATATATATATATAAATGTTTATATATATATATATGTTTATATATATATATATATATATATATATATATATATATATATATATATATGGACATCTCATGAAATAGGAGCTTACATCGTGGCCGGAAAATGAAAGTTAGCTTCAGGAACAAAGGCATTTATTTATGAATAAAATTGCAGCACATCTTACACATGTCGATCAGCGTCAATCCAGCGTCTCCTCGTAAAAGCGCGAAAAAAGAATTAGCTCAGAGAGGTTGCTAGAATTGGCGGAGGAAGTTACAGTGTGGAAAGGTGGAGCGTCTCGCCAAGGAGTCGGAAAAGGGGTTACCAGAACAGAGAGAAAGTTTAGAATGGGCGATTATAGGTTGTTAATAATATTATCATATATATATATATATATATATATATATATATATATATATATATATATATATGAGGCGGTGAAAGGCAAAGTGGTGTAAGTCACATTTTCAACTTTTTGTATTTGAGGGCAAAAATATAATCTCCATGTTCAATTTATAATGGAACTGCAAATAATTTTTATTTGAAAAATTATAATAATTATTATGAATTATAATTTGTTTAATTTATTGAGGAACTTTTTGTAGTTTTTGCAGTAAAAAGCTTTTGTCTTACACCACTTTATTTACTGACTTACACCACTTTGCCTTTCAACGCCTCATATATATATATATATATATATATATATATATATATATACACACACATATACACTCATGTACAAAAAAATTAGCGCACCAAGAAGGAGTCGTCAAAATGAAACGAAATTTTACATACGTAATGACTACTTTGATATAAGTAAATGATAAGAAAATCAAAGAAAAAGGATAATTTATTTCAGAGAAAAAGGAAAAAGAACGGAGGAGTTAATACTCCGTTGGACCCCCTCTAGCGCGAATGCACGATGCGATACGATCGGGCATTAAGTCATACAAGATCTGTATGATGTCTTGAGACATTTCGTTCCATATTTGCTGTAACCTTGCCTCTAGTTCGTTCAAACTCGTGGGATGCCCAACTCGTCGTCCCAAATGATCCCAGATATGCTTGATTGGAGACAAATCTGGGGATCGTGCAGGCCAAGGAAGGGTAGTAGCAGTGCGGAGACAGTCTTGTGACACCCTTGCCGTATGAGGCCGAGCATTATCTTGTTGAAAAGTGGCTCCTGGGAGCCGTTGCATGAGTGGCAACACATGTGGTTGCAGGATTTCATGAACATACCACTGGGCTGTCATGGTGCCACGGAACAATACTAGGGGTGACCGTGTATTGTAGGCAATGGCACCCCATACCATCACACCAGCTGTGGGAGCGATGTGTCGCTGTACAGCAAAGGCAGGATTGAAGCGTTCACCACGGGATCTCCACACACGAACACGATTGTCATCACTGCCGAGATTGAATCTGGATTCGTCGCTAAAGACGACCTGGTTCCATTCCGCTGCAGTCCAGTTTCCTCGTGCGCGGCAAAACTCCAAACGTAGGCGTCGATGGGTGGGCGTCAAGGGCAGCACACGTAATGGGCGCCGCGATACCAACTGTCCTTCAGCCAGGCGCCTTCGTATGGTTCGAGAAGACACAGAGGCCCCTAGTGAAGGTGCTACCTGTGCCTGGATGGCGGCCGATGAAGCCGTTGGCTATACGCGTGCATTTCTTACGATGTGGCGGTCTTCTCGACGACTGGTCTGTCGAGGGCTTCCTGAGCCTGGTCTTCGTGTACATGACATCTCTCGGGTCCACTGGTCCCAACACCTCCTCACAACACAATCAGAGCGGCCTAATTGACGAGCTACTCGCCTAGCTGACCACCCAGCTTCCATCATTCCGACGATTCTCCCCCTCTCAAACTGCGACAACTTCTTATATTGTCTTCGAACACGGCGTAATGGCATGTCTATCTCAGCTCTTCCTTTGTAAATGATTCAGCACACTCATACAAGCTTTGGTTACCTGTTTTATACTCCACAGAGTACGATGTTCAACGCCCTCTACCGGCTATACGTAATGCGCAATCACGCTGCATTTCTAATCATTTGCATATCTCCCCGACATGTACCTTCATTGCAAGTTTCGTTACGATCCCGTAATTATTTCTTGGTGCGCTAATTTTTTTGTCCATTAGTGTATATATATATATATATATATATATATATATATATATATACAGGGTGTCCCAAAAGTCTCCGTACAACTTAAAAAAATTATTACAGAAAAAAATAATAGGCCTACAGCAAAAATAATTACAAAAGTACATAGAGTACCTTAAAAAGTTTTTTCTGTTCAGAGATGGCGCTGCATGCACATGTAGATTGTGCAGGCGTTACAGACGGATGATTATGCGAAACGCTTCGAATCTGCAGTTGGAATGCTGCATCGCCAGGAAACCGATGAACTGTTCCTGAATCGGATGTTGTTTTCTGAACGAATCGACATTTCATGTTTCCGGACAGGTAAATCGTTTGAATTTGGGGCTCAGAACAGCAACATGTCGTACGGGAAACGGAACGGAGCAGTGAAAAGTGAATGTGTTGTGCGGACTGCTTCACGGTCGTGTCATTGGACTATTATTTTTTCTCCGAAAACACAGTAACTTCGAGTAGCTACTTAAATATGCTGGAGATCTATGCATTTCCACAACTGCAAGAACTTCAAACGAATATCATATTCCGGCAGGACGGTGCCCCCTCCTCACTGGGGATTGATAATTCGTGAGTCGCTGGATAATTCATTCCCGCAAGGTTGGATTGGCAGGGATGGCCGCTTAGTTTGGCCACCCCGGTCTCCTGACATCACTCCACTGACTTTTTCTTTTGGGGTTATGTAAAAAATGTCGTGTACCGAGCGAAACTGAACAGTCTCGTGGAATTGAAACAAAAGATCCAAACAGCTGTAACTACTGTTGATGTTAGCATGCTGAAACGCTCGTGGATAGAATTGGAATATCGACTTGATATTCTTCGTGTTACGAAAGGATCTCATGTAGGAGTATACTAAGGTAGTAGAAAAAACTTTTTACGTTACCCTATATACTGTTGCCATTGTTTTTGCTGTAGGCCTACTATTTTTAATGATGTACGGAGACTTTTGGAACACCCTGTATATATATATATATATATATATATATATATATATATATATATATATATATATATATATATATATATATATATATTTATATATATATGTATATACATACATACATACATATATATATATATATATATATATATATATATATATATATATATATATATATATATATATATATATATATATATATATATATATATATTGCGCCGACTACCATTGACTTCTGTACACCGACAAGCCCGTTTTGCATTGGTGTCGGGCACATTCAACCTGGAGTGTCACTGATTGGAGTAGAATTGTCTTCAGTAATGAGTTCCGCTTCGAATTGTCTAAGAGTGTATAATATATATATATATATATATATATATATATGTGTGTGTGTGTGTGTGTGTGTGTGGGTGTGTGGGTAGGGGGAAATTGTATTTAAAAAATATATATATTGTGTTTGTGCTCTTGGAATTGTATGCTATTTTTCATAATAATTTCATCTTGCCGTTTATTACTACTATTTCCCTTGCTGTTTACTAGAACTTTTGGTTTATTTTTCGGCTGGAAGAAATTATGAATGTTTACCTAGAAGTTTAAACATTGTACAACGTAACTTAAGAGAAAGACAAAAATATTTTACAAATTTTAATTTATTATTTTACACTCTTAGAAAAAAAAAAGACGCACAAAGAAAGACTAATCTGAATAGGACAAAATTCGGTAGATGTGATGTACATGCACAGAAAAACAAATGATTACAATTTGAGAAAAATTGGATGATTTATTCAAGAGAAAGAGCTTCCCAAATTGGAAGAGGTCAATAACGCGTTGGTCCACCTCTGACCTTTATGCAACCAATTATTCGGCTTGGCATTGATTGATAGTGGTGGCGGATGTCCTCCTGCGGGATATCGTGCCAAATTCTGTCCAATTGGCGCGTTATATCGTCAAAATCCTGAGCTGGTTGGAAGGTCCTTCCTATAATGCTCAAAACATGATCAATAGGGGAGATATCCGTCAACCTTGCTGGCCAAGGTAGCATTGGGCAAGCACGATGACAAGCAGTAGAAATTCTCTCCATGTGCGGTTGGACATTATCTTGCTGATAAGTCAGCCCAGGATGGCTGATAAGTCAGCCCAGTATGTTTTCTACTAGTATGCGATGAGAAGAGAGCAGTCTTATTGGCCTATAGTTTTGGCAGAAACTAATCCTCTGCAAAACTATAGGCTCTGTTTTTTAATAGGGATGAAAACCGCGAGTTTCGAGGCAATGGGAATGCATTTGTGTTCAAAGAATTTATCAGTTAACTCAGAGAGATAAGATCTTCAAAGAGTGGAAATAAAACTAAATGGTAGACATTTTTCGGCAAACGAAACAAAATGAGTCAACTGCATTAAAACTGCAGATTTTGTCGCACGATCCAGGTTTCAGAAGTCACATTACACACAAAAAAGACTTTGTCAAATAAGAACGTTCCAAAGCACTGGTACGCTTTATCGGTGTTTCAAACATTTTATAAAATACATGGCACTAATGATAAATCTTATAAACTATTCAACACATAAGTAAACAGAAAAGGCCGCGTTCCCAGATGCATCATGATTTCGACGTGAACTCCAGTTAGCATAACGATCTGTTGCTTCGAAACGGACGATCCTTAATTGAACTTCGGGTTTCATTTCAGGATGGACAAAGATCATTAAATGTCACCCATTCCCCACTCAGCACAGGAACTACATTTCACTCATTTCTGATGCCAATTTATGAAAATCTCAGTATCTAGCTTTTCTTCAGGGATTGCAAAGCTCTAATACACATTTCATTGCCTTGAATAGGGTTCGCCAGGACGAAACGCTGCCATTCTACGGTCATCATGACTTCCGCTAAATGTGTCGCCAGATAAACAAGGGCTTCTTGCAGCAATATCTCCTCGCCGTGTCTGGCAGCCAAATTGACGACGTCAGATATCGTTGTAGCCGCGAGCGAATTCTTCAGGAACTCGACGCCCACTTCCTTCAGCCCCGGGAAGTCGTATTTGTCGCCGGCGTAGTACAGCCCCAGAGTGTGGCCGGTCGACGAAATACCCACCTTTCCGGTGTACACGAAGCGGAGAAATTCGCCAAACGCGCCAGGGTCGCAGTCGTCTATCGTGACGGAGTCGTCGGCACTCTCCGCCATGTTGCTCCTGGACATCGCCGCGAAGACTGGAGATCGGGCCCGGAGTACGCATCTGTGGGCCCTGAACTGCTTGTCTCTGACGTCGATAAGGAAGTCGTGATCGTCCCCGGATACCAGCAAATCCCCGAAGTGCTCCGACAAAATGGAGATATCTGAAAAATGAAAAGTGAGAAAACTTTGTTATGGACTCAGAATTTTGTCGTATTCAGTCACCTCTGACATATGCTGAACTGTATTCTAAACTTAACTGTCTTGTAAGATATGCATTACCCATAACCCCCCCCCCCCCCCGTGCACCATTAGTACTAGGGTAATCGCCCCGGTGGTACTCTGTCCTTCCGGTGCAGCAGACAGGAGCAAACTACAATAATCCGCCTTTCCTAGTGGCCACCTCAGAACATTGACTTATACTAGGGTTTGACGGTTTTTCAAACCCGGTTTTAAAAAACTGGTTTTCAAAATAAATTTGTCACATTTGAAAACCGGTTTTTAAATTAAGAAAACCGGTTTTTTAAACCGGTTTTCTTAATTTAAAAACCGGTTTTGAATTCAAATTACTATGTAAAAATTAATTTTTAACTTATTTGATTTCTTGAAGACCCTGAAGAAAAACTTACAAATCCGAAGACACTGAAAGCTGAATTTTCATTATTTTAGGCAACGAATAGAAGAACCAAAAACTTAGATTTGTCATTTGATGCCCTGAAAACTATAAAACCAATCTCAGTAGCTAGTGAACGTGTATTTTCAATTTCAGGCAATATTGTGTCCAAAAAAAGAACAAGACTTAGCCACCGTTCAGTGGATATTTTATGTTTTTTAAAATCCTATTTTCTTAGAAGAAATTAAAATCAGTGAAATAAATATAAATATTGTTTGAAATTTGAAATTTTTGTTTGAGTTTTCGTTATTTTGTGTAGGTAATGTGTAATCCTTAAATATTTTTTTAAATATTTTGACTTTGATTTCGTTTTTTGTTATTTTATATAAATTAAATAAAATATTTTTCTCTATTCTATTTTTTTTTGGACAAAAATTCGAAAACTGGCTAAAACCGATTTTTTGGAAATCTGGTTTTCGAAAACCGGTTTTTCAAAAAGTAGGTTTTTGTATAAACCCTAACTTATACCGAGAAGGAGAAAGTGTTTTCGACTTGTACCAAATGTTCCAAATGCCAAGCCACTCCGGATTATATCCTAGTGTGCTTGGGACTTGAAAAGGAAGATCTTCTGGAGCGGCCATTGTTGGTCATTGGCTTCTTGAGAGTGTGCGGTATCATGGACCTAATCTAGCTCTGATGGATGACAGGGATCAGCAACAACAACAACAACATGGACTCAGAAAGTTTGGAAAAATTGATTTAGGTAATATACAATGCAATCTAAGTTGTGCTGTGAAGCAGAGCAATACTCAGCATATTCAAAACTATCACTCTACAGAGACATACGCCATGATAAGCGATATGTTTGCTGTCTGGTAAACAGGCGTTATGCTTGTTGCAGGTATTGTTACCCTCTTACCCTGAAAATCGGCTTTCTTTTCTCTATGATAATGGAAATAAAAGAGTATAAATTTTGTTCTCCTCTTTAACCCCTTCCTTCTCGCTTCCGTCAAAATCAGGAACATTACCTTTAACGCCAGGATTCACGTTCTTATCGTTCATGCAGTTTGTACACGCCGCTTGTGTTTCACGGGATACACCTGTAAGAAAGAGAAATAAAGTATACAAACTTATAAATAACTATGTATGTATATATATATATATATATATATATATATATATATATATATATGTATGTATGTATGTATATATATATATATATATATATATATATATATATATATATATATATGTATGTATATATATATATATATATATATATATATATATATATATATATATATATATATATATATGTATTTATTTATTTATTTATTTGTTTGTGTGTGTGTGTGTTTGTTTGCACGAGGATCGTTTGATAAGTCCGTGCAGAAACTGAGACAAAGCGACACTGTCCTGAAATTCTATAGTCATCTCGCATAAAAAGACTGAAACTTCAATGTTGCAGATATAATTGTCAGTTTTAGGTAAATTAATACGGATTAACACAAAGTATCATCTATACAGACACACACACACACACACACACACACACACATATATATATATATATATATATATTTATATATATATATACAGAGGCTGTTCGCACATTTCTTAGACGATTTTGGTAAGCGGTAAAAGCTAGCAGTCACATTTCAAAATCCACTGTAAATTTCCTAAAAGAAATGGAACAAAAAACTGGTATCAAGGCCATACCCTTCACTGATATCCCTACAAAATCTCCCGATGTATCAACTATGGATTTTTGTGCTTTCGGACTTTTAAAATCTGCATTATCCAAACGTCATCCCAAAACCCTTACAGGACTCTAGAAAGCTGTTGAGGAGGAATGGGATAGAATACCTCTTCTGACACTTCAAAAGGCATTATTATCCTGGAAATTGCGGAGTCGAAAGATAGTTCAGAATAAGGGATGTCAAATAGAACATTTAAAACACAAGAATTTTATGTAATTTAGTTTTGTGAATACAATATACATCGTCTAATAAATGTAGGAACAGCCTCTGTATATAATGTGTGTGTGTGTGCACGATAGTTAAAATGCGTGTGTTTGTGCATATATATGCGCTAACCTACAATAATGGTCCGGACAGCTAGATGTGATGGTATAAGGGAAAGGATACATGCTTTAATTGGGCGATGGCACCCCACATGCTGCAATTACTCTAGCAAGCCTTTTGGACATACTTTCAACAAGGTTTTGATGCACAGCTATGGGTATTTGTGTCCATTCCTGCTGCAACAATGTCTCCAGCTCAGCTGTAGATTTCGGACGTGGTCCCGTGGTCCGTAAGCGTCGCTCTAAATCGTCCCGCTAATGTTATACCTGTATGCGGTTTCGGTTGGGTATGCGGTTTAGGTTGAGCAGACCAGTGAAGACATTTTACATCCATATATTGATTACATCCATATCTTGATACCACTGCTTGACAAAAAGGCTGCAACCTGGCATGGACCGTTGTCGTCCTGGAAGTAACATTCGCCCATTCCATAAAATTGCCAGAACGTAGGAAGAACATGATTGTCTAAAATGTTCACGTAGGCTTCGACGTTCAATTTATTCAGGAACAACATGCAAATGTCCCGGGCCATACCACAAAAACACCCTAAAACAAGTACACGACCACCACCGAACATGAGAGTTGGAACGATGCACTCGAGTAAGAGACGTTCGCCTGGCATTCCCCAAACCCAAGCACTCATATCCGACTGAAACGGCGAGTAGCGTGACTCCTCACTCCATAAAACTATTTTCCAGTGGTCCACAGTCCAGTTGCGACGTTGCAAACACCAAGCGAGCCTGCCGGCTTTGTTGGATGGGGTGATGTTTGGTTTGTGTGCGGCAACACATCCATGGATATTGAGGGCATGCAGTTCTTTCCGCACAGTATTGGAGTGCACCGTAACCCCTGCTGCCTGTTGAAACTCACTGTTGATAATTTGGTGGGGTTTCTTGCAGTTCTTACGTACCTCACGTTTCAGGACATGCCGATCCCGTTCGGTCTGTTTACGGGGAGTTCGTGTCCCAACGCCTATAGTCTTCCACTCCTTCACGACATCATCAGTTGACCTTCTGGTTGTGACAGTTTTACCGCAATGGCGCGAATAGACTTACTTGCCACTAATGTTACAAACAACTATAACACCTCTTTCAAAGTCACTAAGTCCCTTTCGTTTCGACATATTGTCACAATTTCACAGAGAACTAACGACGTTACCGCTTTGCGTATCGTTTTAAACCTTAACAGGCCACGTGCGAGCACTGTGTTTGCATAAAATCCGTCAGGTAGTCGGCCGCGAATTTCAAATACGTACATGGATCTTGTAACCGAGGGCCAATGATCGCGAGCGCATGCTTTCTGTTTTCAAAAGCACTCAACGGTTTAATGGCGGATAACGAAAGTTTACCTATTGTCGTTAAAATTGCGTCCTCCACTGTTTTAAATGAAGATAACTTTGAATACGAAGTAAGAGCGAATATCCAGGTTGAAGAATCATTTTCTGCCTGGGTGAAAAAATTTTCGGACTGTTAAACTGACAATTGTTTGTATTTCAATCGGGCATTTTTGGAGATTGTCAGAATTTAATTGAACCTTTTCAAAACATATCCAAAATATTCTACTTTTTTCAATAGTAATTCTTTTATAGGGATTACTATTCATGATTGATTTATTTTAGAATGGTTCTTAGTGTTTTCAAATTTCTTGTGGATGCAACATTTCAACATGTAACATCTAATTTTAAAGATAACCAAGAAACTTTTACATTGAAAATTTTCTTCTGCTCCCTAAAATTGAATAATGTTGACAGAGAGTAGCTTTTTATTAAAAAATGCATAAATTCGAAGTCTTTATTCGATATTAAAAAGGTGCGTTAATTTATTTTTTATTTTTTTATACAGAAAAATACTTGATTTTCTTTCCAATTTATAAGTGAGCAAGAAAACTAACAAACGCTACACACAGGGTGAGTGACTAGATAAACAGAATAGAAACAAACATAAAAGTCCAAACATAAAAGTTTCAAAGTCCAAATGCACGCGTAGTAAAGAACAAGTGCTCATTGGCTGTTACGGTTAGCCCCGCCATCTGTTGCAAGATCAATGTACGTATTTGAAATTCACGTCCGGTCCATAATTGTAGGCTAGTATATATAATATATATATAATATATATATATATATATATATATAAGACAAAGTTTAAAGTGAAAAACCAGCATAAGCTATATTACAACTTGCAGCCAGAATTTAAAGACATGAAAAGATAAGTATTTAAAAGATTTTAGACAGCATCTCTTCATCAGCGGTGCCGATACTGTCTAATAACCAGTGGA
>OU015490.1:28059159-28079159 GCA_907164885.2 Dolomedes plantarius
CGGACAGCGGACCGCATACAATTTTTACCCATCGAAAGAATCTCAATATCTTTTTTAGGGGACTCACGACTCTTAAGTCTAGGAAATAAGGCATATTTTTATACTTTTTGACTCTTTGTAACTATTTCAATTTACCCCCAATTTTTCCGAATTTTATGTATATTATAAATTGATATATTTATTTTAAAAACAAATTTTCAACTCCCGAAATAATTTTAAATAATTTGTTTTAAATGCTTTAGATATACATTGTTTTTTAAATATTTTTATTGTATACTGGCTTGCTCGCAGAACTATGAAATTAATTTCACACTTAAATGTATAATTCCTGTTTTTTATTTAAAATAAATAATTCAAAATACAATTGAACTAAAACATTCAACATTAAATTTTTTTTTCAATTTTTTTGAAACTGCTCAAAATATACTTAAAATTTCCTTAAATTTTTGCATTAATTTACCCCTGAAAAAAAATAACGAAATGTGCAATGATTGCAATAATTCTAGTTCAGACGCAATAAAAAAACACGATTATGCAGTGACAAAAATTTCATGGAATTATGTTTCATAGTTTTTGAGATATCAGTTGCGGAATGATGCAAAATTACATTTTGAGAAAAATGAGTTTAAAATTTTTCTTACCATAAACTTAATCAGTAATTAAATATTTAGAATATCAATATCTCCCGAACTAAGCGGAATGTTTTCATGCGATTTGCTTTATTTTGTTCAGAAATGATCAAGCTTTAACATATATGTTTTTTAAAAAATCGAATGTTTTAACCCTTTAAGGGGCAACAACTTCCCCGTTTGCACGGTACAGATTTCCCCCCCGATTTTTTTAACCTAAAGAATCTTGAAAATTTTTCCAATTAAAGTTTGCAAAATGTTTTTACTTCCTTAAATTGCTACCAGATGGCGTGACTAACCATTTTTCTGCTCATTGAACTGGAATATATTGAATGCAATTGAAAATAAGACTAGATTTAGGCGTTTGCACTGTGCAAACGGCGCCCATCAAAGGGTTAAATATTTAAGGGTAGTGAGTCCCCTTAAGCGGAGAAGACGTTTTTTCACCTACTATGGAACATCTTGGAAATATTGTTTCCGAGGAATGCGTATCGTTCTGCATAGTATTGTCTCTCGGAAATGTCCTTTATATTTCTGAATATTTGTCTTGCGTGACATTCGTGCTTTCCATCCAGTTGTAAGTTAATAACTAAACTGCTTCATTTTTCTCCACTGTATTTTATTTCAATCAATCAATTTTTGCATTTATTTTGCATTGCATTAAAACTCTCCTCCCGATAAACCTGTGCTTAGGCATACATTTTGCTCGAGAATCTACACAGAAAATATAAAAATATTCCGCCGCTAGAGGGGTCGAGCACAGATGTAACAGTAGCACCCCTGACAGATTATGAGTAGCAAGGAATTTTACAAACTTCCTGTTTAGAGGAAGCCAGTGATAAAACGTTCCATTCCGAGGTAAATAGACTGTAGGTAAAGGTTATCTCTCGCATTCCTACAACTTGCACTTCCCCACTTTAAGATCTGTTCACATTGCATCTGGAGCGTTCGAAATTTGAACCCACAACAGGGCTCCATTCTGTGACGTCACAGGGGCGTGTGGGCGTGCGACGCTTCGGTTGCACTGTGAATAGGCCTTTTCCGAGTTCGCTCCCCATCTCGGCAGTTGCGTTGTGCACTAGGCCCCGATTCGAGACCCATCCGACGTGTGGCGTCCGAAGCTCGTGATGCCCAGGTGATGGTCAGTTGTTTTTCACTTCCCTGAAGGTCCGATGCCTCCTGCCCCCCCTCGAGGAAGTGGACGGCTGGAGGTCGTCTCCGGTCAGCGACGCGCTGTCAGGGTCTCGCTCGTCCACGTTTTGCGGCTGGAAAAAAAAGAGGTGTCAATGCACTCCCGTACCACATAAGCTCTTGTACCAGACCTTTTCGAATCACATCCCCACGGTGAGGTCGGCAGAAAACAAAAGTGGGATCAAACAATAATAATTAGTATGAAGTTATTGAAAGAGTTGAGAAATATCAATTATTCGGAACACTGGAGAGGCTTAAAATTCTTTATCTTGGCCAACCCATCTTTATATATATATATATATGTAGACTGGAATTTGCCACCACTCCTACCCCCCGATCTGTGGAATGGAATTGGCCATCACACCTCACCCCGATCCAGGGCCCGGCTTAGCCTAATTGGGGCCCGGGACAAAAACTTCTTTGGGGGCCCCCCTCTGCTTCACTACTTCAGTAATGAAGAACTTAATACTTATTACTAAACTTTCTATTCGATTTGGGGCCCCCCCTCTGATGTGGGGGCCCGGAGCAACTGCCCCGTATGCCCCTGCCTTAGTCAGGCTCTGCCCCGATCTGCAGAATGGAACTGGCCCTCCAAACGTCAACTGAAGCGACCTCTACCGACTACGACGACTATAAATACGGTAGTCAGACTGCAGGCAATGAGATATCGAGGTGATGTGTTAACTTTTAATTTCTGAAGACGTTTTAACTTTTTAATTCTTGATGTGTGTAATTTTAATTCTGTGTAACTTTTAATTCTTGTGTGTGTGTTTCGTGATTAAATGTAATTAAATGTCAGCTGCGTTGTTCTTCACTACTATTCACCAACGACCATTCTGACCGCCCACATATATATATATATATATATATATATATATATATATATATATATATATATATATATATATATATAAATATATATATATATATATATATATATATATATATATACTGCCGTATTTTGTTCAGAATCTATTAAAAACTCCATAGGGCCAATGTTAGGGTAAAAACACTTTTTCGGGACCCTGACTGGCCGCCATAGAGGAGTTTCGGTGTACTGAAGTGCCCGAATAAAGAGGATAGGCCAGCCCATTCGGAATAGGCTGCAACAAACACTTTTTTCGACCGGAAGCAGCGACAGTTGCAGGTGATCAGGATTTCTACTAGATCATAGCTACAGGTAAAGTTTAGATCAACTTCGAATACGAGAGTTCTGTTAGCATACGGAACTGTCCTATCGAGCGAAACGATAACATCGCAAAGGAAAGCTCAGTCCTCTACTAAAACCAGCCTGAGGACACACATGGACTTTAATAGCTGGCGGCCAAACCGACTGGAAACGAGTAGCCTGGTCCAATGGATTCGGGGACGTAGAAAACCCCGCGAACCAATGAATCCAGCGTGACAACAAGGGACTGTGCGAGCAGCTGGTGGGTCAGTAATGATATGGAGTATGCTGAGCCGGCACGGGCCCGATGAACGTTATCCTTTCAGACGTCTTAGAGCCATTCATGCCGGGCGTTCCATCTGGAAAAATAAAAAATTGTGGGGTTGGGAGACCCCCGTCAGGAACGAAGTTCCTTACGTTATTTTTTCAACTCTAAACGTGATTTAATCTGTAGATTTCTATTGATTATATATATATATATATATATATATATATATATATATATATATATATATATATATATATATATATATACATACATATATATATATATATATATATATATATATATATATATATATATATATATATATATATATATATATATATATATACATATATATATACATATATATAAATATATATACATATATATATATATACGTATATATATACATATATATATATATACATATATATAAATATATATACATATATATACATATATATATATATATATATATATATATATATATATATACATATATATAAATATATATACATATATATATATATATATATATATATATATATATATATATATATATATATATAAATATATATACATATATATATATATATATATACATATATATACTGCGCTATTCCAAGAATGAGTGGGAATAGAAACGGCCAGCGCTTGTTCGGGGATTTGAACGAGGGACCTCTCGCTCCGTAGTGAGATAGTCCGATACTCCGTAGTCCGATGCGATAACCATTCAGCCACAGAGTCTTTGAGAGAAAGCTCTTATGAAGGGGGGGGGCATAACGCTTTTTCGTTACGTGACGATTCCTGCCAGTTCACTCTACTCTAAGCCGCGTAAAAGAACTTCGTTCCAAAAATGCGCCATCACATACATCCACAGTCACGAAACTATGGTCTGGAGGAACACCCGAGTTCGGGAACATGAAATGGCCGTCGTTCTCATCTGGGGAATGTTCCGCTCAAGAGAGGGATCTACCGCGTAGGGAAAATGGTAGAATGATGGATCACACGGTGTTCGTTCCCCGTCGTGTTCCTGTTTATTCTAAAATTGAGATTTAGACCCTACCACATCTATCCCTGGCACTTGAGTGTACATATACAATGCGTGTGTGTGTATGACAAAAAGTATTACGGACACCAATAAACATAACAAAATGATCTAAGGCGAGCAATAGTGATAGCAGAAAGCACCTTTGAAAAGCGATAGATAGAGCACCCTAGCACCGGCAGGTGGTTAGTGGGGGGAAAGCATGCATGAGGGAGGGCATGCGCAGTTGGAAGGGAGTTAAACGGCGCAGTACCGTCGGCAGGAAGATGTTGTTGTGGATGTAGGTGTTACCGGCGAAGTTCTCGTCCAGATATTCGGGCGGGAAGCCGGGGCTACGGGACGCCCCCTTCTTCTTTTTCTTCTTATCGCCCCGGCCAAACTTCCACTGGTGGAACGCGTACACCACACTGCCTGCAACACACAAAAGAAAAACGAACAAATATTAAAACATATATATACCCGAAAATAAGACCGGGTTTCATATTAATTTTTTCCCCAAAAGATGCATTAGGTCTTTGTGAAGATCCCGCCCACGACGAAGCTTTCACTTGAGGGCGTGGAAGGGGGTAATGGCCGATCCCTACCTCTTTGTGTTGTGTGCGCAGTAAATGTATAGATTATTTGTAAATAGTCATGAATTTGCATATGTTCGTCACTATGTGTCATAAAATTGCGTATCTTCAATTATTGTAATCATTTTACAACCCAAATAGGAAAGAACCAGCCTTAACGGACACGATAGTCTTATTTTTTCCATGGACAAAAATTTACATCTATTCAAGTAGTACATCTATTCAAGTACATCTATTCAAGTTACATCTATTCAAGTAGTTCTTCTGGAACATCGTCATAAATCTCCAAACCCCGAATTCCGGCCTAAATTTCTTGCGACTTCATTTCCTATAGGACCAATTGGCAATGTCTAGCGGGTCTAGTAGGACCGTGTCTAGCAACAGAGATCTCCTTAAATGAGCACTTCTTGTCCATGTATCCTGATCGTAGTGCATTGGCAACGCAGCTGCCAAATACCAAGAATCCTTCCTCCGAATCACGATCTCTTGCAGGCTAAGCTTCCACGTTGTCCATTCTATTTTCGATCTAGTCATTGATTTCCATGCACAAATGGTCCTTGAATGGTTTGTTTATTGCAACATCAAGAGTCTGAGGATAGGCAGTCATTCTTGCAGGCATCTATTCTTCTCTCTGCAAGATCCTTCCTCCGATTCACGATCTCTTGCAGGCTAAGCTTCCACGTTGTCCATTCTATTTTCGATCTAGTCATTGATTTCCATGCGCAAATGGTCCTTGAATGGCTTGATTATTGCAACATCAAGAGTCTGGGGATAGGCAGCCATTCCTGCAGGAATCAATTCTTCTCTCTGCGTGGAAGTTCTTCGTGTCTTTTGTGCGGTGAGCGCTGTTTGAATCCCAGACTATCACACCTCTAAAATCAATCGGCAGCATTAAAGCGACTCACTCCCTTATGACTGCTTGTGTGCACCAAGAACATAAATGCTTGAAACATGTTCCATCTTATCTTTCTTAGCCCTCAGGGATGATTAGTGGCGGGGCTTTCTTTCCATCCAGACGAATTGCCAAAATACAGGCGACACGTGCCATTTCGAAACAAAAGGCCGAAAGCAGATTGACGAGGCACCCCCTAATCGATTGTCGTTTGAAATCCTTTACCCATAAATACTGCAGTTTCACCCACAGCGATCACGTTGGAGAGTTGGTATTTATAAAAGTCGATGGCGATCGACAAAAGAATTGAAGGCAAGTGCACGTCTGACTTCAGTATCTTCCAGGTTGAGCAGTATTCTCAATCTTCAGTTCGTATCGATGAAGGAAGCCATCCGTACAGTGCTGTGATGCTCCGAATTCGTCTAGGTCTAACTGAGGGGCTATTGCAAGGGCAAATGCTTACCAGTGCGGCCCGAGATAGTTCGGACAACGAAAATGGGCAATAATTGAAATGCCCGCACACACAGTCCGGGCAGGAGAAAAGTCAGTGATTCATTTCCGTGATGTACGTTTTCCTTTCCAATGGACCTTTAATGTGGAGTTTTACTATTTTCATAATAGATGGCGGTATTTTATTTCATTTGCGGGGTTGTGGTGGGTTCTAAAAGTGCGAATCGGGAACGCGAATGAGTGTTTCGCGCTGTCAGTCAGAATTTGTAATGACCGCTCTGTCCTTTTTATTGAATTTTATACAATAATTTTGCTTTTGCAAAAGTTTGATTGTCTGATTCAGACTCCTACCTTTTAGGTTTTTCAGGCTTAGATATAGAGTTTATTGTAAAGAGGGTGATGTCTGCAGTGCCATGTTTTCGTATACATCATACCGTAAAGGATTTGTGAAATTAACATTTTCAAAATCATGTATTGCTTAACATGTGTTTATAATATTTAGCTTTATATTGCCATGCCATTTGATTTATCTATATATATAAAACAGTTCCGTAACAGACTCACTGACTGACATACAACGCAGAGACCAAACCGCTGGACCTAAAGGGCTGAAATTTTGCATGGCGATTCTTCTTATAGTGTAGGGGTGCACTAAGAGAGATTTTTGAAAAATTCTTCTTAGATTTTTAAAAATTAAATTTTTAAGCTGTTTTAGTAACTTTTTTTGAGTTTTCATTTAAAATAATAAATTGAGCGTTATAAAATTTATACCACAAGAAATATCATAAAAATTCCTTTAAAATGAGATCTTTTTTGAATCTTTACCTCCATTTTCTGATTTTTGGTGAATTTTTAAAGATTCATTTTTAGAATTTAATTTATTAAATGCCTATCACGTGATTTCTTTTTCTGGTACTTTAAATAAATTTATTATCACGTGCATAACAACTAAATAGAAAAAAAAATGTTTTTTGATAATGTCGCAGACGATTGGACATTATCCAAAAAATATTAAAATACAGTAAAAGAAAATGTTTTACAAACTGTACTATATTAACTGTACTATATTCTTTAGTATTCTTTATATTAGATTTAATTTCAATATTTTCTTCTACATTATTTTGTCTATAAAAATATCCCTTACGATTTTCTTATAAATATATATATATATATATATATATATATATATATATATTTCATCAATTGTATACATTGATCGTCGTATTTTATATATATATATATATATATATATATATATATATATATATATTTATTTATTTTTGGCATTAATTGCATACATTGACCGTTGTATTTACTTTGAATGTACTCCTTAGCAAAGTCCGGGTTTTCAGCTAGTTTTGAACATATTTTGAATAAAATATCCATTAATTTTTCAAGTTTGTCAAATAATTAAACATTGTAGTTACTTCATTTAAAATTTTGTACTTTTAAAAAATAACCATTATCTAACCTTTTTATTGATATAATGACAAAATTAAGCTTTCCATTTCGGGTGCATTATTCTCAAATAAATGTCATGGGTGAGGGGTTCAATATCATCCCTACGAACAGTCAAAGCCTTTGCTCTTTCGTTCATAGACTCACAATGTCCTCCAACTCGGGACCTGATCCGACACTTGCGCTTCTCAGCATTTCCCGCGCTGACTGAGCACAACCTGATCGCCATTTTCGGACCCTGTTTTCTTTGCTGCCAGATTCTTACCCTCTATGATTCCCTTCTCGTGCTCGACGAAAATAGCTCTTTCATTTTTCACTCATCCTGCTCTGGCATCCAAACATTATTCCCTTTCTGATCTATTATTAAATCGAGTCTTACAAAAACTAGCAGACTGGCGGACAGTTTTTGCTCGCCAAAAACTGTTGAGAATGATGGACTACACGAAAGGGATGAAAAATCGCAGGCACGAAATTCAGAAAATGTTTCACACGAGTGCATTCAGTACAACACACGAGACGTGTTGAATTATTATGAAGAATACCAGCTGAAAACCCGTACTTCGCTACACAGTACATTCAAATTAACTACAACGGTCAACGTATGCAATTAATGCCAAAAAAATAAATATATATATATATATATATATATATATATATATATATATATATATAATAAATACGACGATCAATATATACAATTGATGTAGAAAAAATATATATTTTTATAAAAAAATCATAAGGGATATTTTTTATAGACAAAATAATGTCCAATCGTCTGCCGCATTAGCAAGAAAATTTTTTTTTGTCTATTTAGTTGTTATGCATGTGACGATACATTTAAATAAAGTACCAGAAAAAGAAATCACGTGATCGGCATTTAATAAATTAAATTCTAAAAATGAATCTTTAAAAATTCACCAAAAATCAGAAAAGCGAGCTAAAGATTCGAAAATGATCTCATTTTAAAGGAATTTTTATGAACTTTCTCGTGATATAAATTTTATAACCCTCACATTATTATTTTAAATGCAAACTTAAAAAAAGTTACTAAAACAGCTTAAAAATTTAATTTTAAAAAATCTAAGAAGAATTTTTCAAAAATCTCTCTTAGTGCACCCCTACACCATAAGAAGAATCGTCATGCAAAATTTCAGCCCTTTAGGTCCAGCGGTTTTGCCCGTGCGTTCTATGTCAGTCAGTCAGTCAGTGAGTCAGTTACTGAACTGTTTTATATATATAGACTAGCTGAAAACCCGTACTTCGCTACGGAGTACATTCAAATTAAATACAACGGTCAATGTATACAATTCATGCCAAATATATATATATATTATATGATAAATACGACGATCAATGTATACAATTGATGTAAAATGTATATATATATATATATATATATATATATATATATATATATGTATATTATAATATATATAAATATATCTGAAACGTGGACCTTGTCCCAGACTGATGAGAGAACCCTCGCAATTTTTGAGAGGAAGATCCTCCGATCTGTTTTTGGTGGCTTCTGTGATAACGGAGTTTGGAGACGAGAACTAACTCTTAAATTTATAGGTTATTCACAGAACCGGACATTCTGAAATATCATAAATTCCAACGCACGAAATGGGCCGGACACATTTTAAGAATGAATGATGACCGAACGACTAAACGAATCTTTCTGGCGGTGCCAACAGGAGTCAGAAGAAGAGGCAGACCCAGACCGAGGTGGGCGGACTGCCTCCAAAGTGACTTTCTCTCAATCAATGTCAGAGACTGGAAAGCTGTGGCGCACAGAAGGGAGGGCTGTTTCCGTCTTCTTGAGAAAGCCAGGGTCCAAACAGGACTGTCGAGCTATTGATGAATGAATGAATATATAAATATATGTGTGTGTGTTACGGTCAAAGTCCGAAATTTGGCCCATTCGTGAAATGGCTGGCCACTTCTAACATTGGCCGAGTCACTGGTGAAAAGAACCCCAAAAGTTCGAAATGCGCCCAGCAATCAAAGGCTAGTTTTCGAATTGTCCAAGAATAATTGTCTTTTTCTCTTCGATTTTGAAGTGATTTTTTTACTACTTTGACAAAACTTATGTGGTTCTATTTCTTATTTACCCTGCAATCCTCTAACGGTCCACGCACACTATAAAGTAAGAGGCATAAACATAAATAATTCCTTTTTTTATTCTACGTAGAGGTAGACTAACATAGACCGACTTGGGGCTTCAAATAATAACACAACAGTACCGCCACTTGCGGTACTAAGAAACTGAACTTTAAAGTCGTAATGAACCCTTTCAGGCAGAATATACGTTCACTAACAATACCCGTAACCATCGGGCTCTGAAATAACTATCGAACTCGTGCAGCCACCTAGGCTAAATACTAATACGTGCTCTATCAGTTAAATACCGCTATCACCTTCAATCTAACTTTTCTCGCCTCTCCGTATCCCTACTAAATAGCGTAACGTACTACCGTACAAATCTCCACTCCCTTCTTGGGCCCTTGCCAACTCAGCGTGTGCCACTTAAATAGACCAGACACCTGCTCTGAACTCATTACGACTGGCCTGCACTGCGCAGCTACCAGAAATTTGCATCTGAGCAACACGCGAACCCTACAAACTAAAGGGATTTTGCCAGTGGTAATAATATGAGTCAGAACTGATATGAGTTGCTGTTTACGATCCACCTCCCCAAGACTTCTAGCTTAGGCCGCTTTTTCTTGGACAGTGCACGGATGGGTCATAGATTGTCGGGTGCATCGCGAATAAGGAGTTGTCGATGACAGCCACGTGACTTGGACAATGCTAAAAGTGGATTTTGGCCGCATATTAGGGGCGAGTCCAACATACCGGTGAGGAATCCGAGGAAGACGAGCGCCGCTATCAGTATGCCGGCAAGCATCCCGGTGGAGATCGTGATTTTCGGCTTTCGCGGCCGGCCCGAGGTCTCCGGCAGGAGGGCCGGCTTGCGCTGGATGACGTAGTTCTCCGTCCGGTTTCTCCCGAACTGGCCTCCTCCCCTCTCGCTCGGCTCGTCCACCGTGTTGTGATTCATGGTGATGACCGTCGGAAGAGTGACGACCCTGGGATGTCCGTTTCGTTTCGCGTCTTCGGGGCCGAAGTACGTGTCTTTGGTGACGATGACATCCTTGCTGATTTTCTGTAGGGTGCTGAGGTACTTCTGTCCCGCTTTCTCGCGTGACTTGGAATGATCCTTGACGTCGTTTGGGAGGCTCGTGTCCTTCTTGGGACCGTCGGACGACTGCAGAGAGGACTGGCCAGTGTTGTAATTCTGAAACCTCTGCCGGGAAATGTCTTTGGTTTTGGTGTCGGGGAACATAGGTTGGAAGTAGATGCTGTCCTCCGAGGGCCTCTTTTCGTCTGATTTCGAGTTTGCGTAATACTCCACTTTCGAAGCGGATATTTGCGGCGTTTTTGAGGTCTCTGAGCTTTCGTCCTCTGTTCTCTCTCCTGAAGAAAACGACTGGTCAGCGTCGTAGTGCAAGGGGATCACTGGCCTCAGGAAATCTTCGTCGTGAAACTGCAGATATTTCGGTGGATTCTTCAGTTCGACTTCTTTCAACCTTGGTTCCTCCTCGAAAGCGGGTTTGCTGGGCAGCTGACCCTCGTTGTTCTTATTTTCGTACGCGTTACTACTGACGTCTTCATGCGTGATGGACACGACTGGGCGAAAATTTTGCGTATATATGTGGGAGTTTAGAGGTCTGAAATTTTCCTTTGCGCTGTCACTGTTGTCGTCATCCCGTTTCCCTTCTGTCATAGCTGCGTTCGGCGAACTGTTTTTCTCGTGCTGAATTCCAGCAGTCGATGGTAATTTCACAGCACTAAAAACCCCTCTTTCGACGGTTTTGTTTGTCAGAAGAGAATTCGACACCGAGTCGTACTCGTGACTATCAGAGTGGGAAGATGTCGTTGGAGTAGTAGAATCCTTGTTGTTTGAAAATGGAGCGATTTCTGGATTGTGTGTGGGCACATACTGGGGACTCGAAGTGAAGGGAACAACGGGCGGTATCTTTTGATCATTTCTATGGTTGCTTTGGACGATCACCTGAGGTTTTCGACTGCCGTAATCAGAATTTATCGAAACTTGAGGTTTACCGACTTGCCCTTGGTATGGTAAATTGGACTTCGATTGCTGGTCTACACCAACCCCGTAGACATTGGATGGCTGTATAAAAACGTTGCCATTAATGTCGGAGACTTGACCATTGAAGACTTCCTTTTTTGTATTCTGACGGTCAGAGGGTTTGTTCTTTTCTTTCGGGTCAGAAACTTTATTCCCAACCCTCAACGGAAAACTTGTCTTTTCGGAACTAAAAGGTACGTCCGCAGAAATTTCCTCACCCGGAAATCGCATTTCTTTTCTCGGATCTTTAAAGTTTTGTGGAGTGCCGGGAAAGATATCGAAAATTGTTTTGTACGGTTCAACGTAATTCTTCTTCTTCGTATTTTCCATGGTCGTTTTATGCCCCTGGTAAGGAAGGTTGCCCTCGTTTCTCAGATCGGTGGCCGTCTTATGTGGGTCCGAGAATCGATCGAAGAAAGATCTGCGTTCGTCGGAACCCCCCGCCAGGTGCTTGATCTCGGGGCTGTCCACGGAGAAAGGGGAGTCGATTTTTTCCGTCTTTACCTCGACAGAAGTGAACTTGACGTCCTCCGGGGTAAACTTCATCACGAAGTTCGTCTCGTTTTTCGACAGTTTGACAGCCGTTCCGTTCCGGGGCATCGTCCTCATCACCGTGTTCACCTTGCCGAACCGGACGCCCGTGTAGTTGAGGTGCTTGTCCACTTTCGATCCCAGGCTCTTTCCGAAACGGACGTCCGGCGTCGCTGTCGTCTGAGGTACGGTCAGAGACACACTCCTGGGTCTCCAGCCGCCTTCTTCGACCAGCGTCTGGACGGTGCTCTCGAGCATCTTCTGCCGGGGGTGTTGCGTGGTGGTCCGAGTAGCGTGCACCTTGACCACGCTCTTCCGGAGGTAGCCGGTGGTCCGCAGACCCGGTCTCGAGTGGCCTACCCGGATGCTTTTGGTCAGCGGTATGTCGAAGGTGGTCTTGGGAGGCTTGTGAGTCGCGGTCATGAGTGGAGGACGGATGGGTGGCACGTAGACATTCCTGTTGTCGTCCCTTTCTTCGCTCTGCAGGGGTACCCAGGGTGACTGCTCCCTACCCTCGGCACTCCTGCCGACCGACCCCGAGTGGGGTGGAAAGCGGACGGGGATGGGAGGAAGGTACGACCCGTCACGTGACAGCGGAGGAAAGAAAGCGTTTTGCAGCGGCTGCCTCTTTGGGCGATGCTTGGCGACGAGGCTCGAGGCGACCCATACTGATGCGGCCAAAAACAAAACGACCAAACTCCACCGGACACCTGCAAGAAACGAAAAAATTATGAATCAAAATTTCTATAAAGGATATATACATACAGTGGCTATATATATATATATATATATATATGGCTGTATGGCTATATGTATATACACTGCTGGCCACCCAAATTGCAACACCAAGAAAGACAAGAGATATCACAACAAAATTTATTTTGTAGATAACATGTTGACCAAGTATCAAATGATTAAATTTATAGACTTCTGTGAAGTGTGGTTCCTGCCAAAATCAGTAGCCAGAGTAGCCGCCATTGTTGGAGATCACCGCTGCCACACTCCTCGGCATTGATTCAAAGAGACTTTGGATGAGTTCTTGGGGTACAGCAGACCAAGCAGCTTCCACACGTTGCCAAAGTTGATCTGCTGTGGCAGCTGGGGATGGAATCTGGGTCAATCGTAGAGCAACCATGAACCACATGTTTTCTATCGGCGAAAGATCCGGAGAGCGAGGCGGCCAGGGAAGCAATTCAATCTGGCGATTGACGAAAAACCGTTGGACAATGCGTGCCACGTGTGGTCGCGCATTATCCTGTTGAAATATGGCTGTGGGCAAGCCCTGAAGGTAAGGAAGGACAACTGGCTCCAACACCTCGGAGATGTAGCGCTGGCTGTTTAAAGTACTGGCAATGCGTACTAGAGGTGTGCGAGAGTGATATCCAATACCGCCCCATACCATAATACCCGGTGCAGGACCAGTGTGGCGGTGCATAACGCAGCTGTTCAGCATCCTCTCTTCACGGTGTCTCCAGACTCGAATGCGACCATCCTGGTGTTGCAGACAGAAGCGTGACTCGTCAGTAAAGACAATTTCATTCCATTCTGCCGTCCACATCCTTCTGTCATCTCACCATTGGCGGCGGAGACGTCTGTGGTTCTGCGTCAAGGGTAGACAAAGCAATGGACGTCTTGCGGACAGACCACTCTGCTGTAAACGGCGTCGAATAGTACGCGCAGACACTGGATGATGCGTTACAGACTGCATGTGCTGTGCTATGGTTCGTGATGTGACTGAGCGATCCGTCACTGCCATGCGCACAATTTGCCTGTCATCACGTGAAGTGGTGCGCTGAGGTGGATGCGATCGAACACGCCGGTCCGTCGTACCCTCCTGCATCCAACGATCACATAGCCGCATTACAGTTGTTTGGTTTCGTCCAACACGACTACCGATTTCCCTGAAAGATAATCCACAATCTCGGTAGGCCACTATCCTTCCTCTGTCGAACTCGGATACTTGATCAGAAGATGTTCGCTGTTTTCGACGAGGCATAATTGATCGATTTTTTTTAAAAACCACAAGAAAAACACAATTGCCGAACTTGAAATCGTCGAAATCTCGAAGCCTTAAATAGCGCTTTGAAGTGGCGCCAAAGGCGCGCGTGATGTGCGTCTGCGCTGAAATTCTAATCATTTGCATATCTCACCTCCGCTAATGCATGCTGAAAATTTCATGTTATTTGCATGTTTCCTTCAGGGTGTTGCATTTACAGTGGCCAGCAGTGTATATATATATATATATATACATACAGTGGTCCAAAAAGTGTTCATACACTTGCGATTTTCAATGAAATAGGGGTCTATCCATTCATTAAAATGAATATTTCAGAATGGGCTTTTAATAATAAGATCTACAATCTATTCTTAACAAAACTACGGGACATATTTTGAAAACATAGCAAAACTTTATTTTTAAGAAACCAATAATCAAAAAGTAACAAAAACTTTATATCACAAAAGTCATCGTACACCTGTAAAAAAAATCTCTACATATTAGTAAATATTCTAATTTTTCGTTAAATTAATATTTAGTAGGATATCCTTTAGCATCCACAACAGCTTTTAAACGTCTGGCAATAGATTGCACTAGTTCTTTTGTAATTTCTGCATCAATGTTCATCCATTCTCCCATCATAATCGTTTTTAGTTCGCTTTTCGTGTGAATGTCGTGATTTCGTACTCGAACCTCCAGTTCTCTCCAAATATTGGGTTTAAATCTGGCGATTGACGTGGTGTTTTCAAAACTTGTGGACAATTATAGAGACACCAGAGGCGAACGTCGAGAGCCGTGTGCTTAGGATCGTTATCTTGATAAAAAAAAAACTTGTTTCCAACACCCAAATTTTGGACTGATAATTTTAAATTGTCTCTTAAAATATTTATATAAACAGCATGATTCATTATGCCATCAATAAATACCAAATTACCTAGTCCTGATGCTGACATGCACCCCCACACAAAAACACCTCCACCGGCATGCTTAACTGTTCCTACTAAATTCTTGGGATTAAGTTCCTCATTTTTTATTCCCCATACAATTATACGCCCATCGGAACCAAAAATGTTAAACTTGCTTTCATCGGTAAATGAGACATTATTCCAATACGTTTGGGACTTATTTATCATTGATAGTGCGAAGGAAAGCCTAAACTTTCTGTTTTTCTCACAAAAAATTTTCTACGGGCAAAACGCCCATGTAATTCAGCTGCTCTGAGAATTCGTCGAACAGTTTCAGGTGAAATTGAAGTAGAAAATGTTTCATTAAATTCTGCAGAATCTTTTACAGCACTCAAATGTGGATTTTTCACAAATTTTTTAATTATAAATCTCTGATCACGTTTTGTTAACTTTGCCGGACGACCTTTTCTTACCTTGCTTTCGATCCGATTTTCTTCTTTAAAGCGTTTTATCACATACTGCACAGTAGAATGGGATAAATTAAGTAATTTAGCAATATTCCGAATTGATTTACCACTACTATGATGAAAAATTATCCATTTTAGAATGCTGTTTGTTGTTTCTTTACGACTACGAGCCATTTTTAAATAATAAATAGAACATTACGGACTAGGCAAGCAAAAATGAAAGCCAAACGATATTTTAAATGCCACCACAATTCAAAAATAAAAATAAAACGCCAGACAATAATTTTAACCTTTTCCTTACGGGATGGGATAGCATGTACAGGGTGTACATAATTAAAGTCCCACTTTCAAAAGGCTGCAAAAAAAGAACCACTGGTCAGAATGACTTCAAATCTGAACTGAATATACTGGAAGAAGGGTGAAACGAAACATTTTGGTACTTTTTCTTTTTTATGCCAAATCGTTTCCCCCTTCTTCCAGTATAATCAGTTCAAACTTGAAGTTATTCTGACCAGTCGTTCTTTTTTTGCAGCCTTTTGAAAGTGGGACTTTATTTATGGACACCCTGTATATATATATATATATATATATATATATATATTCATTTATGGGCCCGGATTCTTGGGATACATGCTATCCCACCTCGTAAGGAAAAGGTTAATTATGAATTTATCCGGAAATATTTCAGTGTACGATGACTTTTGTGGGATAAAGTTTTTGTTACTTTTTGATTACTGGTTTCTTAAAAATAAAGTTTTACTACGTTTTCAAAATGTTTCACGTAGTTTTGTTAAGAATAGATTATAGATCTTATTATTAAATTCTCATTCTGAAATATTCATTATAATGAATGGATATACCCCTATTTCATTGAAATTCGTAAGTGTACGAACACTTTTGGGAGCCACTGTAGATATGTGTGTGTTTGGGGGGGGAGGGGTGTATGCATATATGTATGTATATGAAGGATCCTTTTCTCTTACTGCGATCCTTCATGGTCGATGAATCGAAAAGAGCTTCCTTTCTGGGCCCTTACAGGTGGGATCAAATTGAGCATCCACGGGAAGGGGATAGCTCGACGCGACGTCTTTGGGTATTTTCCGCCATTTTCAGCTTTGTCGGATTGAAATCGTGAATTTTGCTTTAGCTCATCCCTTGCGATACATATGCATTCATGATGTCATATGTTTATTATGTGTTTGTCTTTTCATTTTCTTTTTGAATATTGCTTACTTGGGGGACTCGGGGCCTTGGGATGTCTTTTGGGCTTACCTGCATCCTATTCAGAAAGTTCCCTATGAGGTAACTGATATGGTTAGGCTCCCTGATGACGAGACCTATCGGTTACCTCTATGTTGTTTTTTGGTTCAGTTCCGGCACTTATACAGAATATTGCCGTTGGTGTGTGGATGCCCAGAGGGCTTGATTTCTGTTTGTTTTTTGTCTATATTCGTATTATTTTTATCTATCTCTGTTGGATTATTTATATGTCATATGTTTATGATATATATGTTCATGAATACACACACACACACAAGGTGATTTTGGGTGACTATCCATTCATACTTAACCAAATCAATAAACGAGGCAGCATTTTAAAGATCGAGTTGTCCGCTTCTGACGCATTGTTCATTTAGAACAGCACATCGTATAGTCTGTTTCAAAATCGAAGTAAAAAAAAATGACTTTTGGCCCTCGAGTTTTTCCACTTGTGGCGTCACGACAAGGCTAAACTCTCTGAGGCATTTTGAAAAAAATTCACAACTACTGGATCCATAGCAAGAAAGACAGAGTCTTAAATAAAATGCGGAGCCAATTTTTAAAACAGAAACTTAACGAGTAATTTTATTTACAAACAACAAAAAATTTAACATTTAAGGTTACAACATATTCCGTTTAACTCTGTGCAGATGTACAAAGCACGCTCCCGGACCTATCAGTCCCAACACAGGATCTTAACACATCCACACAAGGCAGATTCTGAGCGGCCTCTGTCCCTCAGAGAGGGGTTGGCAATCGTTGGTGATAGTTCCTTCGTAACGCCGAAACTTTATTACATTCCAGAATCGTTAGGTTGACAGCTTTACTGGCTGCATCTGTGGGAAAACGTTTTTTTAATCGTTTTCTAAATATTGCCTGCAAATGAAGGGTACAGGGGTAAAACCACTTTACAGCCATCTTCACGAAAATCAGTTAGCAGTGTCATCTTGTAACTTGCAAGGAGTACTAAGCATTCATATCTGGGGCAGTACCTCTTTAAAGCCGTTAAAAATTGCGATAACGTTTCGGTGTTCTGGGAAGAAACACTTTAATCCAACTTTCAAATTGGTTTTTCTCAAAGCGAATTTTTTGGAGTCAAGTGGTTTTACCCCTGGACCCTTGAAATGTGTTTGGACTTGTACATATCTCCTGTGTCTTGTGAAATGCCAATAGTGCGTACAAAGGTGTTATCCTTCCGCACCACTCTTCTTTGACAAATCAACAATGGCTACCAATGAATCGGTTCCTCTTTCATCCTACTACTGTACAAACCACCCACGTCTCTCGTCAAGTGAATCGTATTTGATTCACGCGCCACATTTTCCCACGGGCCACCTAGTCTCTCTCTTTCTCTCTCTCTCTCTCTCTCTCTCTCTCTCTCTATATATATATATATATATATATATATATATATATATATATATAT
This sequence comes from Dolomedes plantarius, assembly GCA_907164885.2. Classification (NCBI taxonomy): domain Eukaryota; kingdom Metazoa; phylum Arthropoda; class Arachnida; order Araneae; family Dolomedidae; genus Dolomedes; species Dolomedes plantarius. The sequence goes on from OU015490.1 coordinate 28,077,571, forward strand.
ATATATATATATATTTATATATATATAAATAAATATATATATATATATATATATATACATATATATATATATAAATAAATAAATAAAATATATATATATATATATAAATACATACATATATATATATATATATATATATATATATATATATATATATATATATATATATATATATATACAGTCGAACCTCCATATATCGAAGTAGCAAATTGTCAGAAAAAAATTCGATATATAGAAATTTCGATATATAGAATTGGTCTTAGTTTTATCATAATTCTCCTAAAGCATTAAAATTAAAGTTAATTTTCGTATACGAAACTCCATTTCTAATTTACATGCGAATGACATTAAATGAAAGTTAATAATTAATAAATGAATTAATATAAAAGATTTATTGAGTACCTTTTAAAAAACAATAATCCAGACAGCGGTTACAATGATCACAGTTACGTTCTTTTAAAAAAAACTACGAATACCTTGCTGAACAGCCAGAACTTTGCGGAAAATTCCTCAAAGAAATATTCGCATTTATTCAGTCCACTAAAACCTTCATCAGGGACATTTTCCGCGAATTGAAGTTCATGATGTATTGTTTCAAACGCCTCTCGTATTTCTTTTTTCGATGGCTTGGAAATGTTTTCAGATTCATTTACTTCGAGAGAAAAAGCAAAAGTTCAAAACGAATTTATAAAACACTACTTTGATTTGAACAATTTTCATTGAAACTAAGCAGATGTAGGTGTGAGGAACAACCATTAGACAAAAGGGATAGCTAGAAACTAATTTTACTACAGGACAGGTCTCAACCGAAATTTGAAAACGATTTGGGTCGATTTAGGAATTTCAGAACGGAACAAAAACCTGTTTGTCCATCCCCGAACCCCAGCTGACTTGTGGGGTTCGTAGTGACCATCACTAAACTTTCTTTTTCCCCTGACCTTCATTTTTCGTGATGAAAACGGTCTAAAGTGGAATAAAATATCCGAATATGTCTTGAAAAAAAATTCGATATATAGAGATTTTTTTGATATATAGAAACAGTTTTTCTATCTAATGAACGTGGAGACTTGCTAAGAGTTCGATATACAGAAAATTTCGATATATGGAAGTTCGATATATGGAGGTTCGACTGTATATATATATATATATATATATATATATATATATATATATATATATATATATATATATATATATATATATATATATATATATACATATATATATCAATATATATATATATATATATATATATTTATATATGTATACTATATACATTCACCCGACGTTTGTCCGCCCTCATCCATTACGAGAAATTCGCACGCCGAAAAGGAACTCCCTCCTCCGAGAGAAGAAGGTCGACTCGCTCCGCCGATGCCATTCTCTCGAAATCGAATTCTCGGTACGATTTGCTCTCGCTTTCAGTGCGTCCGACCGTGAAAGGCCAATTTCTTGCCAATTACAGTGGGAACGGGATTATCTCCGACCGTTTGTTTTGTTTAGGCTGGCTCGGTGGTGTTTCGGCGAAAACGGCGCGAATTCCTGAGATCGAAATCCTTGCTTGGCCAATCGTGGTGTAACAGTCGCGT
>OU015490.1:28081659-28099159 GCA_907164885.2 Dolomedes plantarius
CAGATATACAGAGAGAGAGAGAGAGAGAGAGTTGCCGCCTCATTTGGCTTGGCCGACAAACATAGGCATAGCGTCGGGGGGGGGGGGGGCACTCCCCCCCCCAACTGAACTCGGAATAAATTAGAACGTTAATGGAAGTACAGTTAAAATCGGTAAATTGTAGAAAACTTATAAGAAAGTTGGTTTTTTCCCGAATTTTCAAACTGTGACACTGAAGATTCCGATTATGTCTTTAGCCTTATCATAGTTTTTAACAGTGATAGAATCTATAGCAAAAATTCGATGCTATAATTTTTTTTTCTCATTTTATTTATATTATATTTATTTTTCACATTGTATAACTTTTGTATACTACTCAAACATCAATTCTATTGTTATTCAGTTTTTAAAAAATCATAATACTTCAAATTTAAGGGCCGTCCGGCTGTCGATGCTCTGAGGAGGGCCCTCACTGAATTCAATTCCTGCCCCCCCCCCCAAAAAAAAGGAAAAATGTTAGAAGCAAGCTACGCCTATACCGACAAAAGAAGCCATTTGACTGGCATGAAATATGTGTGGGGGTATAACGAAGCGCCATTTTCGCCGCGTGTCGAAGAAAACGTTGGGGGCACATAAATTTCACTTTTTATTCGTGCCGATTCCACAGTCATTTGTTGGGAGAACAGAAAATTCTCACAAAAGATTTCCCCCTTTCGATTCCCATTTTGTTTTGCCTAGCGAAGTATATGCACATTGCACATACGTATATATATATATATATATATATATATATATATATATATATATATATATATATATATATATATATATATACATACATATATATATATATATATATATATATATATATATATATATATATATATATATATATATATATATATACATACATATATATATATATATATATATATATATATATATATATATATATATATATATATATATATATATATATATATATACTTATATATAAAGAGAGAGAGCGATTTTGTACGTGGAGGGTAATCTTCAGAACCACTGTACCTATTTGAAAAATTCTTTCACTGTTTGAAAGGTACATTATTCCAGATGGTCATAGGCTATATATTATGTATATCTAATCAGTAGAAATAAAGTTAGGAGCTTAATCCTAACAATCTCCATTGTTACCGCTACTGTCCTCTACCGCTTTTTGCGCCGAAGTCTTCAATGATCCTTAGCGTGGTGTTATCTATACTTATATATAAAGAGAGAGAGAGCGATTTTGTACGTGGTGGGTAATCTTCAGAACCACTGTACCTATTTGAAATATTCTTTCACTGTTTGAAAGGTATATTATTCCAGATGGTCATAGGCTATATATTATGTATATCTAATCAGTAGAAATAAAGTTAGGAGCTTAATCCTAACAATCTCCATTGTTACCGCTACTGTCCTCTACCGCTTTTTTGCTCCGAAGCTTTCAACGATCCTTATCGTGGTGCTATCGCGGTGGGCTTCTGTTCTGACGCCAACGGTTCGAATCTAGCCGTTCTCAGGCATGCCTTCTTCTTTTAAAAAATTATTTTAATTATTAGCTAACATAAAATTGATTTAAGGTATTATTTAGGTTATTATTAAGGTAAAAAATGATTTACAATTTATTGGCTATCAACTGGAAATTTATTGGTATAATATTTTGTTCAACCCGGAAAAAGTCGGGACGGCCCGCTAGTATATATATATAGTAGGCAGGTGCCATAGGTGTACCTGCATAGGGCCCACTTGGAAGGGAGGGGGCTGTACTGTTCACAAGAAATTACATTTTTAAATTTTAAATTTTTCACCTTCTTCGTCGATTTGATTTTGCCTTACTTACGCCCTAGATATCTCTGCTCACCAACATGAACATTCGAATGAATGGCAAAACTGACTGACTGATATTTTCAACGCGTCCATGTTGACTTGAGTTGGGTTACACAGAAATAGAGTCAGTATACTTGTGTTTTAGCGTATATATGTGTTTGTGGAAGCAGATAAGAATGCAAATAATAATATTGTAGCGTCACGACAAATGTTTAAGGCGATTCTCTGAGGCGTTGCTAAAAATTACTACTTTGGGATCCATAACAAAGCAAAGACAGAGTCCTAATTAAAATGCGAAGCCACTTTTTAAAACAGAAACTTAACAAGTAGATTTATTTACAAAAAATTAACATTTAGCCAGTGCAACATATTCAGTTAAATCCCGTGTAGGTTTACCACGTACGCTCGAGGACTCAGTGTGGCCCCAAACACCGGAGCCTAAAAACACGTCCACACACCGCGGATTCTATCAAGCGTATCTCTCTCAGAGAGGGAGTCGGCAATCGTTGGTGACAGTTTCTTCGTAACTTTATTGCATTCCAGAATCGTTACGACAGCTTTACTGGCTGCATCCGTGGGAAAACGTTTTTTAATCCCCCACGTGTTCAGAACCGGTCGAAACTCGCAAAACGTTTCTGCGATTAAACGCATCTGTAAAGCACTCTGTGGGGTCTTGGGAAAAAATAAGACCATATTTCCAGTTAAGATTATTTGATATTAAGATTGACATTTGATATTAAGATTATTTGACAAAATTTCCAAGAAGTACAAAATTTAGTTGAAGAAATGGGTATAGAAAAGGGATTTCTTAATAAGCGAAAGAGAAGAGTGCATAGAAGTACCGGGTGGTCACAAAGAAACTTTGCCGATATATGGACCTCTAGCGGCCGATCCGTTCAACCTATCGAGATGAGATTTCAGATGTAGTTAATCAGAGGTATGAGCTCCGGATTCTGAGAACGGCAACACAGTGACGCGCACAATTACGGTTATAGGTTTAGAAACTCGAAATTTTCAAATGGCAACGCCCCATTTTTCCCCGTCGCAAAATTCTCGGCGCATGCGAAAAACCTATAAAGCGTTGGAACGGTACGTGTATCACAAAAAAACGGACGCGTTATGCAAGCACAAGCAACAGCTCTGCGAATGGCTAACAGAAACACGATCAGAGAGCTTTTTATCAGTTTTCTACGCTGAATATCTGGCGAACGGAATTCTGTGATTGGTTTCTAGCCTCTGTCATATGCAAATTTCCTCCGTGCGCCCCGATCGTATCTTTCTTGGCCGTTCGCAGAGCTGTTTTTTTTGTGCGTGCATAACGCATCCGTTTTTTGTGATACACGTACTGTTTCGACGCTTATTAGGGTTTTTGCATGCGCCGAGAATTTTGCGATGGGAAAATAGGGGGCGGTGCCATTTGAAAATTTCGAGTTTCTATACTATAACCGTAACCGTGAGCGTCACTGTGTTGCCGTTCGCAGAATCCCGAGCTCATACCTCTGAATAACTATATCTGAAATCTCATCTGGATAGGTTGAACGGAACGGCCGCTAGAGGTCCATATATCGGCAAAGTTTCTTTATGAGCACCCGGTAGATCAGGGGTGTCAAACTCAAAGGCCACTTTGGGCCAAACAAACAAGGTTTAACTATAGGCGGGCCGCAAAAAAAATCAATATTAATAGAAACGTAGGTTTATTTACCTAATTAGAGTATATTCAACATAAATATATGCATTTTGTTTAATAATAGCAAAAAAAGAGTATCATTAAAAAAAACATTTAGCGAATTTTTCCTATCTTATTATAATTTTGCGTCGGTTATTTTATTATATATTATTGTGTGCCGATATATTGGCTGGGCCGCAAAAATGGTCGTCGCGGGCCGCGAGTTTGACACCCCTGCGGTAGATGAATCATCAGATGAAGGAAGTAACTTGACATCCGAAGAATTTTATTTAAAATACAAATTTACAAAGTTCTTGATATTCTATTGTCTCAAATAGATAGTCGTTATCCAAAAATGAAAACTATCTGTAACCATTTCTGCTTTCTCTATCATAGGCGTAGCTTGCTTCTAACATTTTTTTTTTGGGGGGGAGGGGGGCACAAATCGAATTCAGTTTGGGCCCTCCTCAACGCATTGGCTAATGGACGCTCCTTAAAATATGAAATACTAGCTGAAAACCCGCACTTCGGTACGGAGTACATTCAAAGTAAATACAACTGTCAATGTATGCAATTAATGCCAAAAATAAATATATATATATATATATATATATAATAAATACGACGATCAATGTATACAACTGATGTAATATATATATATATATATATATATATATATATATACTATATATATATATTTATAAGAAAATCGTAAGGGATATTTTTATAGTCAAAATAATGTAGAAGAAAATATTCATATTAAATATAATATAACGAATACTAAAGAATATAGTACAGTAAATGTAGTACAGTTTGTAGAACATTTCTTTTACAGTATTTTAATATTATTTTGGATAATGTCCAATCGTCTGCCGCATTATCAAGAAAAACAAAACATATTTTTTGTCTATTTAGTTGTTATGCACGTGACGATAAATTTATTTAAAGTACCAGAAAAAGAAATCACGTGATCGGCATTTAATAAATTAAATTCTAAAAATTTATCTTTAAAAATTCACCAAAAATCAGGAAACGAAGATAAAGATTCGAAAAAGATATCGTTTTAATGGAAATTTTAGGATCTTTCTCGTGATATAAATTTTATAACCCTCAAATTATTATTTTAAATGCCAACTTAAAAATGTTACAAAAACAGCTTAAAAATTTAATTTTTGAAAATTGTTTCTTAGTGCACCCCTACACTATAAGAAGAATCGTCATGCAAAATTTCAGCCCTTTAAGTCCAGCGGTTTGGTCTGTGCGTTGTATGTTAGTCAGTCAGTGAGTGAGTGAGTCAGTTACGGAACTGTTTTATATATATAGATTATGATTTAATGAAATTGAATAACAATAAAATTGATGTTTGAGTAGTATTCAAAAGTTATGCAATGAGAAATATATAAAAAAAATGAGGAAAAAAATATAGCATCTAATTTTTGTTATGGATCCTATCATCGTTAAAAACTATGTTAAGGCTAAAGACATTATCGGAATCTTCATAGTCACAGTTTGAAAAGGCGGAAAAAACCCAACTTTGTTAATTTTTTTTTTTTTACAATATTCCGATTTTAACTCAACTTCTATTAACGTTTTAACTAATTTCAAGTTAAATTGGAGGGGCACGTGCCCCCCCCCCTCTTGCCTCCCGACGCTATGTTCTCTATGGTTCGTCTTTAGAATACATGGGTGTTGCTGATTTTAAAAAAAAAGGAGGATGCAGATCTCGCATTAAATACAGCAAAGATTTTTAAAAGTATGTATTCAGATGTGAAACTGAAAGTTTGAAGTTTGAAGTAACGACTCTTCTACAAAATATAGAAACTGCATCTCCGCTTAATATTGTACGGGATCTTCATGATTTTGGCTTAATGGAGTCTTACTCGAGTATCAATGTCGCTCTTCGAATATTTCTAGCTCTTCCCGTTTCTATTGGTTCTTGCGAGAGAAGTTATAGCGAGTTCAAATCAATAAAGAGATATATAAGATCAACCATCGGACAAGAACGATTATCCAATCTTTCTATGATTTCAATAGAATACAATATCGTTAAAAATATTAATTATGTGGATGAAATTAATGAATTTGCTGAAATGAAAGCCAAAAAAGGTGGAATTGAAATAAATCTTTTAAAAAATCTATTGTAATGTATTTGTTTTATTTTTCCCAAAACCTAATTAATTAAGGGGCTTAAATATTAAGAGGCCTAAATGTAAATTCTTGCACAGGGCATATATATATATAGGTGCGTATATATATATATATATATATATATATATATATATATATATATATATATATATATACTAGCATTATTGCCCGGCGTTGCCCAAGGTAGATATAAAGATATAAAATTTCATTTTTTTTCTTCCTTTTTTCCAAATTTTATTAAGTTCTATTAGCTTGAACGCCATTGTCTAAAATTGTCTAAAGCAGCGGTTCTCAACCTTTTTAAAGACCCACGACTTCCAGTTGTAAACGTAAGTTAAATAAAATAAACACTTCGCCCTCCCCCCGCGGTCACCCCCAGACCAACTCTCTAACCACCCCCAGATCACCCCTCAGAACAAACCTCTTTCCCCCCCCCCGCATCGAATTTGACTGGTTGTGGTGAAGGGGCTGTATCCACATTTAAGAAGTGCGCTTAGGGGCACAAAAATCATTAAAAGATTAATTAAAAAAATAATTGAGCCCCAAATTTCGTTTTTGCTGCTTTAAGTTTCTCGGGTCCTAAACATTAACTGTGCCGAATTTGGTCCCGGTGGGTGAAACAGTCTATGATTCTATGGCGGACAAACAAACAGACGAGCTCTTTTATATATATAGATATATCGCCTCATACAGAACGGCATCTTACAACACGGTTCCGCTTACAACACGGTTCTTCTCTTACAACACGGTTCCGCTCTAAAAAATTGCGAAAACCTTTGTACAACACTGTACTTCTATAGCACTCGATAACACGATTTTTGTTTAACACATTTAAAAACTAAATTACCTTAAAATTATGACGGGAAGGAATAATTAACCATAGTGGCTTTACATGAAAATGTATAAACAAATTATAATTTATTTATTTATAACTCTTAGGCCGTCTGCACACGGGGCAACTCAAAAGAAACTGTTAACTGACTCGAATCACAAACCAGTCCGTGTTGAGTCGTAACCTATGTAATTGAATGGAGCCACGCACACGGCGCAACTGGTTACAAACCCGTCCGACGGGTTTGTAACCAGTTGCGCAGTGTGCGTGGCTCCATTCAATTACATAGGTTACGACTCAACACGGACTGGTTTGTGATTCGAGTCAGTTAACAGTTTCTTTTGAGTTGCCCCGTGTGCAGACGGCCTAAAATTACAAGAAGGCCTAAGCTTGGCTGAAAATCTTGAATCATTTTTCCTGAATGCAGACCCTTTCCCTGAAAGAAGCCGAAAATTCAGAAGAGAGCTGCAAAATTGTCTATCTCCATACGGTGAATCTACAATGACCTTGTAAAAACCAGCAAATAAACCAGCAAGTGACAGATTTTTTAAAGAGCATATAAGGTGCAAAAAAATAATCTAAATGAAGAAAAAGGTTCTGAAAGGGAAGGTGAGATCGTTCAACCGAAGATGAGGAAGAAATTTATTAAATTAAGGTTGCATAAAATGAAAAATAATATTGTTTTGTTTCTTTTCGTTTTGTGTTACACATACATTTATATTTTTAATAAAAATTAAGTTTCTTATATAGAATTTTTTTTTAAATGTTTGTTTTTAATACGTTTTCAGAACGTAACCCCCCTTTTTTTTAACTGTCTCTGGGTCTCCTATAACACGGTTCTACAGAACATGGCATTTTCAAGGAACTTATCTACCGTGTTATAGGAGGGTTACCTGTATATTATATATATATATATATATATATATATATATATATATATATATATACCTATGTGTGTGTGTGGGTGGAGAGAGAGAGAGAGATGTTTGTTTATAATATATACATGTATTACATATATTGCAATGGGACCTGGATATATCAAACCTCATGGGGAAGGAGAAAACTTCTAACTGCTTTCGATATATAGAAGTTTTCTCCAAAGAACGAACTGAGTTTCGTAAAATTCCTATCAATTTTATAAAAACTTCGATATATATAGGTGCGGTGCCAAGCCAAGCAAATTAAAAATTCGAAATATCAAGGTCTTCACTTATATATATATAAATATATAAATATATATATATATATATATATATATATATATATATATATATATATATATATATATATATATAAATATATATATATATATATATATATATATATATATATATATATATATATATATATATATATATATATATATATACGTACACACCCATATAGATATAGATGATCGTTTGTACGAGCTACGCACTTTTGTGTGAGAAGTGTTTCGAACGGTGAAGCGAGAGTCTGATGAAAGTAGTATCGTGTCTCGTTAAATAAACAACTTTGGAGTGTGCGTCACTCCCTCTAGCTTCGAGAAGTGGGTCGTCATTCAGTCACACGATTCACTCGGTTGGATATAATTTCTGGAAACTCGAAATCACATCCGACGCCATTTAACGCGGCACCGACGCATTCAGTACGATACGATGAACTGCATTTCCAATAAAGGTTTTCCCCATCAAAACTTGTGCCGGGAAGATGGAAAATGTCTTTCCTGCGCTAGTAGGCGTCTATACTCGTATCTTCTGCGTACCTTTCGAGCGCAGTGGGGGCATTTTAGCCGAGTAAGCGCCGTGTTTCGTTGAAACTGGCTCGACGTTACGGTTAGCGGCTATTTTTCGTCCTCTTGAAAAAAAACCGCGAAAGAAGTACTAAAGTCTACAATCGCATTTCCAAATTTTCAAAAACAAGTAGCTTCAGTATAAATTACAAAGGACTGACTATTTTAGGTTGCTGGCGAAACTGCGTTGTTTGTTTGAATGGTTGTTGGTTCAACACGATCCATTTTTGATGCCTAATGAACTGCAGTCTGATTATTTGTCTAGAAATTTCGCTCGAACAAACAAAAACAAAAGACTGTGAGGAGGGTTAGTTTTCCGATGACTGTTGCAACTCGAGGGGGTTCGCGGAATGGGCGATCTCGAGTGAATGCATTGTGTGATAAAAGAAAAACTGTTGGCTGACACTGATTGAAAAGGACGAGCTATGTGCACCGATCACTGTATCGCCGACGAAGCTCCGAAATCCAACTGTTAAGGGGGCAAGGGACCTTTAACCTTTTCCTTACGGGGTGGGATAGCATGTATCCCAAGATTCTGGGCCCATAAATGAATATATATATATATATATATATATATAAAGAGCTTGTCTGTTTGTTTGTCCGCTATAGAATCATAGACTGTTTCACCCACCGGGACCAAATTCGGCACAGTTAATGTTTTGGACCCGAGAAACTTAAATCAGGAAAAACAAAATTTGGGGCTCAATTAGTTTTTTTTAATTAATTTTTTAATGTTTTTTGTGCCCGATAGAGGTGCGTCTACCCCCTGTGGATTCCCCTCGACCAGATAAGAGGGGTGGTTTGAGGATGACGGAGGGGGGGGGGGGGTCAAATTACAATGCACGGGAGAAAGAGGGTCGGGAATGACCTTAAAATCAGACGAAGGTCCGCAGGCTCAAAGTTTCTTTCTTTCTTATTGTTTGTATATCATTTCAGTAGAAACGTGCTAAGCGCATTCTGTCTGGCCAGATGAACATAAAGAGCGGGAGTGCAGCCCAGTATTTTTTTGATGGAATGCATGAAATATTTTATATCTATATATCTACCCGGGCAACGCCGGGCAATAATGCTAGTATATATATATACAGAGTGTCCATAATTAAAGTCCCACTTTCAAAAGGCTGCAAAAAAAGAACCACTGGTCAGAAAAACTTCAAATTTGAACTGATTATACTGGAAGAAGGGGGAAACGATTTGGCATAATAAAAGAAAAAGTTAGTTCACATTTGAATTTATTCTGACCAGTCGTTCTTTTTTTGCAGCCTTTTGAAAATGGGACTTTAATTATGGACACCCTGTACATGCTAATCCCATCCCGTAAGGAAAAGGTTAACCTCCTTTCGTTTTAAATTTTCAATATTTTACTCTACATTCAAAAAGACATTAATTAAAATTCTTTTCTGCTACATTGAAGTCACTTAGAATTCACAAATAAGCATTTTGTGGAAGAATAGAACCTGTTTTCAAAAAATAAAAAAATTATTCAAAAAGGCGAGAAATTTTCAAAATGTTCCATGTTCATTTGTTTCCTTGTAATTTCTTCCAAATTTCTCACAACTGTTTATAGAAGTGTTTGTCCCAAAACCATGCAAAGTTCTTTGAAACATCAATTTTTTTGAAAATTTATAGACCATGAAATAAAGTAAAAAATGCTAAAATGTAAAAAAAAGGTAGAAAAGATATATTATTTAAAACTTTAGCTTCTTACAAAAAAAAATCAATGCACAGTTATGTTTAGATATATATGGTAAACTTATATTAAAATATTTAAGGTTTCTAAATGATTTGGGGTGCGCATGGAGCATTTTGAAAAATGTAAGCATTCTTGAAAAAAAAATTGAAAAACAGGTATGTTTCTGCTAAAAAATCCTTATTTTGAATTCTAAGGATCTTGAATTCCGTAAAAAAAGAATAGTAATCATCTTATTTTGTGAATCGAGTTAAAAATGGAAAATTTAAAAAATCGAGATTGAAGGTCCTTTCAATCAAGTGGACTTTCAAAATTGTGAAATTTGTCCAAAAATACGATTTTTTTATTTTATTGAATTGTGAAACTACGGACGAGTGGGAATGTGTTGCAAAAAGAATTTCTAATTTCTGTGATTATTTTCCTAGTTATAGGCATTTGCATTTAATTTAGATATTATGTGGTTACTAATAACAATAACTTTAAATGTATTTTTCTCGAAAAAAAAATATTCGTGTCATACGAATATTCAAACTGCTCCGAGCGCATTTTTAATTATCGTATTGCTTTGAAACTTAAGTTTTATGTACTTAACTGAATATCAAATAAATCTCATTGAAAATAATTATGCTTCGTAGCTCGGAATTTCTAAATTTTGTACTCGAAAAAATGATTTATAGGTATTTTGCGTAATAAAAAGGGTGTTTTCACTATTGTTATTTTTTGTTTATATTTTTAGTGAATGCTTAAAATAAGCAATAAGTTTCATTGTTATTTCTATAAGGTATCCTGTAAATAAAAATTACCATATTATATGCAAAAGAAATGCGCATGGAACATTTTTAATGAGGCCAATTTTTGATATAATTAATAATTCATAATTCATAAATTATTAATATTTCATCTTTAAATTTTAACCACTTTTACATATCTATGGTACTAATAACATATTCAAATTTCAAGCAAATCCATTCAAAACAAAAAAGTTAGGTTTGAAGGTCCACTGTCCCCTTAAAGCGAAAATTTTAACATGGAAATAATACATTTATTTTTGTTTTCGCGATATTGATTCTTATAAACGGTTGATTCTTATAACCACTGATCACTATAAGCGGTGGTTACTGTATATATATGGTTTAAGCGTTTGACTGGTTAGAGACTTGAGGCATATTTCTCCATGTTATTCCCGAAAGACGTTGAGGGCTGACCACTGGGCGTAGTGATTTTAGGCGTGAACCAAAATTTTTTCAATTTTATCGCCAATGTCCAGGTTCATTTTAAGGTGACTGCCTACGTTGAAATTGCCATTTTTTGACTATTTTGGTCAATTTTATTTTTTGCAAGAATCGTGTAATTCAATCTTTTCTCTTTTCAAAACCGTTTTGATTTTCCTTCTACATTAATTAGAAGCAGAGTTATAGCTATTTTTAAAAACATCGTCTGATACAAAATTGAAGCTACACACAACTTTAAATGCGTTTTTCTCAGAATTATGTTTTTTATCACGAATCTTTACCGTTATCATGATATCTCACATAATAATGCATATAATTTGATAAAATTTTCAGGAAATGTTTTAGATGCTATTGTTAATGAGATGACGCACAATAATTGATGTATAATAAATAGTTTTTTTGTGTGGGGCTGTTTTTATAAGGAAAAGAATGACGAATCGGGGAATATTTTCATATTGGAACGTAAAATTGTCTGTATTATTTTTGCATTTGAAAATTTCTCTTACATTGAGGGTCATTTTAAAGATAACTGTTATATGTATCATGTGTGAGAAGGAAATTAAAATAGTAGAGTTAGAATTTTGTGCAGAGTGATAGGCGTTTTAGCTAAATTTCATTAAAAATGACTTCAAATTGACCAATTTATAAAAAAATATGGTATTTACAGGAAAGTTTTTTTGTAATGCTATTTTACCATAAAAGACCAAAAAATCCTTAAAAAAACAATTTTTAAAAAAAATTGGCTCCGAACCTAGGCAGTCACTTTAAGTTGGGCGTACCCTTTCGGATGTTCAAGTTCTGGCACTTTGAGTGCATGCATAAAAAAGGAAGAGCCACTTACCTTTAATCATTTAAGCATTACAGGTTTCACTCCCAACGCACACAACTCCGGAATGACCCTCTGTCTGTCACATCCGAGAGACTTCTCGGGAGGTATCGGTTGCCAATTAGAACAGAAACACCAATTAACCTGGCCACTTAATTAGCGGGAGATCCAAATCGCTCGATCCACAATCCGAATGTTTCGCTGCACTATCTTTTATCGCCCGTTCCCATCGACACCGACGTGTGGATCGTTTGCAGCACCCTTCCCGAGAGCGAAGGATCGCGGTCACGGTTGGACGACGCCGACCAATGGCAGGCGAGGCGGGAAGTGTGTTCTGTAAGCGCTCGATTTCCTCCGAGCAGGCATCGAAAACGTCTGACCTCGGCGCTGAAATTCTACCTTACAGCCGTGGTGCCGATTCTTTCGTTGATCAGGGACCACATGTCCAGGAAAAGTCGGGCCCGACCGAAACTTTGAGAAGCCAAATTAGGTTTCACTTCCTGAATAAACAAAACTGTGCACAACGTGAATTAAAAAGTGACATAGCAACTTTAAAGGGGACTCACGACCTTTAAGTCGAGGAAACAAGGCATATTTTCATACTTTTTGACTCTTTGTAACTATTTCAATTTACTCCCAATTTTTCCAAATTTTATGTATATGATAAATTGATATATTTATTTTAATAAACAAATTTTCAACTCTCAAAATAATTTTAAATAATTTTTGGAACGGAGTTCTTTTACGCGGCTTACAGTAGAGTGAACTGGCAGGAATCGTCACGTAACGAAAAAGCGTTATGCCCCCTTCATAAGAGCTTTTTCTCAAGGACTCTGTGTCTGAATGGTTATCGCATCGGACTATCGCACTACGGAGAGAGAGGTCCCTGGTTCAAATCCCCGTACAAGCGATGGCCGTTCCTATTCCCACTCATTCTGGGAATAGCGCAGTATATATATATATTATAATATATATATATATATATATATATGTGTGTGTATTTATATATGTGTATATATAAATATATATGTGTATATATATATATACATATATATATATATATATATATATATATATATATGTACACTAATGTAATTAATAGAAATCTACATATTAAATCATGTTTAGAGTTAAAAAAATAATTTAAGGAACTTCGTTCCTTTCGGGGGTCCCCCGACCGCATAATTTTTTTTTATTAAATGCTTTAGATATACATTGTTTTTAAAGTATTTTTATTGTATACTGTCTTGCGCGCAGAACTATGAAATTAATTTTACACTTAAATGTGTAATTCCTGTTTTATATTTAAAATAAATAATTCAAAATGCAATTGAACATAAAACATTCAACATTAAAATATTTTTTCAATTTTTTTTAAAAACTGCTCAAAATATACTTAAAATTTCCTTAAATTTTTGCATTAATTTAACCCTGAAAAAATTACAAAATGTGCAGTGATTGCAATAATTCTAGTTCAGACGCAATAAAATAACACGATTATGCAGTGATAAAAATTTCGTGGAATTATGTTCCATAGTTTTTGAGATATGAGTTGCGGGATGATGCAAAATTTCATTTTGAGAAAAATGAGTTTAACATTTTTTTTTTACCATAAACTTGATCAGTAATTAAATATTTAGAATATCAATATCTCCGGAACTAAGCGGAAATTTTTCATGTGGTTTGCTTTATTTTGTTCAGAAATGATCAGGCTTTAACATATATTTTTTTCCAAAAAATCGAATGTTTTAAAGATTCAAGAGTAGTGAGTCGCCTTAACGTGAAAGTAAACCGAATACGTAAACATAAAAGTCTTGTAATAAGAATGAAAGGGTTGCACATTTGCTTGCGGGCATGACTGTCGCGAAATGGCTGGACAGAGATTGATTCCGAATATCCGGAACAGAAAAATGTTGTTATTCCCAGTTTTAGGAAATTGCTGAAGCGACCACCTGTTAAGAACCTGTACCGTACAGGAATGTTCAGGGGTCCTCTGTCGCTCAATACTTGTCCATTTAGAAAGAAAAAAAACTTACTATATCTTTATATTTTGTCAAATTTTTATAGTTATGCGATTGTTGCCGAGGAGTGTCCCGACGCAATAAAGACAGCATTTGTGAAATTTGTCCTTCTAGCTTACGTTTCACGGTTTGATAACGTGCTGAATCTACTAATGTCACGTTTACCTAAGTGATAGTGGACACTTAGCCGAAGATTTAGGTGTTTCAGGGTCCAGGAAGCAGCAACCAGGATGTGGGAGGTGAGAAAAAAGAGGCCCTATTTTTGTTTGTCAGTGGAGAAAAGTGAAATCGGACCCGGAATGGTAAAGATGCCCCTGGGTCAAGCTAATAGGACAGTGTTGTGCTAAAGCGTTTAAGGGGGAACTATTATATTATGTCTAACAAAGGAAGGGATGCCTTTTACGACTGTATTCCATCCCATCTTATCAGTCCTTCTTTAAAAAAATAAAGAAAGAACTTCGTGCCTTTTTAGGGTTTAAGTGGCTTTTCTGGAAAAATGAAAGGAAAGCGAAGAGTGTAAACTGATTCTTAAAACCAGGGGATTGATTCTTTAAGGGGACAGTGGACTTTCAAAATTGTGAAATTTGTCCAAAAATTCGATTTTTTTATTTTATTGAATTGTGAAACTACGGACGAGTAGGAATGTGTTGCAAAAAGAATTTTTAATTTCTGCGATTACTTTCCTAGTTATAGGCATTTGCAATTAATTTAGATATTATGTGGTTGCTAATAGCAATAACTTTAAATGTGTTTTTCTCAAAATAAAAATTTTCATGTCATACGAATATTCAAACTGCTCCGGGTGCATTTCTAATTATGGTATTGCTTTGAAATTTAAGTTTTATATACTTAACTGTATATCAAAAAAATCTTATTGAAAAAAATTATGCTTCGTAGCTCAGAATTTCTAAATTTTGTACTTGAAAAGATGATTTATAGGTATTTTGCGTAATAAAAAGGGTGTTTTCACTATTGTTATTTTTTCTCTTTATATTTTTAATGAATGCTTAAAATAAGCAATAAGTTTCATTGTTAGTTCTATAAAGTATCCTGTAAATAAACTTTACCATATTATATGTAAAAGAAATGCGCATGGAACATTTTTAATTAGGTCAATTTTTGATATAATAATTCATAATTCATAAATTATTAATATTTCATCTTTAAATTTTATCCACTTTTACATGTCTATGGTACTAATCACATATTCAAATTTCAAGTAAATCCATTTAAAACAAAAAAAGTTAGGTTTGAAGGTCGACTGTCCCCTTAAAGCGAAAATTTTAACATGGAAATAATACATTTGTTTTTGTTTTCGCGATATTGATTCTTATAAACGGTTGATTCTTATAACCACTGATCACTATAAGCGGTGGTTACTGTATATATATGGTTTAAGAGTTTGACTGGTTAGAGACTTGAGGCATATTTCTCCATGTTATTCCCGAAAGACGTTGAGGGCTGACCACTGGGCGTAGTGATTTTCGGCTTGAACCAAAAGGAAGAATGGACTAGAAGCTCCGATTGTTTCCAACACAGATCGAAGCGATCGAAGACGGATGAACCGTGGCATCATCACCGTGAAACGAGGAGAGTGTTAACCTTCGAAGGCCCCATTTCAAAACAAACATCTCAAACATCGGCCGAGGGGCCCGCAGATGAAAGAAATGGAGGCCGAATTCCCTTTCCCTGACGTGCTTGACTGGGTCGACCATGGAACGCTTTTCAGGCAGTCGGAAATGATATTTTCCAGAAATGACGTACAGCCAATTGTAACAATCTACTGTACTAGAAGGTGACCCGTCATTTTGACGTCATAATGGAAAAAAGTATATGAAAGTTAAAAAATATCCCGAATTATCTAACAATATTGCATTTAATACACACCTTGTAAAAGCAAACCCTTTCATTATTTTTTATTTATTTAGTTTTTCGTGCGATTGGAGTAGTACACTGCCATCCAACCCGTCATTTTGACGTCATAATACTAATAATGACGTCATAATGGAAAAAGTATATGAAAGTTAAAAAATACCCCGAATTATCTAACAATATTGCATTTAATACACACCTTGTAAAAGCAAACCCTTTCATTATTTTTGATTTATTTAATTTTTCATGCGATTGGAGTAGTACACTGCCATCCAGTTTTTTACAGCTCACTGCGCGATATGAATACTTAAAGCTACTTGATTCATTCACATTCAAGTTTGTTTACTTTCAGAATTCATCGCAAAAGTAAACAGATTTTTAAAAACTGTTAAATATGCAGCTAAAAACATCCAATTTTTTTGTTGTTCTGAATGTTTTATAGAAAAATTGGCTGAACAAACGTGATTTGATGGAGAAGATATTAGTTTTTATGTAAGAAAAAATTCTGATCCACATCTGAAATCGAAATTAAGCCTAACCGGCCGTTTGTTTACTGAGGGCTTCAATTGAAAGATGAGTACAGCCCGGAAGTGTTATACAGAGACAACGACTATTATATATATATAATTAGTATTATGCAAGAGATTTGGATTTATAAATGGTTCAGAATGACACTGAAATAAGCACGTTCTTTTATTTTTCCAAAGTTGCTTTTTTATGGTCGTCGTAAATATAAACGATTGATATGTGTCTGCACACACACCTGTACATATTCCAAGAATCCGTCCTGTTTTTCCCAACCCTTCTTAGCTCGTTAAAACGAAATCGAAACAAACAACTGATCGGTTATTCCCCGACCCTCCTATCCGGCGGCCCGTGACGGCCCAGAACGTGCTCCGGACCCCACGCGGATAGGAACGATTAGCGGCCGAATCAGAGGGAGGCCAAACCAACAGGCACACGGTTGCAGCGAACACAATCTGGAATGGCTCATTTTTTTTGGGGGGGGGGGGATTTGTTTTGTTCTGAGATTTCCAAATGAGATTGTTCTGACCACGTCGCGACACTTATCTGTCCAGCCACCGGAACGAGGACAAAATGCGAACACAAAGTGTCGAACAACTATACGTTATATATAATATGTATGTGTGTGTGTATGTATGTCAAAACTTATAAAGGAAGTAACTCAGATATTTTCCATCGCGGATTTAATAAATCTCATTAAAAACATTGCCGAAGTACTTCGTGCTCCGGGAGACATGCATCTTAAAATGATAGATATCGTAAAAATTATATGTGGATTTTTCTGTCCCGACTTGGGTTCGAACCCAGGCCAGGATGTTCCCAACTAATCGTCCCCCCCCCCCCCTCCCGTCCTGAGTACTC
Source organism: Dolomedes plantarius (assembly GCA_907164885.2). Taxonomy (NCBI): domain Eukaryota; kingdom Metazoa; phylum Arthropoda; class Arachnida; order Araneae; family Dolomedidae; genus Dolomedes; species Dolomedes plantarius. Next base: position 28,098,931 of record OU015490.1, read on the forward strand.
AGGTCTGGTGGGATTTTTGCTCTCCGCTTTTGATGTGTTTTGGGTCTTCATTACGTACTTAGTTTTATTCCTTCCCAGTTAAATTTAAGTTATATCCAAGTAATTTTAGCATATTATTTTTAAGCACTGATTCTAAATAACACGTTTGTTACGCGTCTCACTGATGAAAGCTACCAGTGAAATCTCCCATCTTGATACTGGAGATAAATCCAGGAGGACCAGGCACTCC
>OU015490.1:28104159-28108699 GCA_907164885.2 Dolomedes plantarius
TTAAAGATGTTGGGTTGAGGGAAGTTGAATCACTATGCAAAAATACAAAATTTATTTTCAAATGTAAACAACAAACCAGAATTATTAACTTAACTTTAAGTCTAAAATAAAAAGCACCTTTACAAGCAATATAAGCATAACCATTATGCTTTGCTTCGTCAAATAAAAATGTCGGGTATAATGTCCCAGATGAGAGATCGATTCCTCATCTGGGACAGAGATTAGGATTGGATTGTGTTATAATGACGGCAAATGGGCGAGATGGGTGTTGATCCGAATACTTTTAAGATACAGTTAATAGTTTTAAGAGATCGAGATAAGCAGCCCCCTCTTCGGTGGGAATGTCGATGCAAGTAGAGTGTGACCCCGCCATGTCGGCCTACACCCACTCTCGACGGAATGAACAGATTTCGACTGGCACCTCACCCATCACGGTTTGGCACAGGTTTTCCCGGCCCCGGAAAGACGTCATGCGCTTTTCAAGATATATATGCTAAAAAGTATTTGTCATTCACCCATTGAATGAAACCCATTACCAAACAATTTGTTCTATAAATTACTGAACTTCCTTAATACTTCTTGAAATGTTTATCTCTAGCCTCGAAGGAGCTCTGAGCCCAGCAGTTTAAGGGTATATATATTTATATATATATATATATATATATATATATGTGTGTGTGTATATACATGCATATATATATATATATATATATATATGCATGTGTATGTATATGTATGTGTATATATATATATATATATTGCAATGAGACATTTGCAGACCTCAGGGCAATTCTGATCCTCTTTCGGGGTTTTCATATTCCCTCTCTGCGCTCCTGGTCCTCGATCTGTTGCTTTCAGCCCGGACACCGGCAAACGAATCTCTTTGGAGAGGACCATTTTGAGGATGGCTATCTCCGCGCACAATATTTCAGAATTCCACGGTGGCGATCGTGGATGACGTGACTAGCATGTTCGAAAAGTGCCACCAGGAACAGGTAGTCGGTTTGGGAGGGGGGGGGGCAGTGGTCTGTGTCCGAATGTCGATGGCCGATATGTCCAGTCTGGCAATTCGAGGAAGAGTCACAACACGACGCCCGTTGCTCAAAAAACGAAAAGATTTCCTTTTTTTTTTTAATTTCCTTCAGAATATTTTTTTTTGTTTTTTTCCCGTCTTTTTCTTCAGCGTACGCGCGCGCGCGCGCACACACACACACACACACACACACACACACACACATATATATATATATCTATATATATATATATATAAATGGGCACACATACATATATATGGATAGATAGATAGAGAGAGAAACATGCAAAAATATATATAGAAACTCTTGCCGTAAAAGTCAAATAACCAATGCCGAAAAAAGGTAAAATTTTTTCGGCAGATTCTATTAGAAATGTCCGTACATCAGGAGCTCATTTCTTATGACTTTTCTCCACAAAGTTTGGAGACCCAATCCCACCCACCCATATTGGGTATTTAATTATATAGGTACTGGACAGTTTAATTAATAGAAAAACAGTGATATATCTTTATATCTATATACACATATGTATATGTACTATATATGTATATGTACTTTATATGTATATGTACTATCTTATCTTCGGGCTGTTTTCTAATGTGGTGCAAACGAAGAGTGGTGACGTGCAAAATGAGGGCCAAACTTTCTACGAGAGCACGTGCTCTCGAGCCGTGTGCTCAAAAACCAGTGCACCCGAACGTCAGATGACTAGAGTGAAAGTGCGGATCATTTCTGACCCACCCCGTGCACGGTGTCAAAGAATCGTCCCGTCTCGACGAGCCTTTTCAAATGGACAGACCCTCGTGCGTCCGACCTCACCCGTTTTCAAAACACTACCGTTCGAGCTATTAGCCTACTTTGTTTATTCCTTTCGGCAAGTCACGTTCGTCGCTATGGGAACGGAGGAGTCATTGAAAAGCGAGAGCAACCGGAGCAGATAATGACGGGTCCGAAACCGAAGAGCGTGCTCACAGAGTCTTCAAAGAGGGTGGAACCGACAAACCCGGCAAAGGGAGATTTCGCAAGAGGCCGATTTTCATCGCAATAAGCAAGAGGGGGTCATCCGAGTGTGCGACGGGTAAACTTAAAAGGGGATATCATTTTATTAGTTTGTTTTTTTTACAATTATTTAACAATAATAATAATAATAATACAATGGCCTCGTAATAGCAATAATTAAAAAACAATGATGATTGGTGGGCAGTTTTTAAGGGTTTGGTTCAGTTTGGAGCGCTACGGTCAACTTTTTGCGACACGGGGGACCATTAGACCGGGGCCTACAGTTTAAAGCCGAATGCAAACGGCTGTAAATGTCGACAGTGGGACTCGAACCCGCAGTATCTGAATCGAATGCCAGCGGCCGCCAGTTTTTAAGGGACATCCTCTAAGTAACTCACGACTTATTCGAACGTTCCTGTCAGACTCTCGTCTCCCATTCTTAAGTGGAATTGATGAAGGTGAGTAATAGTGTCTTCAATAAGCCCAAAATAAACGCAAACAGGTGTCGAACGATATAAACCTTTGGAGATGTGCGACAATAGGTAAAGGTACGCGAGTCATTTAGAATGATTTGTGAAACCCATTAGCGGCGCGCTTTTCGAAGGGAAGAGCCGTCAGGAAAGAAATTCACCATAGGCGATCTGCAGAGGGCGGAACCGAAAAAGGTCAGGTTTTCTAGATTGTTCGAGAAAGGGCTGAGAAGAATGCATAAATAACGACGCGGTTGCGAATGAAGAGGAGAATAGACTTGGACTGTTGAAAGGTCGCCACGCGTAAGGAGAGAGAGAGAGAGGGTCTCGTACGGACTTTGAATAATGTGCCTTGCTCTCATGAGTGTATTAACGTTCGTCGGAACGAACCTTTGTAAATGATTTTTTGTACCAAGATTTAAATGTGTCAATAAACCAGTTGTAAATAAGAGTTGGTTCTACAGTTATGATTACTTCTACAAGATAAAGATTTGTCGGATCACGACGATAAAGGTTAACAATTAGATTCAGTAACTATCCGTCATTTTAATAAGCCTCGTTGCAATCAGCCTGGGTAAAACCAGGCTGTTTTCTAACTGGCCTAAAGGTGTCTCGACAATAGGCCTCCAAAATGTCAGGCTCATTCGAAAGTTGTGGATCCTTTTTCAATGGAGCGTGGCAAAATGAGTCCATTCGTCCACGACGTAATATGTCACTCACAAATGTCATTATATCTCTCGCACACATTCAAACTTAAGGTTTAAAGGGACAGTGGACTTTCAGAATTGTGAAATTTGTTCAAAAATTCGATTTTTATTTTATTTTATTGAATTGTGAAACTACGGACGAGTAGGAATGTGTTGCAAAAAGAATTTTTTATTTCTGTGATTACTTTCCTAGTTATGGGCATTTGTATTTAATTTAGATATTATGTGGTTACTAATAGCAATAACTTAAAATGCGTTTTTCTCAAAATAAAAATTTTCGTGTCATAGGAATATTCAAACTGCTCCGGGCGCATTTCTAATGATCGTATTAATTTGAAATTTAAGTTTTACATACTTAGCTGTATATCAAATAAATCTTATTGAAAAAAATTATGCTTCGTAGCTCGGAATTTCTAAATTTTGGACTCGAAAAGATGATTTATAGGTATTTTGCGTTATAAAAAGGGTATTTTCACTATTGTTATTTTTTTCTTTTTATATTTTTAATGAATGCTTAAAATGAGCAATAGGTTTCATTGTGAGTTCTATAAGGTATCCTTTAAATAAAAATTACCGTAGTATATGCAAAAGAAATGAGCGTGGAACATTTTTAATTATGCCAATTTTTGATATAATTAATAATTCATAATTCATAAATTATTAATATTTCATCTTTAAATTTTAACCACTTTTACATATCTATGGTACTAATCACATATTCAAATTTCAAGTAAATATATTCAAAACAATAAAAGTTAGGTTTGAAGGTCCACTGTCCCCTTAAAAGAGCTTTAATCCCCGAAATAAAACACTGGCAGACTGATCACTGTGCTTCTGGAACCGTCATCTCTAGGAAGCTCAAACTTTGCAGGGACTCACCCTAGGGACTCACCCAGAAAGGCTTAATAGAAATCTCAACTTTTCATAGGGTTAATGAACCCCCCTCCCCCTGAAGAATGAGAAGATGTTTTGACGGGCAAACTTGTCCGCCGCGATGATCGATTCCGTGGTGATGGCCGAGTGTGCTTGAGCGGGTCTCACGAAATTCCTCGGGCCATCTGCACGTCTTTCGTACGACGATCAACGTCCTTTTTCACTCGGGCATGTTTCTGCCGTCCGAAATGGAATGGGCCTATTTGGACGAAAAAACTTTATCATCAAATATATCGAGGCTCAGATAGGAACACAGAAGCCATTGGCGGCTCCAAGGAGAGGGGAGGGAAAATAGGGGCAATCGCCCCTCCCAAGAAAGCCCGGCGTATTTTGTTTTCATAGCCTAAAATTATATAATCGTAGACCGAATACTAAATGAGTTTAAATTTAAAATGAG
>OU015490.1:28108799-28111299 GCA_907164885.2 Dolomedes plantarius
TTTTGCTGAAATAAATTGCTTTGTTCGTTGTACTCGAATCGCATTGTTTCTGGCCACGATGCTTATTTCAGCAGATGACCATTCGGGTCATTTATATATATATATATATATGTGTGTGTGTGTGTGTGTGTGTGTGTGTGTGTGTGTGTGCGCGCGCGCACTTGCGCGTGTGTTTATTCTATGTAAGGTTTACATAAAATTATATTCACAATAATCGATCTTTTAGGTGAATAAATCTAAAGAAGCCGCTTAAGATATGCTAATTGCGGCATACGCGGTTGGTATAAGTACCAAACAGCTAGATTAAAGAATAGTCGACGAAGTGAGAGAAAGTGAAAGGAAGTGAGAGGAAGGAGCTAGGAAGTGAGAGGAAGTGAAAGGAGGAGTAGTGCTGGCGAAATGAAGTATCGAGCTAGGCCTAGAATCTGGTTTAATAATGGTTGAGTTTTGCGAGCAGCCGCTGGAGGCATAGCTAGGTTGCTTCAAACTTTCGCGAGTTCTTGTTAAGCCCAAAGTTTACGTAGCACCACTGCTGGTTGACTTTCAAAGTATCTGTGAGTATTGCAAAGTGTATTTCTCTTGAATGAGTAGTTATACAAGTGAATATATTGAATTGTATTTCCCTTGCATGAATGTTGTATATATCTCGTACTAGTAGTACATATGCTTTATGTTGAAAAGGAATTTGACACATGCAAGTATTCAAATTATCATTGTTGTTATGTAAGAACTGTGTTGAATGAAATTATTTAGAGTGCCAATTGAAGATATATATACACAAATTTAGGGTGCAGTGCAAATTCTCTATATCTATACCAATAAATTTTATATGGTCTTTAATAAGCAGTGTCCTATAGAAATATGACTTAAATTCTTTTAACTATTATTATCATCAGAATTTGTTTGAACACGGGTGAATCGTATGTAGGCTATAAAGGTATTATTAAGAAGCAACATATGAAAACGCAAACCTGCGAATCCCAGCCTTTTATTTTTCCAAATCTACTTTTTCCAAACATTCTGAATCCATTACAGAGTTTTCCCGTTTTTTATTTTGCAGCTATATTGATTTTGCAGGAGCATTTGAAGAAGTTGTTGCTCTCCAGAGATGATCATGACCTCCATATCAAAGTCGAACATGAGGAGTTCAGGGCTCACAAGTGTGTACTTTGGAACACCGCTCACCGGGGCGTTGTTCAGAAACAAAATGGCGGAGTGTGCTGAGGGCTCCGTCACGATAGACGACTGCAACCCGGACGCATTTGGCGAATTTCTCCACTGCGTTTACACTGGAGAGGTGGACATTCCGTCGATTGGCCCAACTGCGGGGCCCTGTACTACTACATCGACAAATATGACTTCCCGATCCTGAAGGAAATGTGCGTCGAGTTCCTGAATATTTCATTCACGACTTCAACACTGTGACTGCTAGACACGAAGAAAAAGGAGCAAGCCATTGCTTGTATGTAGACACATTTAGAGGAGGTCACGCAGAGGTCGCAAGTCCGCAGACGACATTTAAAAATATTTTGTATTTCACGTCTTGAAGAAGTTGCCCGGACACTTCGATGACCCGGTACGAGATTGGCGAAGAAGAAGAAATAAAAATTCTTCTGTATTCGTTTTTAAGTTTTTTTGCTTAATCCGGATGCACTTTTGGAAATTTCTCGACTATGTTTACACTGGAGAAGTGGACATTGAGTAGACTAGCAGATCGCTGGTGGTTTGTACCACGCCGGCGATAAATACGACGTCCCGGGGCTGAAGGAAATATGCGTCGACTTCCTGAAGACTTCCCTCGCTACTATAACAGTATTCCATGTCGTCTGTGTGGCTGCTGGACACGAGGAGAAGGAACTGATGCAGCCGGCCGTTGTCCGTTTCTCGTCACATTCAGAGGAAGTCCAGCTTACCGTGGAATGTCAGCATTTCCTCTTGGACCACCCTATTCAAGCAAATGAAATGGGTATAAAAACTTTGCAAGTCTTTAAAAAAACGCTAAATACTCATATAGTTATTACTCTGCATAAGAAATGAATGGATTGTTGTTTCGATTTCTGCTCTAAGGGGGGAATGGGTTATATCCAGTGAACATTCTACGAAAGTTTTTACATCCTGAACGCATTGAAACATGTTTCTCGAACCTGGATTAGAATGGTTTAACCTTTAGCTTACGGGGCCCATTTTTCATATTCTCTCTTTTCAACGGGAGATTTCATATCCCCTTTGTAAGAACGACCATTAAGGGGATTGTATATACATAATATATACATATACATTCTTTTGGTGGACGAAATTTATAAAATGAATCCTGTTGCAACATGCTGAAAGTTCAGGCTCTCTGAAAATTCCATTTTTATTGGATTATCCGCATTTATGGAGCTGTAAATAGTAGACACATTTTCTCCATAGTCTAACGTTGAGGTCAGCAAATCCAATTTTAGGTTAGCACACAGCTGCCTTAAGGCAGAGGACTCATTTTGATTTGTAAGCTGCAAAT